>CM028359.1:20718567-21108625 GCA_016618105.1 Dendrobium huoshanense | reverse complement strand
CATCGTTTCACTACTGACTGACATCTCGCTTAAGGCTAGGCCAAAAAATCGATTTTCGAGAGCAGCAATTGTCTTGGTCTGGCCAAAGTGTCCGGCTAAACCTCCAGCATGTAACTCCCAAACTAGATATTCTCGAAGGGAAGTCCTAGGGATACATAGTTTTTGTGCCTTGAATAAATATCCATCTTCCACAATAAAATCATCGATAATTCGTTCACCCCCCGTAGTAAGTCTAGAATAGGTGTCCTTAAAATCAGGGCAATCCAAGTAATTCTCTTTAAGTTGCTCAAACCCTATCACTTCCATCCTCATTTCACGAACGACCATCAGACGTCGGCTAAGTGCATCCGCGGCTTTATTCTCCGAACCTGCTTTATGTCGAATGGTATACGTGTATTCTTGCAGGAACTCAACCCATCTACCATGTCGGGCATTAAGCTTCTTTTGGGAGTTAATGTATCGAAGCGCTTCATGATCAGAAAAAATGACAAATTCCTGAGGCAGCAGGTAATGCCTCCAATATCTAAGGGATTGAATTATAGCATAGAATTCTTTGTCATAGGTGGAGTAGCGTTGCCGAATGTCATTTAGTTTTTCACTGAAGTAGGCCACGGGGTGGCCTTCTTGAGATAAGACTCCTCCTATTCCTATGCCCGAAGCGTCACAAGTCACTTCAAAAACCTTAGAAAAATCAGGCAGCCGCATGACAGGTGCTTCAATCATTTTTCTTTTTATATCATCAAAAGCCTTAGAAGCAGACGCCATCCAAAGAAATTCACCTTTCTTGAGACAATCAGTTATCGGTCCCACTACGGTGCTAAAATTTCGGATAAATCTTCTATAAAACGTGGCCAGTCCATGAAAACTCCTAACATCTCGAATATTTTTGGGTTCGGGCCACTCAGTGATCGCTCGCACTTTCTCAGGGTCTGCAGAGATTCCATAGGAAGATATGATGAATCCAAGAAAAATGACGTGATCAGTCAAAAAGGTGCACTTCTTGGGGTTGGCGAACATTTGTTCTTTCCTCAACGTTTCACAGACCTGTCTTAAATGATCCAAATGTTGTTCTTCCGAGTTGCTGTAAATTAGGATATCGTCAAAGTATACAACCACGAATTTTCCTAGAAAAGGTCGGAGGATTTGGGTCATAACTCTCATAAACGTGCTCGGGGCATTGCTTAAACCAAAGGGCATCACAGTCCATTCGTATAATCCATCTTTGGTTTTGAAAGCCGTTTTCCATTCATCTCCCGGGCGGATCCTGATCTGGTGGTACCCACTTTTGAGGTCGATCTTAGAGAAAAGAGTGGCCCCCGTCATCATATCTAGCATGTCATCCAGGCGTGGGATTGGGAACCGATATTTGACTGTGATTTTGTTGATAGCGCGGCTATCGACACACATTCTCCACGATCCATCCTTCTTAGGGGTAAGAAGAGCAGGAACCGCACACGGACTGAGACTCTCCTTAATGAACCCTCGTTGAAGCAACTCGTCCACTTGTTTCTTGAGCTCAGCATGCTCAGTCGGGTTCATACGGTAATGAGGTAGGTTGGGTAAGGAGGCTCCAGGGACTAAGTCGATGGCATGTTGGATGTCCCTAAGGGGTGGTAGTTGGTATGGCAAGTCCTCAGGGAAGACATCAGAAAAAGTTTCAAGCAGTGGTTTTACTTCCTCGGGGATAGGTTCTTCATGATCTACACTTACTTCCCGAGCTACTAACGCGTAAAGAGGTGTTCCAGATCCTAGCTCAGTGTTTAAGTCCTTGGCAGTTAGAAGGTTCAGGCCCGTGTTGGGTTTAAGAGAATTTGGCTTGATGTTGTCCCTTGTTGATTTGGGTTGGGTGGGGAGGAGTTTGATCTTCTTGCCCTCGTGTTCAAACACGCAGGTGTTTGAACGGCCATAGATGTGTACATCATTGTCAAAAATCCAGGGGCGGCCAAGAATGATTTGGCCCACATCCATTGTTAAAACATCGCACCAGATTTTATCCTTGTAACCAACGAATTCGATAGGAACAAGACTCCTATCTTTCACTTTCAGAGTGGTCGAGTTTATCCAAGCAACTTTGTAGGGGTTCGGGTGTGGAGTGGTCCTTAATTGCAATTTTGAAATCATGGCAGAAGATACGGCGTTGATGCAACTTCCACTGTCTATTATGACTTTACAATTTTTGTCCCCAATCTTAGTGAAAGTGTAGAAGATTGAGGTTCTTCTCCAGTCATCGCTAGGCTTAGGTTGGGAAAAGGCACACCTAACAACTTGCAGATCTAGTCGGTTCAACTTTTGGAGGCAGTGAACAACAGCAGTATCATCCTCGTCGAAAATTTCTTCATCGTCGTCCATATGGTGGACTAAGTCAGTTTCCGGTTCGTCTTCTTCCTCCGTCACTTCCTCAATTATTGTGACCTTAAACGGGCTGGAGCACTGAGACGCAATGTGCCCATACCCATGGCATCTAAAACACTTAGTGCCGGCAGTGGTCTTGGGTGTCTCTCGATCAGGCGTTTTCCCTTTATAATCGGATCGAGGTTGGGTTTGGTTAGGAGCAGGCCGACTACCTGAGGGTCCAGTGGGTTTGTTGTACGGTTGGCTAGAGGAAGACTTGTAGGGGTTAGGTCTAGAGTCTTGGGTCCTAGGGGCGTGGCTCCTTGATTCTTCTAAGTCTAGCACAAGACTACAGGCAGCCTCGTACGTGTTCACTCCTCTAGCAAAGAGTTCATTTCGAAGATCTTCTCTTAATCCGGCTCTGAACATTGACAGGAGTTGCGTAGGAGTGATGGTCTCTTCTCCGTTACAACGAATCAGGAAATCATCGAAGGTCGAGATATATTCCTTGACGGTCTTGCTCCCTTGGGTTAGCCTATTCCAACGATCTAGAAGTCTTGGGTAGTATGAGGGGGGAAGGTACTTCCTTTTCAGTTCTTGCTTCATTGTGCCCCAGTCGGCAATAGGGTATTCTCCTCGAGTCTCCTTCATGTGCTCTACATTGGTCCAGTACTGGTTAGCTCTTCCCGTTAACTTCATCTCAGCGAATCTAACCTTCTTATCTTCCGAAATGTTATACCATTTGAAATAGCTATCCATTCCCTTAATCCAGTCAAGGAAAACTTGAGGTTCTAACGTACCGTCAAACGTCGGGGCGTCTATCTTAATGCTCTTGAGGAGTTGGGCATCGTTGTCTCTCCAATGTGTGTCACGTCCTACCGGTTCCTGATGGGGTCGGTGGTTGGGCCGGTAGTAATCCCTAGGGGGTCCGTACTCAGTTCGGGCATCCTCGCCATATGGAGATTGTGGACGGGAGGGAGTGTAGAGAGCGGGGTGACCTATTCTTTCAATGTTGTCTAGTCTTTCTCCCGTATGACGTTTGAGTTCAGCTACGCTTGTTTGGGTATCCTTCATTTGTTGTGTAAGTGTTCCTAACTGGCCCATAATCATGTCTAAGGTTGCTTGCATGTGAGTTGGGTCCATGGCTAGGCGCTAATGATCACTTGGGAGGCGTTCTAAGCTAGGGCAGCAATAAAATTCCACTGAGACGCTTGCTGGAACGTAATTCCAGCAGCAAAAACGTTTAAGGCAGCAAGTACAAACGATGGGGAATGTCTTCTAAGAGTTCCGGCTAGGGTCCAGGGCACGGGCAGCACCTAAATAGTGACTTTAGGGTCGCTAACGGCTACTAAACAGCTGCAGGAAATAGAGGACAGCAAACTACAAACGCTTGGAAGTCAGCCCAACGTCACTAACTATTGCAGGAAAGTGAATGGCAGCAAGGGTTTAATGTCCTACACTAATATGGATGCGAATGCAATGAGGACAGCACTTTAAACTCCTTTATATGAGCATGTAAAATGAATAGTTCATGCATAAAATTTAAGACAGCAAACTAAAACAGTAGTCAATGCTAATTAGATGACGTTAAGCATGCCGAAATAAGCTAAATGGGTATTCCTAGGATGCACCTAGCATGAGCAAAGCATGCTAGCCATGCTCTGATACCAAATATGATGTGATACCAAATGCAAGGAGCTTCGTAAGAAATTAAAATTGAGTTGGCAAAGAAATTACAACTAATAACTTATAGCGATAGCAAGAAAATCATTAAAATTTCGTAGTTATCGACTAGCTTAGGCGAATAAGTATGTAGATTAGCCAAAACTTTCGGACAACCAAAAATAATAGCAACACTAAAAGCTATTACAACAATCCGCCATTTAATAACGAGAAGTTCACCTTGGGGAAATAATCACTCAACTAGACTAGGCTTTGCGGGAGAGGAATTTCAGCACACCAAACGATGCCACGAGGAAGGTTGCGATGCCAAGGGTCTTGAGCCACGGAGAGGTTGACGGTGGCGAGGAGGGCGTGAATGCTTGACTTTCGAGACTCCAAGTGTGCTTAGCAAATTGACGGTCGTAGATGCTTGCAAGGATCGGGATGACTCTCTCCAAGTACTCTTCCACGGTGGTCTCGTCTTCAAATCCTACGTCGAAGCAAGGTGATCTTAGGATGTTGATGCTCCCGTCGGTGTTGAAGATCAATCCCCACTCAAACTCCGGATCCGCCATGCATGCTTGATGTTGGCAAATCTTTCAAGGAGAAGGGAATTAGGAGGCGGTGAGGAGTAGCCTTGACACTTGAAGAAGGAGACAAGAGAGACTTCTTCAATGATGCTGTAGTGAAAACAATCCAGCGGAAATTGCTGGACAGCAATTCAACCTTTCCAAACAGCAACTATCAGATCTCTTGCTGCTGGAGCCGCGGCAGGCGGGGCGAGAGATCGTTGGCTGCAACACTAATGCATAGAAGGTTCTATGTGGAGGAGTTGTGGGCAGAATTTGGTGGAGAAAAACCCATGCAGTGAGCAAAATATGAGTGCCGTAACTCTTGGCAGCAGCAGGAAATGTTGCCCGTGATCACTTCTATGAGGAAATTGGTGAAAATAACACCCAGCAAGAAGGCTAGGAAGGGACGGCGTGATGATGGTAGGTTTTAGAGTGGTTTCCAATTTTATGGGGCTGAATTGGTGTGCAGGAATTGATTGGATTCTTGGCCAAATAATGACGTTGAATAATTTCCCAAAGAGGAGGGAGTTTTTTTAGGAAACTAATTTAAAACAATTTCAAAGAGAGGCCCATGGATTTAATTAAATCCTGAATTTAACTTTCAG
This sequence comes from Dendrobium huoshanense, assembly GCA_016618105.1. NCBI lineage: Eukaryota > Viridiplantae > Streptophyta > Magnoliopsida > Asparagales > Orchidaceae > Dendrobium > Dendrobium huoshanense. The sequence continues at coordinate 21,103,455 of CM028359.1, read as the reverse complement.
ATTTTAATCAAGTGAGGGGATTTGAAATTTGAATTCAAAACGATTGGGATTTCATTTAAAGCTATTCCTAAATATAGGGCGTTATTTTAGGAAAGAAATAATGGTAGAATTAAGGCAGGGAATTTGAAATTCCAAGAGGAGGGGCGGCGGGATTTCACCAGAGAGGTGGATGGCGGTGCTAAGGGAGGCTGGGGCCAGCGGCTGGCACAGGCGGCAGCAAAGTGGGGTGGGGAGGAGAAGTCGGCAGAATTGGGTGAGGGAAAACTCTGGTTCGGCTGCAGGGGAAGGGAAACGGGCCAAGGCCAAGGGAAGGGGGAGGGTGTGTGGAGAAGGAGGTAGAACAAACAGACAAACAATGAAAGATGAGAAAAAAAAACCAAGAGCTCGCCGGAGCGGCTGTTGGGTATTCCGGGTGGAGCCTCTCCTAGGTCTCCATTCTCTCTCTCAAGCTCTCAAGCAAGAAAAGAAGAACCAAAATCTCAGAATTTTATCTATCAAAACATTAACCTCATACAATGATACATGACCCCTATATATAGGTCATGAGATACAAGAAAATAAAAGCATAAATAATGACTAAATCGCCCTCGGGGCCCCAACATAACTCACTCACACACAAGGGTAAAACAGGACTACTGAAAACTGAAAATGCATGAATAACTAAAAATATAAGCTCTGAATCGTGGCCATCGATCGGCGATGCTTCCGGCGATACACGCGACTGAACCGTTGATCGATGACCTCATCATACCAATATCACTTAAATGAATATTGTGGTGAAATTTCTCTTAGGTGCTTTGCTGTGCAGGTGCTATACAACCATCGTCATACACAACTATGTAATATGGTGGAGAGAAATTTTGGTATATAGAAAGAAAGATTCCAAGTGTTGATGCAAATACAAAAATTTCATCTAACGGTTCAAGCCAATATTGTGCTTGCATGTACAATCTTCCATAATTTTATTGGTACCATGGGCATGATGTATATTTCAACATGTCATAATTTAAAAAGCATCATGATAGTGATTTGATGAAGTTCATGTCAATAATGAAGACCCAAATTTGTTTGCAGGAGTTGGAGAGAGAATGCAAGGTGGTGCCCTGAGACATTCAATCACAATAAATATGTGGCAATAACGTGTAATTCACTATCTTGTTAATGTTAATATCATTAATTTCTTAAAACTGAAGTTCTAACATATTATCCCACTTATAGTCAATAAGTCATCAAAGTCGTTCAATTGGATAACATGCAATACTTGGAATATGAAAAAAGCAATTTAAATTTATAGGCAATTCTCGTCTATCTAGTTTTTGTATTTGTAATATTATTTTGATGTATTTGCATTAACTTTCGTTATTGTACTTTAATTACTCTATAAAAATGTCATATGTATTAACCGCCTTAAATTCTGAATTGCATTGTCAAACAATCACAAAAGATTGATCAAGATTTTACTTCTTGCCAAATAGTTTACAGGATTTAGAGGATTTACGAAGTCCTACTTAAATGAAATCTTTGGTGCAATCAAACATGCCTTTAGGATTTGGTAAATACATGATTTACCTAGAAAACAGGGAATCTGCCATGAAATGCGGCTTACATTTACCGCAAGATTTAGATTTATTTTTGTTGGCATTTGGTTGAATTTAGCTCAAATCCGCCCCAAATCCAGGTTAAATCTGGCATCCAAACAGGCCCTTAGTTTATCTTCAGAGGATTAAAGCCTAAAAACTTTTTGGCATGACAACTATTAAACACTTGCTAAATCGGGAGAATTAGTTTGACTATTTTTTTTAGGATTTAACATTTGTATGGGCGAAAAATCATTGAATATCTTGAATACCGTGAATAATGTAATTTAACAAATATTGCATTTAGCTAACAACTAGGCTTAATCAACGTTTATCAAAATAATAGGATTTAAAGTGATGAGGACATCGACAGACGCTACCGACATGTTTATCGCCGGCGAAACCGCAGATCGACGACCACGATTCAGCGCCTCTACTTCTGATTTAGATATCATTATGTATTTTATTATTATTGTCTTGTTTTACTGTTTTCCCATTTTACCCCTATGGGGAGTTATGTCTTATTATAGCCCAAGGGGCATTTGAGTACTTTTATTTCCTTATGTTTGAAAATCTATTTATAGGTGTCTCATGCTTTGTAATAGGCTAATGAATATTTTGAAAGAAAATATAGTTTGTTTCTTTGTTTCTTCTTCTTCTTGTTTTGCATGAGAACTTGAAGAGAGAGAGAGAGAGAGAGAGCTCAAGGTGAGCAAATCGCAAGGCCCACCAGTCGTTGGAAGAGTCTGCGGCTCGTGGTTAAGTTATCATCTTCGCGTTGTGCTTCGTTCATCTTCTTCCCCTTCCCATTGAGATCCAACCGGCCAAACCCATAATTTGCCCCCCCCCCCCCCTCCTTGGAGCCCGCCGCCCACCACCTCACATTCCCGGCCGACCCCCTTGCGGACAACCCCTCTCTCCACCCGTCATCACACCCACCCATCCTAAGTTTCAAATTTGAAATTTGAATTTTTAAATTTCAAAATCTTTCCTAATTTGGAATTCCAAATTTGGAAAGTTTTTCATGACAAATTTAATTTAAATTTAAATTAAATTAAAATCTTTATTTCATCGCCACATCATCACCTCCAATTGGAAACCTAGCTCTCCACTAATTTCCCTCTCCCCTTCTCCCCTTGCCGCCGGCCCCATGATGGGCTTCACCTTAAATGCCACATTCAATGCTCTCTCATATTTGAAATTTCAATTGATTTCAATAAAATTCCCCTCCAAATTTATAAAATCCTGAAATTAATTTCAGGATTGAGCATTAATCCCCTACCTCCCTCCATTAACCGCCGGCTATTGCATAGGGTTAATGCCCATTAAATTCCCATTTATGGCATTAATCATATGAGGTTTGAAATTCGAATTCTAAGTAACCTCCCTCCAAATTTACTCAAAATCTGAACTAATTTCAGATTTGAGTAAATCTCTCCCTCTCCACTCATCTAAACCTAACTCCTCTTCCCCTAACCCGCCGCCCCTCACCCTTTCCCCACCTTGGCCGATCCTCTCTCCCATCCTCCTTGGGGTGAAGTTGGATGCTCATAACAATTGGAGTCAAGAGAAGGCGAAGACACTCTTCAACATCCACTTCAATGTTGAATGGCGGATCCAGAGCTTGAGTGGGGTCTTGTGTTCAACGCCGACGGAAGCATTAACATCCTTCGATCCCCGTGCTTCGACGTAGGATTTGAAGACGAAACTACCGTGGAAGAATACTTGGAGAGAGTCGTCTCGATCCTTGCAAGCATCTACGACCGATGCTTTTCCAAGCATAATTGGAGCCTCGACGGTCACTTACGGCATCCCTCCCCACCGACTACTTTTCCTCCGACGAAGTTCTTCGGCGCCCTCTCTCTAGTGGTAACATCCCTCATCGCTTGGATCTTCTATCTCCGCCAAAAGCCTACCCATCCTTGAGTGAAACGGCCACGAGGTGAAATTCTCGTTGTTAAACGTTGGGTTTTGTTACTTGTACTTCGCATTTAATTCCCTTGGATTTTGAATGAACTATTTTGGTTAATCTCAACTGTATCGCTTTGGCCAAAGCAAGTTAATATTTTCGAATTCCTAATTCAAATTTTATGTGCTTGCTTTAAATTCGTAATAAGCATTACTTTAATCGTTTCTCTTTAATTTCTATATAACTCCTCGTAGTTTCACATCATATTTGGCATCAGAGCCAGGTTAGCATGCTTTGATCATGCTAGATGCATCATAGGTGTCTCATTTAGATTGTCTTTAATTGTCACATGCATAACAACATCTAAATTACTTTCACCTACTGTTTTCTTTTGCTGTCCTGAAATTCCTGCATTAGAATTTTCATATTTCATGCTCATATTCAAGTGTTTAAGTGCTGCCATCATTACAATCACATTCATAATAGTCTATGCCACTTAGACTTTTGCTGTCCCCTGTTTTCTGCACTTGGTTTCACCCTTAGAGTGAGTTCCAGGTTGTGTTAGGTTGCTGTCCACTATTTCCTGCAGCGATTAAGCACCCGTTAGTGACCCTAGTATCACTGTTTAGGTGCTGCCATCACCCTAGAACCTTGCCAAAACAATTAGGTAACTTTACCCATCGTTGTGTTTGCTGTCCAGCACTTTACAGCTGCTGTAATTGCAATTTCAGCAAGCATTTTAGTGAGTTTAGCTGCTGTCCTTGGACTTAGAAACCTTCCTAGTGATCCGTAGAACCCAACCATGGATCACACACATATGCAAGCAACCTTAGACATGATTGTGAGCCAGTTGGGCTCAATGTCCCAACAAATTAGAGTCACCCAAACTAGTGTGGCGGACCTTAAACGTCATACAGGAGAAAACTGGACAATATTGAAATAATGGGACACCCGGCTATCTACACGCCATCTAGACCTCAATCACCATATGGCGAAGATGCCCGAACTGAGTACGGACCTCATAGGGATTACTACCGACCCAACCACCGACCCCATCAAGAACCGGTAGGACGTGACGCGCCTTGGAGGGACAATGACACCCAGCTCCTTAAGAGCATTAAAATAGATGCCCCGACTTTTGACGGAACGTTGGAACCCCAGGTTTTCCTCGATTGGATTAAAGGGATGGATAGTTACTTTAAATGGTATAACATTTCAGAAGAGAATAAAGTTAGATTCGCTGAGATGAAATTGACGGGTAGAGCCAACTAATACTGGACCAACGTAGAACACATGAGGGAGACTCGAGGAGAATACCCCATAGCTGACTGGGGAGCGATGAAGCAAGAACTGAAGAGGAAATACCTTCCTCCCTCGTACTACCCAAGACTACTAGATCGTTGGAATAGGCTAACCCAAGGGAGTAAACCCGTTAAGGAATACATCTCCACGTTTGTTGATTTCTTAATTCGTTGTAACGGGGAGGAGACCACCACTCCCACACAACTTCTGTCCATGTTCAGAGCCGGATTGAGAGAAGACCTTAGAAATGAGCTCTTAGCTAGAGGAATAACTACGTACGAAGCTGCCTGTAGTCTTGTACTAGACTTGGAAGAGTCTAGAAGCCACACCACCAGGACTCAAGACTCTAGACCCAACCCTTTTAAGTCTTTCTCTAGCCAACCGTACAACAAATCCACTGGACCCTCTGGTAGTCGCCCTGCTCCTAGCCAAGCCCAACCTCGATCAGACTATAAAAGGAAAACACCAGAACGAGAGACACCCAAAACCACTGCTGGCACTAAGTGTTTTAGATGCCATGGGTACGGACACATTGCTTCTCAGTGCTCCAGCCCATTTAAGGTCACGATAATTGAGGAAGTGACGGAGGAAGGGAATGAACCGAAAACTGACTTGGTCCACCATATGGACGACGATGAGGAGTTTTTCGACGAGGAAGATACTGCTGTTGTTCACTGCCTCCAAAAGATGAACCACTTAGATCTGCAGGTTGTTAGGTGTGCATTTTTCCAACCCAAACCTAGCGACGACTGACAAAGGACCTCGATCTTCTACACTTTCACGAAGATTGGAGACAAAAATTGTAAGGTTATAATCGACAGTGGAAGTTGTATTAACGCTGTGTCTTCTGCTATGATCTCGAAGCTGCAATTGAGGACCACACCACACCACACCCAAACCCCTACAAAGTTGCTTGGATAAACTCGACCATGCTGGAAGTGAAAGATAGGAGTTTTGTTCCTATCGAATTCGTTGGGTACAAGGAGAAAATCTGGTGTGATGTTTTGACTATGGACGTAGGTCAAATCATCCTTGGCCGCCCTTGGTTGTTCGACAACGATGTACACATTTATGGACGATCAAATACCTGTGTATTTGAACACGAGGGCAAGAAAATTAAATTACTACCCACTCAACCTAAGTCTACCAAGGAAGAAGTTAAACCCAACTCCCTGAAACCCAACACGGGCCTGAACCTTTTGACTGCTAAAGACTTAGGTATGGAACTTGAATCAGGAGCCCCCCTGTATGCATTGGTAGCCCGGGAAATCAGTACCGATCAAGAAGAGCCAATCCCTGACGAGGTAAAACCCCTTTTGGAAACTTTTTCTGATGTCTTTCCTAAGGATTTGCCCTACCAACTGCTGCCCCTAAGGGACATCCAACATGCTATTGATTTAGTCCCTGGGGCCTCTTTACCTAACCTGCCTCACTACCGAATGAACCCTGCTGAGCATGCTGAGCTCAAGAAACAAGTGGACGAGCTTTTACAATGCGGGTTCATTAAAGAAAGTCTTAGCCCGTGTGCTGTCCCTGCCCTTCTTACCCCTAAGAAGGATGGGTCGTGGAGAATGTGCGTTGATAGCCGTGCTATCAACAAGATCACGGTCAAGTATCGTTTCCCGATCCCTCGCTTTGATGACATGCTAGATATGATGACTGGGGCCACACTTTTCTCAAAGATTGACCTCAAAAGTGACTACCATCAAATTAGGATCCGCCCGGGGGATGAATGGAAGACCGCGTTCAAAACCAAAGATGGGTTGTACGAATGGACAGTAATGCCTTTTGGATTGAGTAACGCGCCGAGCACTTTCATGAGAGTAATGACTCAGATCCTTAAGCCTTTGCTTGGAAAATTTGTTGTAGTATACTTCGATGACATTCTGATCTACAGTCGTTCGGTGGAACAACATTTGAATCACCTACAACAAGTCTGTGAAATTTTGAAGAAAGAACAAATGTATGCCAACCCTAAAAAATGCACTTTCCTCACGAATCAAGTATCTTTTCTTGGGTTTATAATTTCTTCCCACGGCATATCTGCCGACCCCGAAAAGGTGCGAGCAATCAACGAGTGACCTATACCAAAGAATATTAGAGATGTCAAGAGTTTTCACGGATTGGCCACGTTTTATATGAGATTTATCAGAAACTTTAGCACCATCGTGGGTCCCATAACTGATTGTTTAAAGAAAGGGGATTTTGTCTGGACGACATCTGCCACCAAGGCTTTTGAGGAAATAAAAAGGAAAATGGTTGAAGCACCAGTCATGCGTCTACCCGACTTTTCAAAAGTTTTTGAAGTAACCTGCGACGCATCTGGTATAGGAATAGGAGTATTATCCCAAGAAGGACACCCGGTTGCCTACTTAAGTGAGAAATTAAATGACATCAGGCAACGATACTCCACCTACGATAAGGAATTCTACGCCATAATTCAATCCCTCAGGTATTGGAGACATTACCTGCTTCCCCAAGAATTCGTTATCTTCTCTGACCACGAAGCTTTACGATATATCAATTCACAGAAGAAACTGAATGCCCGGCACGGAAGATGGGTTGAATTCCTGCAAGAATATACTTACACCATTAGGCACAAAGCTGGTTATGAAAACAAGGCTGCCGATGCACTAAGTCGTAGAATGATGGTTACGCGTGAGATGAGAACAGAAGTGATTGGTTTCGAGCAAATTAAAGAAAACTATTCTGACTGCCCCGATTTTGGAGAAACCTACTCTAAGCTAACAACTGGAGACGAGCGTATCATAGGAGATTTTATACTGGAAGATGGATACCTGTTTAAGGCTCAAAAATTTTGCATTCCCACAACTTCACTTCGAGAATTTCTTGTGTGGGAATTACATGCTGGAGGTTTAGCGGGTCACTTTGGTCAAGCCAAGACCATTGCAGCGGTTGAGAATCGTTTTTACTGGCTAAGTCTTAAGAAGGACGTTAGCAGATTAGTAAGGCGGTGTCACACCTGTCAGCTGGCCAAACAATGAAAACAAAACACCGGCCTTTACACACCCCTCCCCGTGCCTAACCAACCTTGGCAGGACGTCAACATGGACTTTGTTTTAGGGCTACCCAAGACCGTTAGGAAACATGACTCAGTCTGTGTAGTTGTCGATAGATTTTCTAAGATGACCCATTTTCTCCCTTTCTCCAAGACTTTCGACGCCTCTAGAGTAGCCAAACTGTACTTTAATGAAATTGTGAGACTTCATGGGCTGCCTAAAACCATAGTTTCGGACCGAGATGTGAAATTTACCAGTTATTTTTGGAAGACCTTATGACATAAAATGGGGACCAAACTGCAATTCTCTACCGCCTTTCACCCCCAAACAGACGGTCAAACGGAAGTAGTGAATAGGAGTCTAGGAAATCTGTTAAGGACCTTGGTTGGAGAAAACATTAAGGACTGGGACTCTAAGTTGCCTATAGCTGAATTTGCCTATAATAACTCTGTGAATCGAACTACTGGTCTTAGCCCTGCTGAAATAGTGTACGGGTACCTCCCCAACCAACCCATTAACCTGATCCCCATGAGCACTAGAGTTAGAACATCCGAGTCAGCATCATCATATACATCGCATCTACAGGAGTTACATAAAGAAATTAAAAAGAAAATTGAGCAAAGTAATGCAACTTATAAATTTATGGCTGATCATAAAAGAAGAGCTAAAGGATTTGAAATTGAAGACTTTGTGATGGTTCGGATCCGTCCAGAGCGTTTTCCTCCTGGATCTGCAAAGAAGCTGCATGCGAGAAGCGTCGGACCGTTCAAGATAATTTCAAAGGTGAATGATAATGCTTACGTACTAGACCTTCCCGAAGGTTTCAACATTAACCCCACCTTTAACATAGAAGATTTAGTAACCTTCGAGGGACCAGAATTTAACCCATACAATCCACTTACAAATGAGCCTTGTGAGACCATACCTGGTGAGATCCCCAACCTTCCTCCTCTCCCAAAATTACCCCCCTTACCCAATGCGGAGATAGTTGAATCCATATTAGATGATGAGATCATTACTACGAAAGGAGGCGGACGTCGAAGGTACTTAGTCCACTGGAAAGGGACCCCGGCGACGGAGGATACGTGGGTTGACCGAGAGGAGCTGCAGAGTCTAGACCCAGACCTTCTAGAGTGGTACAAGAGCTCTAGAGACACTCACTCGACGGGGTCGAGTTTTCTCCCACCTGGGGAGAATGATGAGGACATCGACAGACGCTACCGACATGTTTATCGCCGGCGAAACCGCAGATCGACGGCCACAATTCAGCGCCTCTACTTCTGATTTAGATGTCATTATGTATTTTATTATTATTGTCTTGTTTTACTGTTTTTCCATTTTACCCCTGTGGGGAGTTATGTCTTATTGTAGCCCAAGGGGCATTTGAGTACTTTTATTTCCTTATGTTTGAATACCTATTTATAGGGGTCTCATGTTTTGTAATAGGCTAATGAATATTTTGAAAGAAAATCTAGTTTGTTTCTTTGTTTCTTCTTCTTCTTGTTTTGCATGAGAACTTGAAGAGAGAGAGAGAGAGAGAGAGAGAGAGAGAGAGAGAGAGAGAGAGAGAGGGAGAGCTCAAGGTGAGCAAATCGCAAGGCCCACCAGTCGTTGGAAGAGTCCGCGGCTCATGGTTAAGTTATCATCTTCGCGTTGTGCTTCGTTCATCTTCTTCCCCTTCCCATTGAGATCCAACCGGCCAAACCCGTAATTTGCCCCCCCCCCTCCCCCCCCTCCTTGGAGCCCGCCGCCTACCACCTCACATTCCCGGCCGACCCCCTTGCCGACAACCCCTCTCTCCACCCGTCATCACACCCACCCATCCTAAGTTTCAAATTTCAAAATCTTTCCTAATTTGGAATTCCAAATTTGGAAAGTTTTTCATGACAAATTTAATTTCAATTTAAATTAAATTGAAAGCTTTATTCCATCGCCACATCATCACCTCCAATTGGAAACCTAGCTCTCCACTAATTTCCCTCTCCCCTTCTCCCCTTGCCGCCGGCCCCATGATGGGCTTCACCTTAAATGCCACATTCAATGCTCTCTCATATTTGAAATTTCAATTGATTTCAAATAAAATTCCCCTCCAAATTTATTAAATCCTGAAATTAATTTCAGGATTGAGCATTAATCCCCTACCTCCCTCCATTAACCGCCGGCTATTGCATAGGGTTAATGCCCATTAAATTCCCATTTATGACATTGATCATATGAGGTTTGAAATTCGAATTCTAAGTAACCTCCCTCCAAATTTACTCAAAATCTGAACTAATTTCAGATTTGAGTAAATCTCTTCCTCTCCCCTCATCTAAACCTAACTCCTCTTCCCCTAACCCGCCGCCCCTCACCCTTTCCCCACCTTGGCCGATCCTCTCTCCCATCCTCCTTGCGGTGAAGTTGGATGCTCATAACAATTGGAGTCAAGAGAAGGCGAAGACACTCTTCAACATCCACTTCAATGTTGAATGGCGGATCCGGAGCTTGAGTGGGGTCTTGTGTTCAACGCCGACGGAAGCATTAACATCCTTCGATCCCCGTGCTTCGACGTAGGATTTTAAGACGAAACTACCGTGGAAGAATACTTGGAGAGAGTCGTCCCGATCCTTGCAAGCGTCTACGACCGACGCTTTTCCAAGCATAATTGGAGCCTCGACGGTCACTTACGGCATCCCTCCCCACCGGCTACTTTTCCTCCGATGAAGTTCTTCGGCGCCCTCTCTCTAGTGGTAACATCCCTCATCGCTTGGATCTTCTATCTCCGCCAAAAGCCTACCCATCCTCGAGTGAAACGGCCACGAGGTGATATTCTCGTTGTTAAACGTTGGGTTTTGTTACTTGTACTTCGCATTTAATTCCCTTGGATTTTGAATGAACTATTTTGGTTAATCTCAACTGTATCTCTTTGGCCAAAGCAAGTTAATATTTTCGAATTCCTAATTCAAATTTTATGTGCTAGCTTTAAATTCGTAATAAGCATTACTTTAATCGTTTCTCTTTAATTTCTATATAACTCCTCGTAGTTTCACATCATAAAGTCTCTAAAAATCCATTCAGTAGGATTTAAGTTAAAATTTGCTTAAATGTTGCCTAACACAGGATACCAAACAACCCGTTATTTATTGTTTATGTAGAATTCAATTTTTTACCCAATCCAACTATATTACGGGAGATGCTAATCATCTAAACACAAAACTTCATTATTGAACATAAATATTGTAGTCATTATTTATCAAAAGAGAAAATTACCAAATTTATCCCTAAATTATTTAGGGCGCATTTGTTTTGATCTTAGATTTTCTTATGCTGACGTGCATACATATCATAAAATATATATATATTTATATATCTAATGCCTAAATCTTTATATTAACTTATATAAAATCATAATATTTGAATCACATAAAAATTACCACTAATATTAACTTATCTAAAGTGATATACCCTTTCATACTTTCATTTTGATGTGGTTTTTATTATGGTATTACATAGGTAAATATAAAGATTTAAGTGTTAGATATTTAAATACATAAAAAATATGTGATATGTATGCAAATCTCACATTTTGGTTTTGAACCTAACTAAATTATACCGATATCACTTAAATGAATATCATGGTGAAACTCTTTTGGTCTCTTCTAAATTTAGCTTAAATTCTACCTAAGATAGGATACCAGACAACCCCTTAATTTTTAATAGAATTTAATCTTTAATTCAACCTAACTAAATTATGTGAGATATTAATGATCTAAATATAAACTCTTATTATTGAATGTAAAAGGTTTCATAGTTATTTATCCAAAAATAATGTCAAATTTTCCTCAAAATATTAAGAGTGTGTTCATTTTGACCTCAAAAATTTCTTATCATCCAATTTAATCCCTCGAGTTATTAGAACTCATTTGATAAGCTGGTGGACCAAATTGGAGAATAAGAAATATTTGGGATTGTGTGTGTGCGCGTGCGCGCGCATGCGTGTGTGGGTGTGTATGTTATGAGGAAAGTTGATACAATAACTTGAAGTTAGTTTTTATATAAGCCACGAAATAATTTGTTAAATAGCACTTTATGAAGCTTTTAAATGAGTTAGTTGTTAATTAACAATCACATATGTTCATTAATTTAAGTAAATGAGCAAGTCAATGCTTAGTTTGCTCATTAATATATCAAGTTTTTCAAATCTTTTCAATTCTTTTCAAACTTGTTTGATTATCAAAGTAAATGAATATAAATGAGCCTTAAACAAATGAGTATCTAGCTATTCATTGCACCAAGTAGTTAACCTAAACTCCTAATTATTTCTTTCTTGCTTGAAATATCACGGACTATTATGATTTGGCCATTTAATGGAATACCTAGCATGGAAAAGATAAAGTAGTCTTTTGAGTTACTCACACTAAGATTCGCTTCTTTGTTGTAGGTTACTTCAATTACATGGAATGACATTGAACTCAACATGGTTGATACTCCTGGCCATGCCGATTTTGGTGGGGAAGTATGTTTTCCATGGTCAATTTGAATTCAAATTATTTATGGAAACAGAAAATATATTTTGATCAGGTTAGTAACTAACTGCAATGTGTTGTTCTTAGGTTGAACGAGTTGTTGGGATGGTTGAAGGTGCTGTGTTAGTTGTTGATGCTGGGGAGGGCCCACTTGCACAAACAAAATTTGTTCTTGCAAAAGCTTTAAAGTACGGACTACGCCCTATTCTCCTTCTGAACAAAGTTGACCGACCCTCAGGTACACTGTATGCACACAATCTTAGGTTGCATTATGGTTACATTACTAAACTTGCTGTCCTTCTTTTATGAACCAGAGGATCATGGAATGATATATTTTTCTTAAGTAGCACACTAGCACAATAAAGTAAACACTGATAATTTCTGTCATGGGATTGTCACCATTTCTAGTGTAATGCTTTACTGATTAAGAGATTTATTTCAGAAACAATATGTCCGAGTATGTTAATTAGCCGTAAATTAGGAAAGCTTACAATAGCTAATGAAGCTTATGCTCAGGCTTCTTGGAAGTTGCAACTTTTTTTTCTGAAAAAAATGCGTACCAAATTGGCGCCTGAAATAATTGCTTTTCTACTTTAATTTATTTTTCAACAGTTTCCGAGGAGACTTGCAATGAGGTTGAGAGCTTGGTCTTTGATCTATTTGCAAATCTTGGTGCTACAGGTGCAAATATGATTTGTTATTTTATTTGGTATGGACATGTAATTGAAGATGTTCTGTTTGAAGTTAATTCCGAAATGACTCTGAATTTTGTTTCACAGAGGAACAGCTGGATTTTCCTGTTCTTTATGCGTCTGCCAAAGAGGGATGGGCTTCTTTGACATATACAAAAACTCCGGCTGATGATAATAGAAATATGTCAGCTTTGCTGAATGCCATTATACAGCATGTTCCTTCTCCCTCTGCAAATTTGGATGCTCCTTTCCAGATGCTGGTTAGTGTAGATATAATCAGATATATGAGATTAGATGCCTAATATTTTTGTTTAGAAAGTTTTGGTAAGGTTGTGAAAGGTTTAGGTTATCTTAATTTTTCATTTTTTGTGGGGGTTGAAAATATCAACTTTGGCCTACTTATATGATGATTTTGATTGATGTTTGTAAAGTTGATTTTCTATTTGAAGATTGAGTTATGTTGCAAGTTTGTTTCAGTTTAACTTTGATTTCAATGTTCAACTTATTCTGTGCAATCCTTACTGGCCTGTTCAAGCTATTGTTCTGTAGATTTTATGTAGTAAATATTAAAGAACGCATGGACCATCATCACCAAACTTATCTTACAGATGTTAGTAATATCCTACTATGGTCTCTAAAACATCTTTGATATGTATCTGAACACTTTTATAGATAGATAATTTATTGATTACTTCTATGAACCTTCTTACTTGGAAACTTGTTTGTTTTGATTTTGTATACTTGCAGGGTTGCCCTGTTGTTCTTTTGTAAAGTCATGGATTTTGCTTTTTCTTTTTTTGTGATTCATGCAGGTCTCAATGATGGAGCGTGATTTTTATCTAGGCCGAATATTAACTGGACGTGTGTCATCAGGAGTGATACATGTTGGAGATAGGATACATGGGCTCCGTTGTACAAGTGGAGTTGAGAAAATTGATGAAGGCAAGGTTTGTTTACTTGATCTTATCATTTACTGTGAAGCACATTATGATGAAGTCTTCCGGCTTTAACTTTTAATGAAAATTTAATAGGTCAGTGTTGTACATGCATTGACAATTTCATGCACTCACGAAAAAGGGAAGTTATTTATTAGGTGTAACCGTAGCTCTAAGAACTAGCTTCAAATGTCCCTTATTTTTGTGCTTCAAAATTCCAAGATTTCTTTGAAGCTATGAGCTTCAAGCTTGTTGAATTGCAAGCTTATGCTTCTAAGTTCGAAGCTCACTTCTTGTTTCATATCATATCATCAAAAACTTATATTTCATCATATCCATCTCTGCATACAAAAAAGGCATATCATTAAAAGCTTATACTTTATCAGGGGGTTAATAACTGTATGTCACACATGAAAGTGAGAGTAGTCATACATCAAACGTGAAGCAAGAGTTAAGTTCCCCATGAATTAGTTGTGTCCTTGCCCATTAACTTAAACTAATGTATTAAGCATAATATATGCCCTATGCCTTTGGTATTCTATCTTCTAATAGGCACCACACTTCATGCTCGCACCGTTTTGAACATTGGATGGCATAATGCCCAATAAGCTTGTCAACTTACAAGTTGTGATAAATAATATTTATATTGTATATCATACGTGCAGGTTACTAAACTTATGAAAAAGAAGGGCACAAATGTTGTTCCCATTGACAGCGCCGGGGCTGGTGATATAATTTCTATTGCCGGTCTTGCAAGTCCGTCAATTGGCCACACAGTGGCAAATGTTGAGGTAAACATATTGTACTGATGCGGCTATATGCTTTATTTAACTAATACATTGTGCATACATATTATGAGATGGATGCATGCCTACAATGTTTTACTAATTTGATATATAAACTCTCTCCCACCCTTCCTCGATGCACTCGAGTGGACCACAACATTTTTATTCTCCTTCTTTATTTATTTGTTTATGTAGGTAAATAGATATGATAAAACTTTGAAAAGCAATGACATTTCATTGTGACCTGACTTGTATGAACATATAGAAGAATTCCTCCTCTCTTGGTGCATGCATTTGAGTGGACTAAAATCTTTTTCTCTCTCTCTCTCTCTCTCTCCCGATCCATGGGTTGTTTGTTCTGAATAAAGTTGACTATTTATTAAATCACATGTTGATTAATACTTCATTCATGTTCTTTTGCTCTAAAATTGTCATGCTCAACAATCCAATGTAGGCTATGAAGTTGTAATAGCTACTTTATGCATATCTTAGGATTTATGAATGTATGCCCTTTTAACATGCCATATGAGGACATAGTAAAGAACTGAAGTTGGTCTTTCTAGCTAACATCTGAAAAAGAATAGCTAATTAACTGTAAATGGTCCCAGTTCCAATGGTACAGATGTTTCCTGTACAATGTCATAGTTTTCATCTTTAGCATTCATGACCTGCATTTCATTCTCTACTAAAGGTCTTATTCACTAGCTGTTGGAAGTTGGTTTGAAGTTTTGCGGGCTAGATCAATTTTGAGAAGTCCTATAATGTGTTCGAATATTATCATTCTAGGCTGATTAGTTAGATTTTAAATAATTCTATATACTGCTTTGTTAATTGATATTATGTCTTTTTTCTTCCATACTTGTTTAATTTTCTTTTTCCCTAGTTGTATGAGACCCAAGTTAGTTACGCATCTTCTACAATTCACAGTCTTCAATAATGTTAATTAGCTTTTTTCCTCACTGAAATATTGATTCTGAAATTAATCATCAGGTGATGACTGCATTGCCAACTGTCGAGTTAGATCCGCCAACAATTTCCATGACGTTCAGTGTTAATGATTCTCCATTAGCTGGTCATGACGGGACTCATGTCAGTGGCATTTTCTTTGCTTATCTTTTGGAAAATTTGAATATATTCATGTTGGTCCTTTCTGCTAATTGTAATGACTACGTTCTAATTTGTTTACCATTGAATTTATTATCTTATTTTTCTTTTTTTTAGTAGAAGGAATTTATGTTTTGATTCATAATATTTTACTCAAGTATTTGGAAATGCATTAGATTCTGTAGACAACCCAGGATCTTTCTCTAATAGACTGACTGAAAACTCTTAAGAATGAGCATTTTTTTCCCTTCATGAGGACTCCATCCTTCAAACTTTGATGCGCTTTGGTTGTAGTCCGAGTTCCTTTTTTGGGAGATTGATTTTGTCCAAATTCTGGATTATTCCCTCTATTTTTTAAGTTAATTTTTTTAACCCTGACAAAGTTTGTTAACTATATATATTGCTAAATCTCAGCAGTTTTTGAAGATGATATCCGACTCAAATATATTTAGATTTTTTCTTAATTAAACCCTTAAAAATCTCCTTAATTTATTTAATTACTGCATCTAGGTCTAATAAAATGAAAATGAAAATTTGCATGGCATGGGTGATTCTTGGTTCTCCGTATTTTTTCCTTTTACTTAGTTTCTCTGGTGAAGAAACTAATGGGAAGCTTTCTGGTGGTATGGTGGGAGTCTCTCAACGTTGCTAATGAGGGATCTTGACGGCTGACATGGTGGCCCGTGGGACCTAGGAAGGTACACGGTGATTGAAGTTTTGGGTCCAGAGGTAGCCAACAATGAGATAGCTGGAGGGTGTGCCTGATGGTTAGATCTGTCAGTGTGGAGAGCATGACATTCATCAAGGTAAGTCCAATGGTGTCCAGTTGATGTCCCAAGTTTGGGATTGAGAGCTTGATCATGGCCTGTAGTGGCTCTTGAGTCAAAACTAAAAGGATATTATAGAGGAGATAGGGTTTATAATATATATATATATATATATATATATATATATATATATATATATATATATATATATATATATATATATATATATATATATATATATATATATATATATATATATATATATTATTGATGTAATGATGTTATTTTCTCCATTAGCATTTATTTGACTGTTTTGAGTGGAGAAAATATAAGATTGAGAAAACTGTATGGATTTCTTTTACACTATATATATTAATCATTGAACCAGTGAAACTTCATCACTCTTTGCTGTTGTGGTAGTAGACTAATATTTATCTAACCATGTAATTCTTAGTGTTCTCATGAGTTAATTGATCTCTTTGGCATAACTTTGTGGTTCATTGTATTTACTCATGGTTAATACTTTATTTTAAATGTTTGGTTTTTTTCCTAGTTGTTGGCATCAGAGCGAGGTCCATGAGCAATATAATGTGTATAGAATTTGGGATTGAGAAATTTGATGACTTAAAATAATTTTGGGCTTTGGAGAATAAAAAATGCTAGGTCTAGTAGAACTTGTGAAGAGATGCACGGGATGTTTAAATATGTTCGAGACTATGAATGAAAAAGACTAGAAAATATTTAGTCATAATTATGACATTTATTAGGATGATAATGAGAATGTTGAGAAATCACAAAAAACAAGTAATCAAAATAATTGCTTATATATACACACACGTGCACACACAGGAGTTTTAAGTTGTTTGGTGAGATTCATCAGCATCTACAACTGTAAAGAAATAGAAATATTCCATTGAGCTTTAAAAGGGGTATAATGAGAGATGCTTCATTCAAAATACGAAGACGTCAATAGTACCACTTTGTCAAATATTTAGATGATGGAAGCAGAAAGTAGCAGCTTTGCTGCAATGAGTTCTTGACAACGATGATATCCATATTACTCTTACTGTCCACGGCATTGAAAGGGAAAAGAGAACAAACACAATTTCAGAACACTTTCACTTCTCTTGATTGGATTCTGATGGGCCATTCCCTCCGATCATTTCATAGTTGCTGGACATGAAAAGTAGCATCCATTGCTCTACTCCTTGAGGGCTAAAGCAAATCAACAGTAGCACTTAGTTTATATAGAAGATTAAGAGTACTCCTTGTAATAGTGCAAAGCAATCTTTCTCTTCTATGGTCCCTTTATGTATGCACATCAAACCAAAGCATCAACTCCCTCAATACGTCTCACTTTGCTCTCTCTACTATGAGAGAGAAGGCTTTGGTGTGTGTTGCACCCGGGCATAAGCTCATAAGGAGGAAATATGGTAGAGTATATAGGCAAGAATTACATAGTTTAAGGAAACCCAAAATCTCATATGTAAGAAATCCAAATCTAAAATTGACTACAATAATTTCACAAAATTTTCCAAATTATTTTCTTCCCTTTCGCAATCCAAATCAAATCCCCAATTAGATATTCACTTTTATGAGGAGATAACCTGATATATTTTGAAAAGAGCAAAGTAGCAAGGAAAATTGCCTGCATTATTCAATAGTTTCCCATGTAGTGATAAAAATTTTAATTTTTTAGCGATTAATGTTCAAATACCTCTCTTTGTTGCACCTCTATATCATTATTTGCAGAGGATAACAAAGGTTTTGCAAAACTTTCAAATTTTTTTTGTGGGCATCATTTGTACGAGCATTTTAATGTAATTTTCTACCTCTTTTGATCTTGACTTGTATGTTACCCCTTTCAAGTAAGCTACTTATGTGCAAAAATAACATCAAGCTATTATCCCACTACGTGAGGTCGGCGGCTACACGAATCCTTTTTCTCCATTAGTCTTATTAAGAGTCAAATTATCATTTAAATATAATAAAAAAAATGTCATTTTTAATACTATCTAAGTAGGTCATTTTAGGTCTAGCTCTAACTTTCTTAGCATAGGCCGGATCTAATACATCTACTCTCCTAAACGAGTCACCAGAAGGCTGACGCTTTATGTGGCCACACCATCTAAGACAACTCTCTCTAATCTTATTTGCCATTGGAGCTATTCCAATACTTTCACGTATATACTCATTTCACTTTGTCTTTTAAGTGTAAAAGCACTCATACACTTGAGCATCCTCATCTTTGCATCACTTAACTTAATTTTATGCTTATGTTTTAATGACTAACATTTTGCGCCATATTTTAGGTCTCACCACCATCTTATCAAAATTTTGCTCAAATTTGTGGGGTACTTTTCTAACACACAGCAGGCCCGGTGCATTCCTCCACTTCAATCATTGAACTTGAATTCTACTAATAATATCCCCATTTATTTCACTATTTCTTTGAACAATAGACCCAAGATATTTAAAACATACACTCTTTTTAATGACTTGATTATCTAATGTCACAATTCCACACTATATCTATTTCTACTAAAATACACTCTATGTATTTAATGACTTGTTTATCCACACTTTTTTTTTTTGGCTTAAAAAAAAGTATTCAATTTTAGATTTATTCAAACAACAATATTTAGACTTTAAGGTTGAGTTCCATAATTCAAGTTTTCCTTCAACTCTCTCTTGAGTCTTATCAACAAGAAGAATATCATTAGTAAAAATCATACACCAAGGTACATTCTCTTGCACATGTTTAGTAAGAACATCCATTACTAATGCAAAAAAGATATGGGCTTAGAGATGATCCTTATTGTAATCCAATTGAAATAGAAAAATACTTGGTCATGCCATCTTGTGTTTGAACACAAGTAATAGCTCTTATATGCATATTCTTAATGGCTTGAATTTAAGCCTTATTAACTCATTTCTTTTATAGAACTATCTAGTATCTAGAGCACCTTCAACTAAGGTTATACAATGACAAGGAATTGATTGACTACAGAGCGTATGAATAAGTTAGTTTATGTTATGCTTAATAAATAATCAAAGAATATGCACTTTAAATTACAAAAGCAAAGAACTAGTAATGATGAATTGGATTTTTTAGTTCTTAATAATTTACAATCTGATGATGAATGAGTAACAACAAAAAATATTGATGGTCTTAAAGTTGAAGTTGAAGGTCAGACTTATAATGATGAGGAGAATGAAGAAATTAATGCTGACATTAAAAGGTCTATTAAATTAGGAACAATTTCTATTTCATAATCATATAAAAGAAGTAAACAAAGTGAGGTTGGAGCTTAAAAAAATGGTAATCTTAAGTATAATGGATTGTATTTTGTGTTATGAATTTGTTATTATATTTTAGATTATATTTAATACATTATTAATTGGCATAAGGGATGAGAAAAAATATTGTAGTTGAAGAAGATTTTAACTGGTATGAGGATTTTTCTGAAGAATGTCAAAGTGAGGATGAGGCTACTTTGTATTTTAATCATTGGGGCTTATTTAAGTTTTAAGTGAATGTGTAATTTGAATCTAGTTCTAATCTTTTGTGTTATAATAACATTTACTTTGAAATAAGTCATTATATTGATGGTTTATTTTTTTATTTTTGTCATTTTTATGAGTTATTTATATATATTTTTAATATTTTATTTTTTTGTTTCGAGGCTTGTGCCTCACCTTGTTTTGGCAAAACATATCAATTGCTGATTTTACCTTTTTAATTTTTGATTTGTCAGACAAAAAGCATAAATGGGCTCATATGTGATGGGTTGTCCTTGAGCCCATTAAGGCGGACCTTTAAGGCATGCCCATTTACTTACCTTCATTAAGGATTTTAAATTTTGTGACTTAGGTTCTCAAGTGTTAGGCTTTTTGTTTGGACCTCCTTTTTGCTCTAGAAAAGTAACCCTTCTAGCCTTATCAATGTATGAGAACTTGGGAGTAGTTTTTCTTGAGGTAGATTGATTGTGGTTAATCATATTTTCCTTGATGTTGGTAAGTTTTTTATTTAGATACAACAACAACAACATCAATCCTTGATCCCAGTACGTGAGGTCGGATACATGAATCCTTTTTTTTTCCATTATGTCTAGTTAAAGAGTCTAAAATTTTTTATAAATTTTTTTTATTTAGATCTAGGATCAAAATTTTATATAGTGTCAAGCCCTAGTTAGTTACCCCTTATGTTTGCAGTAGAGCACTCTCCGGCAAGGTCACTTAGGCTTAATTTTTGGCTTAAATTTAGTTAGCGGGGAATGTTTTGGCTGATGGAGATAATCCCTATGAGGATTTTATAATTTCATTAGATCGGGTCTACTAGTTGGCCAAATTTGTCAATGTTAGAAAGCTATGAGCCTTATCATCCAAGGATCCTGTTTGCATTCATGTGTTGAGTCTCAGGTGTTCTTAGCATAACAGAATGAAAGTGTATCAAAGACATGCTTTTAATACTTATGTCAACTTGTTTATTAACAAAGGGTTTGCCATTCTACTTTAACCAAATGGTTTAGAATCATGCCATGTGGTTGCTTGTAGTTTAGAAGTGTTAGACATGATTGACAATGACTCAGAGGCATGACAGGTATATTGGTTATCCATGAATTATTGTTTGACTTGAAGAATTTTGCCAAAGACATACGAGTTTGGTTGGTAGGCTTGGTAGCAGGGGATTTGACCTTGAATTGGTGTTTACTTTTCAGTTAATGGGCGGGTTAGCATGGTTGTTGGTCCAAGTTGTAATTTGGTGGTCATATAATATTGATATTATGATCTTGGCTGAGATTTGGGTCTTACATTCGAGGGAAGGTCTGTGTGAGATTTTGATTTAATGAGCTTGTTGGTTTTATATCGATCATATTACTCATGTTGGAGCATATATTAACAGGAAGGCTCATGAATTAAGCTAACTTTGATTGGCTTGTTGGCTTTATACCAGCTTGAATAGTTATGTTGGCACTTACATCCATAGGAAAGCGCATAAGTGGGACATAAAATTTCGAAGATGAGAAGTGCTAAAAAAATATAGATGTGCCAACCAGATCGTTCCTGACATGATATGCGTGCTTTTCTTACAGATGGTTATGCTAGATGGAATTCTTTTGAAATTCCATAGTAAACAGGTTTAATGGTTGAATTTGTAGGGTTTTGGTAATGAAGTTGTCCTCATGTTGGTTTTATTTTACATGTATAAATGATCATATCAAAGATGAACTTTTAATTATTTTGGTGGACCTTTTGAAATGCAACTTAATTTTGTTTGAAATCTACCTCGCTAGTACCATCTGGAAGCAGCAGTGTACCTTAAAAGAAGGTAAAAGATTATTTCATTGAGGCAATAAATTAACAGATCTCTTCTTAAAGAGACATGATTCGTTTTAGATTTGAAGTACCTCATTTTTGTCAATCCTTATTGTTAATATCAATTAAGTTGAGGGATGCAAGTGTTATGCACTCATTGGTTGCTTTCTCTTAGACTAAATACGCCAAGTGTTATGCACTCATTGGTTGATTTCTCTTAGACTAAATACTTCCTAGCTTATAGTTGTGGCTTTTCTTATTTCACTACAAGCCTTCCTTTATCTGGTGTTTTGTAAAGTCGCACTCTTATGGAAGCTATAAGCTGTGTGAGCCTGTGAGGATATTATAAGGAATTTTTTATTGCTGGAGATACATTGCATTAATTGAATTATCTTTATTCGGATGGCCTAGACTTACTAACAAGTCCATGTAATTATATAGGCCTTAAAGGGTACTTGATTAGTAAGTAGGTACAACTTGATGACTTAAAATGTAAGTTCCTTGGAAGTCTTATGCTTTAGAGGTTCTATAAATTGAGGGGTTTTTAATGCAATGGGTTTAAATGCACCTCGGGATCACTTACATAACTTTAGTTGAGTGTATATCTTATTTTGCATTGCAGCGAATATTTTAGATAAATCTCTGATGGGTATAGTACTTTAGGCTAATTCCCATGACAGATGTTTCAACTTGATGTCTTTTCACCATGAATATTTTTATATGACTCTCCTTCATGAAAAAATCATAATGGAGTTATAAACCCCCAATTATAGTTGCTTGATGAAAACTATGTTGCGATCTTGAAATCCTGAGCTTGATATGCCTTAATAGGCTACAACATGTCTTTTTGATCATTAGCATTTTCTTTTAAGTCATCGTAGTCTATCTTCTAAAATGATCTTAATCATTGATTTAGCTGATGTCAAAATATTTTAATCTTGGTCTCATGATTTGAACTAATGAAAAAATGTATGATACTAAAGATAAAGAGTTGTGAAAGTACCAGGGGTGCCTCTTGATTCTATTTGGATTGATTTCAGCCCAAATTAGAACTTAACAGACCCCAATTTGGCCCCTAAAATTTATAGCTACAGAGGATAGGCTAGTATTGAAACATTATGATTTGGTTCAGCCTTTGGCTTTGTGGGCCCACATTAGTCTTTGAAATTGAGTGTTAACAAAACCAGCCCTGATCAATGAACAAAAAAAAGGAAGCGAGCTATAAGGGGAAGAATCAGGGGAAATCTTTTCATGAATGGGTAGAGGTTGGTCTGGGTGAGGGAGATCCATGGCATACAGTGATGATTGAAATCAAAACATAAAAAATATCTTACCAAATTTGCAACCAAGTACTACAAAATAAAATCTCCACTTTTCAAACATATATTGTCAAAATAGATTATCTATTACATCCATTAAGGATCTTCCAATCTCCTTCAAGTTAATGCATGCATCAATATCTCTTAAAAATGGTAAGACAATCCATAATTTTCCTATACTTTGAGGCAGGGGAGTCACCAATATGGATATCCTGCCCCTTGCTCTTTCTTGAAGTCGTCTTCATGGCATAGCATTATTATGCTTGGTGGTCTCTAATCTAGCTTACCTTCTACACTTGGTTTGCCAGCAACAGCATCATCAAGTTCTCAATACCTCCAGTAACATGTGATATCAATTGGATCTTAGGAGCAACTAATAGGCCTCACAAATAGTTATGTTTCATTTATCAATTCAATTACACATCATGGGTCCCTATTTATAAAAATAAGGCAACAAGGATTAGGCCAAATATTTAAAAGCAAATTCAATCCTAACAAACACTCTGTTGTATTCATTAGTAAGTGATATCAATTGGGTCACACAAGTAACTAAGGGCCAAGATAAAAACTGACATGAGGCTATGGTTTTATGGACTTTAAGAATTGCATCTAGGCTACAAAATTTTATGAATAAATTAAATTGGTCTACTTGGGTTTGTTTGGATCAACTCATGGGTTTTTCCAAATCCTTTTATAAACCACATAAATTTGTGGTTCTTAATATTTACACCTTTTATTACGAATAAACTGTTTCTCATTCAAAATTACTTTTGAGTTAGTTATATTATTGCAACTTGCAAGCAATTAAAAATTGTTCCTTATCCAAAAGTACATTTCACATAATTGTATTGTTTTCATCAATCAAACAAGTTTCCTTGCTATAATATTCTACATAGTTTCTATTCTTTACAACATTATTCAAAATTTTTTAAAACCTATGGTATTTTTTATTTTATTTAGCATTCAATTTCCTTTACCTCTGTTTTCACTCTTTCATCGGTGATTATTTATGATTTTGCTTAGAAATCATTGTTTTCTTTCATTTTGGAGTGGTGAACCTTATTATATTTACTATAAATCTTAAATTTCAGTTAACTGGAGGAAAAATAGGTGACCGCTTGGTGGCTGAAGCTGAAACAAATCTTGCTATAAATGTTATTCCGGGTGCATCTGAGTCCTTTGAAGTTCAAGGGAGAGGGGAGCTACAATTAGGTATGTTTTGCTTTTTTTTTTTTTAATTTTTTTTATATGTTTCATTTATTATATAATATATCGTTAGTCATTCATTGCATGCATTTTTTAAAGTACTTATTAAATTAAACAATCCTAATGACATATTTGATATTTCTTGTGCTTACGATTTTTGTAAATGCGTAGGTATTTTAATTGAAAACATGAGGCGTGAAGGATTTGAGCTGTCTGTTTCGCCTCCAAGGGTCATGTGAGTTTACAATATAGTATGATCTTTTATTATATTTATCATTGTTTATTTTGTATATTATTTTTCGATATGTTTGTTTTTTCCTTTTTATTTGAGACTTTAGAGGAACCTTTTATGTTCTTAATTGTTTTTAATGTTATACACATTGGTTTGAATAAAATTGAAGGGAAGGCAATGTAAAAAGGGGAGGGAGAAATTGATAGGTGAATTTGTCCAATTTGCATTTGAAAGAGAAAGTGGAAATTTAGTGAGAGACAAATGTATGTGGGAGTTTAGAAGGAGGGAGAGGGGTTGGGGTGGGGGTACCGAGGGGAATGATGAATGATTGTAATTATCGTTATTGCAAGGTTAATTCATTAGGAGGGAGAGGGGTTGGGGTGGGGGTAGCGGGTTCTTGCCCTAGACGCTCAACTTTATGCTTATGTTCATCAGTTATTGCAATGAATTACTATAGTAAGGTTCATCATAGATATATTTGGTGGCAATAATTGTTTAGTGGTGGTTTTGTTTCCTGTAGCCATACACATCCCCTATATTTTAACTCGTGGAGCTTTGATTAAGCACCTCTTTTGCTAATTCCTACACCAAGTTTATCTATATGTGAGTTTACTATTATGGATTTTTTAGAGTTTGTGATTTTTTGTTTCATGCCTTATGTAGATGCTTGAGCCAATAGATCCTCTTAGATAAGTGACTTTTGGAGTTTCGTAATTATAAATATATGATCTTTAAGTTTGTAACATATTATTTTTGATTAATAATTAAAATCTAGCTTATGTTTAACCCAGTGTGATGTTTTAGATATTAATTCCTTTCAGTGCGGTGAAGTGTGATTGCTGTAATTTCTATGGTAATTCATCTCCTTATACTATCATAGGGCCTATATTTTCTTAGTAATAGTGAATCATTTTTATGCCAAACGACCGAAGTATCATTCTTCTAGTTCAATAAATCTTTTGAACCAACATCCTAAGCTCACACTCATAAGGGTTGAGCTATTATGCCAATTCAATAAGCTCTGCTTGTTGAATTGGATTGCACATTTGATGGTTCAATAATTTCAATGATCGAATTAGTTCATCGTTCTTTCAATAAGCTTAAAAGTCAATCTGGCACCCCCAGCTCAGAAGTCTTGGTACTGAGCTATTACATTAAATTAATAAGGTCCAGTAGCCAAATCAACATAATATATGGCAATTTAACAAGTCCAAGACCTGAATTGTCCCCTTTGCTTGTTCGATAAGCTTAAAGGTTATATTGGCGCCCTAGCTCATAAGCCTAGGGTTCAAGTTGTCATGTCAATTCAATAAGCTCTAGTAGCCTAGTTGGCATGCGTTTATGATGGTTCTAACAAGTCCAAAGAATTAAATCATCTCTTTGCTAATTTAACAAGCCCAAAGGCCAAACTAGCTCCTAGCTCATTAGCCCAATGGCCAAGTGCCCTAGTCAAATAAGTTATAATACCAGAGGCGGCATAAATATGCACAGGTTCAATAAACTTGGGAGAGGAATTGAATTCCATTTATATTAAATTCTAATTTCAATTGTTTGAGGATAAGGCAGAGTACATATGACACTAATGCTCTAATTTAGTGCTAGGATTATGATCGAAAGGTCGTAATGAATTTATCTTGTTATAGTGGCAGACAACATTTATTATGAGGCAATTTATTTACCTAAAATTAGGGTTAATTAAATTAAAAATTGTCAAGCTATGTAATCAAAATTTTCTTAATTATAGTTCCTTAATTAGTGCTTTGAATACCTTTTAGACTGTCAATAGTAGCAGCAATTGAATCGCTCTTCATCACTCCATTCTTTTGCACACCCATTGGCACATTTGAATGACTGACCACATTCTCCTCTCTTGCATGCTTATTGATCTTTGATCATACCGGAGCCTAAAGACTTTTTCATCGTTGTTCTTCAATCTGATTGAAGCTTAAAGACCTTTGCGTTGTTTATCTTCGAACAGACCACAATTGTATCTCCCTTCGTTGATCTTCAATTTAGGTTTACAGAACAAAATGCTTGCCTTCAAGGATCATGCCTAACCAAGCCAATCATTGTTGAAATCATGAATAAAGGTTAACACGCTAATTGAATCCTTTTGCCTATGACTTTCATCAAAGAACTTAAAATATAATGCATATAAATTATTATTTTTTTATGTAAAATAAAAAAAAAAAAATTCAGTCATCATCATATTCAGAATTATTAAATTTGATGGATTATAGTGATAGGTCAATGGAAATAAATTATTTTGAAGGACTTATAGTTGTTGTACTATTGCTCTACTATCACTTAGGAACCTTAGCGTTGAAGTAGGGAGAATGAGGATATGTCTATGGTTGGCGAGGATTGGCCAAGTAAGGGAAATCTTACTTAGATGAGAGCTTCTTGATAGCCATTTGGGTGATGATTTCTACATGGAATAGCTGATGCTTACAAAAACACATGGAAAATCTTAAGGAATGTGTCTGGGTTTGTTTTGGAGTTAACTTGATTTTTTTAAGGATTTTTAAGTGGAGAATGACATGGAAATCAAGTCTGGGCCGCTCTTGCTCAAGATTGCTTGATTTTTAATGACTTGGCATATCTTCCTTTTTTTTCAAGGAAGAAGGTAAGCTTCAGCCACGAAATATTAGAGTGGATATATGAGAAGCTTAGGGTTGATTTTGTTCCAGACCTATAGAAAAAAAATTGCAAAATAAATCCTCACACCAAGCCAAAGAGAAAGGAATTGTTTCACCAAGAACTTTCAAACTTTATTCAAACCAACATAAAAAGTCTTCTTACATCAATTACAATCTCTTAGAATAATTTTATACATAATTTGACTTTTGTAAGTCAAATTTCCACAAGAGGGGATTAATTCCATGTTTCAAGGGTGGTTGGAGGTGGTTGCTTGGAGAGTGTAGTTGGCTCCTTGTTTCAAGGGTAGTGGAATGAAGCAGTTGTTTATTGGCATTGAAGATTTGTTGACCCTCCTTTGATCCCCTTGACTTCCTTGAAATATTAAAATGAGCCTCTTTTCATTTTTGCTCTTTTGCAAGTCAAGCTCCTATGTTATAGTTGACCACCTTAATTTGCTTGATTTTACTCATCTTAGCTTGGCTTCTTGACATTACTCCACATATGTACTACACATAAGCATGTATATACAGCACATAACCTTACAGATAACTGAAAATATCATATTGTCTTGCTATCCCATACATGAAAGTTTAAATACATGAAGAATTTGGCAATAACCATTATTTTTCTATCATTGACCTAGTATTAGGCCAATGTTGTATTGCATCATATAGTCAACACAGTTATGTTGCCGCGTAAAATATGAAAACATGCGAAATATATGTGAATAATATGTGAGCACAATTATTTACTAGCACATTGATAATTGTTTTAATATATTGAAGGCATTTTTATAAGATGTTTATGGAGCAAAGAATTCTTAAAGGTAATTTGCACATTTTTAAAAGATGTACAAGGAACTACAATGCAAATATTGACTAAGAAAAGATACGCCATTATATCAAAAGGTGTGTTGATGCATTAAAAAGGGTTGCTAAGACATAATTCATCAAGCATGTTCAAATGATAAGAAAAATACTATGATCCCTTTTGTATGATTATAAATTTCTCACCAGTGGATTTGTAAACCAAATGATCATGAAAAGATTTTTCATAATCATGACACTTAATCATTGATTGAGTAGTTAGGCTAAGGAACTGGTCTAATTTTATTGATTCTCAGTTGATTTGAAGGTCTTGACTAGCACCATTGAACCCTATTGTTTAAAACATGAGTTTGTAAGACTCGTCCTTATAGATCTTTTCAAATTAAGTGAACCAACATGTATGATGGATTTCTCGTAAACTTGATATTATAAATTCTAATCTATTAAGTCCATCTAGCATATAGTTATTATTTCCAATAATCCTATTTAAGTTCATAATGACTATTCAAAGTAAGTTGAATTTTCGGTTTTCTAATAAATGTAATAAGCTAATCCTATGGGCAAGCTAGCAAGTTCATCAAAGTAAACAAATTGGGCATCTTTCATATAAGCAAGATCATAAAACTCATCATTGTACTTTCCCTGTTCTTTGAGTTTTAAGTATCTTCCATGGGCCTTTGAACGGATGTAAACCACATCATAATTATTTGGGTTGTCACAATAATACACCTGTTACATCAAAATCTGGGCCTCGGCCTTTTAATGGATGCAAGCTCCTTCATGATTAATAGGGTTGACATGATGCCAACAAGCCCATCAAACTAAAATAATTGGGATACCTTACTGTGGGCTCCGAAAATTCGGCCCCGGCCTCCGCCCGCTTTTCTTTTTCGGCGAGGGAGTTTTAACGAACTATGTTCCGGGGTAAATTTTGGAAGGCAGATGAGTTTGTAGATAAGACACTACCCAGAGATTTCGCCCTCATTTTGTGAGGACTTTATGATCTGAGTTCTGGTTTCCTATAGGCGCAAGCCCCTATAGTTAATTACCCCTCTCGATCACGAGAGAGAACTTTCGATTAAGGCTAGTCATCAATCAGATAAGTATAGAAATACATGTATCTGGCATATAGTAGCAGCATGGATATGGAAATTGGATTTGGATTTGGGTATTTGGAAAGGTTTGAAAAGTTTGGAAGATTTGATATTTAAAATAGAAATTTCACCATTGTGCACTTAAAGCGGATGGTAGGGAAATGGATGATGGACCCGATCAAGATCCCATGGTTCCGTCGTCCCGGGTCATCGTGGTCCCTGGTCTACTTAGCCAGAAGAGGTAGTCGACCCAACCTGACAGAAGGATCCTTGTCGGCAGCCATGGGTTGCTTCGTCCAAGGGGACCTTGTAGACTGGGGTTGAATGTTTGTCTAAGGGGACAAATTTAAATCCACCTTAGCTGATAGAGGGCTTTGTGCCCTATCGATCATATCCTATTGATTCATATCTCAAGGATTTAACGCCATTAAGGAGCGTATTGGCTCTGGCCATAACCGCTATCTGTGGTGCCATTTGGCGGCAAAACCACTCGGTTCAGAGGGCCCCGAGTCATAACCGTTTACCTGCAGTGCCATTTGACGGCGAAACTGTGGGTTAGAGGACACGTACCACGTCCTTACTGGCAGCAGATTGTTTGAGAATGGATCCTAGTGATATTTTCGACTAGGCATTTCGCTCTTTGTGAGCTGAAGTAATATTTCATATTTGTCCGCCTTGACAAACTTTTGCGGAGGGCGGATGATTTTTGCTTTAAGTGCGTTGATGGATTTATTTCATTTTTAAATATATTTTTGGGATTTTTGGGATTTTGAGATCTTTTGGATTTTTATGGGTATTTTGGGTGGAGCTTTGGATTTTGATAGGCATTTGGATATTTGGGAGACATTTGAAAATATTTGGGAACCCCTCCGGTTGAGATCTGCATTCAACACGGCCATCATCAGGGTGTTCGGGGGTCATTTCTTTTTATGGATTGAACCTTGTCAACTCTATCGGGCTGTCGACAGAGGATCGGGTTTCGTAGGCTTTATGCCATTTGATAGTGAATTCTCATTGTTATAGGCCTTGAAGGCCTAATATGAATGTATTAAGACAAATATAACAGTCGCCACAACCGTATATTTGTTTAATGGTCCGAACCCTGTCAACTTCTATTTACCCGTATAGAAGGATCGGTTTCGAATCTGAATTCACTTGTCAACCCGCGCAGCATCCCTAGACGTCACGTGTGTACCAATAACACGCTCGCCGGGGCCCATGCGGGTCGAGAATATATTTCCCCATTTAGTGTACCTATGTGTATACAATTTATAGTGCACGTGCAAGGGGGTATTTTTGGAATATTTATAAACGCCTTCTGTCTGCTTGTACGGATGTTGCAGATCCGGTGGCGTGGCGTAGCAGCTTCTAAATGGAGTTGTTCGCTGCTTCGTACAGGTAGACTGTCGTGCACTGCTCGTTGTTTTCTGTAGGTGGATCGTAGTGCACCAATTAATCTTCTGCTTTGGGTTGTAGAAGCATTCACATGATATTTTTGTTCGTGGTCGTTGCTTTGCATACAAGTCTTCTGGAACTGACTGTATGCACTTGAATTTGCTATAGTTATTCTGCATTTTTCTTGTGACCAATACATTAGATGCATAATAGTTCTTTTACAACAGGTTATGGGAGCCTATATTTGTTGAATGTTGTCTGCTTCTACTTGCGGTGAATTGGACCATCGTGTTTACTGACCATTGAATGGTAATTGGTTGTATGGGTGTTGTAATTGTCATGCCTCTTCTGCATTTTGCTTATGATTCGTGTACATCATACTTATCTTGTCCCCACAAATGAGTTATTGTGCTTCATGAAAATCTTGTATTCGTACTCACAACCATATGTGGGTTGTTCCTTTTCTTTGCACATCAACAATCACATCCACCAACAACTTTTCCTTTTAACGCTTTCAAACTCTTCTAACATAGACTTGTAAGTTGTCATTAACACCATTAGTTCCATGTTGTTTCTATGTGGATTAGAGATTCAACAATAATTTCTACAATCAAGTTGTATACTCATATTGTTTGCTGCTTGTGAATAAGATATAAGAATTACTCTCATTCATTATGCCCCTTCATTTGCTCACAAATGATTTGTATTTATGGTCCTTTGGCTCATCACAAGCCTTCACACATTCTTGTGTATTTAATTTGCACCTTTCATCATCTTAGTTCTAGTTCATTGAAGTCCAATAGCTTGCAAGCACAACCTTCTACTGTTCAATTTGGATTCAAATTCGAAATAGGCTTGACCTCGAACTCAAATTTTAGTATGAGTTTGAATGAAAATTCAAGTCTTTTGTAGTTCGGTTGAGTCTCCTGTCATCATCCACTTGGATTCAAACTTAAGCTCATTGTATTTCAAAGTCAAGTCTTATTATAGCTCAAGTTTATAAGTCCACATCAAAGTTCTCTTGGGTCCATGTCTTATTCAAGTTCGAGTTCAAACTAAGTCCTTTATTATTTTCTGATTTGAGTTCAAGTGAGCCTTGTAGTTGTCCCAAACTACAATCTCAAATACAAGTTCTATGTTTTCTGCGGTCCAAGTCTTTTGAATTTTAGTATGAATTGTCCAAGTCCAAATTAAGACTTATTGTACCAAGTTCATTGTATTTGAGCTCCAATTTGTGTTTGTGTTATTGTTCTTTTCAAGTTCAAGTGCAGCTTCGGTCCACATTCAAGTTCACTGTTGTTCATTTGAGTTCAAACAGGTCTGAGTACGAGTCTTATTTTTGTCCATTTGATGTGCAAATAAAGTCCAAGTACAGTCCGTCTTCACCCGAAATTTCGGCAGCCTCCCGGCGTCTCCCCCGTTTAGGGGAAAACTACGGAAAACTGGGCCTTTCCCACCACGCTAAGAAAAGCGTGTATGGTAGGTGCCCTCTTTCGAGGACACCGCGGCCGTGTACTTTTCGATCCCCCACCACGCTAAGAAAAGCGTGTATGGGTATTTTTTTTGTGTGTAAAAAAAGTATTTTTTTTTATTTTTGAAAATATTTTGCAAGAAAAGAACAGATATTTCCCCGCAAGCGGGTACTTATGGGTATCCCCGCTTCGTCGCGCGCATCGCACCGGGATCCCTTCCCACCACGCTAAGAAAAGCGTGTATATGCGGGGTTTCCAAGGCGATACGAACTTCGAAGAAGGAATTAGGTGATTACCCGCTTCGTCGCAAGCGTCGGGACGCACTCCCTCCCACCACGCTAAGAAAAGCGTGTATAGGTGGTCGTTTTGTCTCGACGAATGCGTTGAAACAAGTTCTCGGAGTTTTAGGGTTAGAGTGATTTTATACCTTGGCGGTCGTCGTCGGGGTTGGCACACGGATCGAGGTGAGCATAATTAATTAGAATTAATAATAATTAGTTATAATTAAACTCAATTAATTATAATAAATTATGATTAACATTAATTAATTATACTCAGGGAAAACTAATTTATAATTAACTTAAATTAATTATAACTAATAATAATTAATTTAATATTAAAGATAATTAATTATAATTAACCTCAA
Source organism: Dendrobium huoshanense (assembly GCA_016618105.1). NCBI lineage: Eukaryota > Viridiplantae > Streptophyta > Magnoliopsida > Asparagales > Orchidaceae > Dendrobium > Dendrobium huoshanense. Next base: position 21,070,709 of record CM028359.1, on the reverse strand, counting down.
TTAATTATAATTAATTATACTATTATTAATTAATTAAAATTAATTATATTTTAATTTAAAATTGATCATAAATCAATTAGAATTTATAATTTATTATGAATTAATTATAATTAATTATAATCAAGTTATAACTAATTATACTTAACTAAAAATAAATTATAAGTTATATTCTTTTAATTTATAATTAATTATAGATTAATTATAATTAATTATATTTAAAATATAATTAATTATATTAGATCCTAAAATTAATTATAAATTAATTAAAGATAAGCAGAATTTTAAGCATGATTAACAGAGATTTAAACTCTATGTTAACAGAGAGTTTAATTCTCTGTTTAAGGGATTTGACCGAAGAAGCACTCGAAGGGGAGAAAGCCACCTACACAGCCAGCGATATCCTGTTCTTATTTCCGAATCAAAATGTCGCAACTTCCTTTCCAACAGGAAGGGAAAGCCACCGAAGGAGGTCTCGGCAAGAGGAGATCGGGGCTGAGGAGGTCGGGACAGAGAGGAGATAGGGCACGGTGGTGAGCTCAACAGGGGGTTCCGGCTTGGAGTGGAAAGAAGGCGTCGGGCTTCTGGTAAGGTAGATCGGCCTCCCTCTCTCTCTCTCTCTCTCTCTCTCTCTCTCTCTCTCTCTCTCTGCGGGCTGAAGAAGCAGGGGATCGAGAGATCGGTCGAAGGAGGGAGACGGGGTAGGAGATCGGCGGCTTCTTAAGTTGGATCGGACAGAGAAGGTGACGGGAGCAGGGCTTTCGCGTGGAGGAGGCGAGCGTGGCTTGGAGGCGAGAGCAGAGGGATCGGTCGGTATTTAAAGAAGATTTGGGCGCTCGATCGAGGCGAGAAACGAGGTCATCGTCGCAGAATTCGCGCAGGGATCGCGGAGGAATGACTGGAGCGACGCCGATTCAGCAGGATTCGCGGATGTCTTCGACGGATACGAGGTACGGAGCGGGATCTCTTGCGGGATTTCAGCTGGATTCCGGGGATTTACGGCAGCGTCTCGGCAGATTTCGTGGATCCGTCGGTCTACAGGTTAGCTGAATTTTTTTTGTTTCTTTTTGTTTTGATCCGTAGGTCAACAAATGCCCCCCAACAAATGTGGTACGCGTCTAGAGCGAATCACGTTTGTTGTAAGCTGTTTGGCCTTGTGAATCTCTAGATATTTGTTCTAGATGTCACGCTAGGGCTTTCATTTAGTGGATCTCCAAAAATTCGCTTGGATGTCACACTACGATTTTCTTTTAGTGGATCTCCAAAATTCGTTTGGATGTTACACTAATCTCCCTTTATGTTTGACTCTTTTAGATGTATCAATAGATGGTTGAGATGTTGATTTCTTTTGTCCTGTGCTTTGTGCTGCGGACATTAATGGAGGATTGCAGGTTCTAGAAACAATTGATAGTACCGCGAATCCTGCTTTGTGCTTACTGACTTGTCAGGTGATTTTTGTTCCTTCGGCCCTATGCTTTTAGCTTTGACGGGCTTGTTGAAGGAGTAGATGTCGATGACCTAAACCCTTAGGTTTGTATTAGGTCGATGGCAAGAAGTCATCGGTCCAGAGCTTTGTGCATAGCGGACTTGTTGATGAAGGAATCCACTTAGTTCAGCCTTGGGCTTAATGTGAACTTTGAGATATTTTCTTCGGTCCTTTGCTTTGTGCTTTGACGGACTTGTTGAAGAAAGATTCCTTCGATCCTTGCTTTGTGCTTTACGGATTTGTTGAAGGATTTGCAGGTTCTAGAAACAATTGATAGTACCGAACGTAGGTAGTATCTTGATCCTTAACCACTTAAGAAGACTTTAATCTGAATCACTTGAGTTCATCAGATTGAGAGAGCTAGAATTTGATAGCTTTTCGTCTTCTAGTTGCTGAGATGGGGGTTCCTCTACTGCGGCCTTTCTTATGGCTTGTTGAGTAGACGGAGCTGCCAGCGATCCGGCCATATTTGGGCTTGTTGGATCCGACCTCTTACACCCATTCAGGCTTCAGACTTGAGCTATGGGAATTGCGCTTCCCAATGCTGATTTTACTGAAGTTGACAGATTTGGAGTCATCCTTCGTGGTTTTAGATTTTGGAGCCTACGAACATCTGGTAGTTGTTCGAGACTCATCTTTCCACTGGAACTTTGATTCTCAAGTCATTTTGGAGAATTTTGCAGACTACGATCACTTGAACTTGTCGAGCCAAATTTACCTTCGTGCTTCCTACAGTCCCTACTGACGGGTTGACGAAGTGGGGGTTCCGCTACTACGGCCTTTCTTATGGCTTGTTGAGTAGACGGAGCTGCCAGCGATCCGGCCATATTTGGGCGTGTTGGATCCGACCTTTTACACCCATTCGAACCTTAAGCTTCAGGCTGTCGAAAGACTTCAAGCTTCTTTGGCTCAATTTTGTAGGAGTGTGTAGCCACAAAAGTCTCTTTCTTGACCTTTGAGTCTTGGTTTGTTGGAGAAGACGGTGTCTCTAACTTTTGAAAGATCACCTGCATATACTTTGAAAAACAAATATCTGTATTCTTTAGCACAAAAGAATATCTGGATTGATAATTTTAAATATTTATTCGGGGATCTCGGCATGCAGCGCAATGTCGACCCGAATAAATATTTAAAATGCCCCCTGTCTTGCAGGGACATTTTAGAGCAGAATAGAATTGGAATCTTGAAATTTTAAATATTTATTTGGGGATCTCGGCACGCAGCGCGATGTCGACCCGAATAAATATTTAAAATGCCCCCTGTCTCGCAGGGACATTTTAGGACATAATAGAATTGGAATCTTGAAATTTTAAATATTTATTCAGGGATCTCGGCATGCAGCGCGATGTCGACCCGAATAAATATTTAAAATGCCCCCTATCTCGCAGGGACATTTTAGAATGGAATTAACTTTGGAATATAAGATTTTAAATATTCATTTGGGGATCTCGCGCGTATAGCACGATGTCGACCCAAATGAATATTTAAAATGCCCCCTGTCTCGCAGGGACATTTTGGATAGGCCTTGTATCTTTGAGATTTTAAATATTTATTCGGGGATCTCGGCATACGGCACGATGTCGACCCGAATAAATATTTAAAATGCCCCCAGTCTGATGAGGGATTTTGAAATGCATTCTTGCTATACAAGAGAATTTCAAAATATAAGTAAACATGCATTGATAAATATGCATATAAAATTTTGACAATTGTAAAATACATTAGTCATGAAATTCTTATGCATGATACTTCTTTAAATGTCGACCGTTGATTGGCGGCATAGGCCTCTGACCGTTTAGATCGATCAACTGATATGCTCCTCCTTGGTACACCTTCTCAATGACAAAGGGACCTTCCCAATTGGATACGAACTTGCCACCAATTTTTCTGTGTGGGATGATTGGTCTTCTCAGCACCATGACCAACTCTCCTTCTTGAAATGATCGAGGACGCACCATTCGATCGAAGGATTTTGTCATTCTTCCTCGGTAGATTTCCAGGTTTTGTTGAGCTTGTAACCTGAGTTCATCGAGTGCATCAAGCTCTTCCATTCTGAGACGGGTATTTTGCTCTTGAGTGAGATCGTTCTGAATTGCTACCCGAAGTGACGGTAGTTCGATCTCCAATGGTAATACGGCTTCAACACCGAACACCAATGAATAAGGAGTGGCTTTCGTTGGTGTTTTATAAGTTGTACGATAGGCCCATAGAGCTTCTGCCATCTTCGTATGCCACTCTCTTTTGTTTTTGGTGAGGATCTTCTTCAACAACTTCACCAGCGTCTTGTTGAAGGCTTCCGCCAATCCATTCGCCCTTGGATTGTATATGGAGGAATATCGCCAATCAATTTTGTGCCGATCAACAAACTTATAGATTTTTGTACTTTTGAAAGCAGTACCGTTGTCTGAGATTATTCGGCGTGGCACACCAAATCTGTAGACAACATTGTGGGTGAAAAAGTTGATCACATGTTCGGATGTGACTTCTCTGAATGGAGCCGCTTCTGCCCACTTGGAAAAGTAGTCCGTCGCCGCTAGAATAAAGCGGTGTCCCGCTGAAGATGGTGGATCTATTGGCCCAATTATGTCAGTGCCCCAGCATTCAAATGGCCAGAATGCTACTGTTGGATGCAGAGGATTTGGTGGTTGATGTATAACATCACCGTGGATTTGACATTCGTGGCACCTCTTAGAGTGGTCGATACAATCCCTCACCATAGTTGGCCAATAATATCCCATTCTCTTGATTTTGGCAGCCATCTTGGGACCTGACTGATGTGCTCCACAAAGCCCTTCGTGGACTTCTGATACCACTTTATCAGCTTCCTTGGTCCCTAGGCACCTTAGCCACATTTGATCAAAAGCTCGCATGTATAGCGTATCATTGACAAATGCGTATCGCAACGCCCTTTTACGAATTTGTGCGGCCATAGACTTTTCTATCGGGAGTTTGTTTTCCTTGAAGTAGTCAATGAATGGCTGTCTCCAATCATTTTCAACTTCACTATCTAAACAATGCCACCACGATTCTGAAGCTTGACTAGCTTTATGTCTCTTGGCCGTATGATATCCTTCCGGATAATTTTCCATAATGATCTGATGGAGAGGTTGAGGGTCAACTGGAGTTTCATCCTGCTGACTTGAATCTGGAATTTCTTCTGCCCTCGGGAATTGTAATATAGCGGGCTCCAAGACCCTACGAGTGTAAACTCCAATGAATATAGGCTTCTCCTCGTTGATGTTCGCCATTTATTTGGCTAATTTGGCCAGACAATCTGCTTTAGCATTCTGTCCTCGAGGAACTCGAGCCATTTTGACATTTGGTACTTGTTTCAGAAGCTCGAGGGCTCGCCGATGGTAATGGGCCAATTCGACTTTACCAACCTTGTAAATTCCAAATACTTGATTTATTACAAGTTGAGAATCACCAAAGATTTGGAGATGTTGGATTCTGACATCGATCGCAATCTCCAGCCCTGCTAATAGAGCTTCGTATTCGGCTTCGTTGTTAGTCCGAGGTTCAGTCAAACTGAAAGAAAATCTCATTATGCCTCCCTCGGGTGCTACGAAAATGAGACCAATGCCGGCTCGGGCTCTTGCAATATTTGGAGGTCGGACTGGTCTAATCGACGATGCCCCGTCGAAGTACATCTCCCAGAACGGTAGCTTTTCATCCTCCTCGACCTGCATTATTTGCTCATCGGGCAAATCGTCATTTAGTGGAGAATCGGCCGGGATTGGGTGTGCAGCGAGGAAATCTGCCAAGGCCTGTCCTTTCACCGCATTCTGTGGCATGTATATGATTTCAAACTGCAATAATAATACTGCCCATCTGGCTAAACGACCTGTCAACGCTGGTCTTGTCATCAAGAACTTCAGCGGATCGATCTTTGATATCAGTGTGATTTTATGAGATAGCATATAGTGGCGGAGTTTCTGAACTGCAAAAATTAGCGCCAGACAATGCTTTTCAATTGGGGAATAACGACTCTCTGCTCCAATCAACCTTCGACTGATGTAGTAGAGCGCGTTTTCTTTTCCTTCTTCATTATTCTGTGCCAATAATGCTCCGAGGGACTCTTCTAGTGCAGCTGTATACAGTATAAGAGGCTTCCCCGGAATTGGCGCTGCGAGAATGGGCGGATTCAACAGATACCTCTTGATGCTATCAAACGCCTCCTGACATTCTGCATCCCATTTGAAACGAACATCTTTCTTCATTAGTTTTGAAAATGGCTGGCACCTACCCGATAGATTTGATATGAATCTCCGAATGAAAGCCAGTTGTCCTTGCAAAGAACGGAGTTGTCGAAGGTTCTTTGGGGGTGGCATCTCCATGATCGCCTTGATTTTATTAGGGTCAACTTCGATACCTCGATGACGGACAACGTACCCCAAAAATTTGCCAGAAGAGACTCCAAAAGCACATTTGAGAGGATTCATTTTTAGATCATACTTTCTGATCCTTTCAAATACAATCCTCAAGTCATCTAGGTGATTTTTTCGATCCATGCTCTTGACAACAAGGTCGTCCACATAACACTCGACCTTTTGATGTATCAAATCATCAAATATATGAGTCATTGCCCGCTGGTAGGTGGCACCAGCGTTCTTCAGGCCAAAGGGCATGACTGTGTAGCAGAAAATCCCGATGGGCGTCCTGAACGATGTATGCTTTTCATCTTCGGGCGCCATCTTGATTTGATTGTATCCTGATGATCCATCCATGAAGGAGAACATGTCGTAGTTGGATGTACTGTCCATAAGGAGTTCGGATACAGGGAGTGGAAAATCATCTTTTGGGCATGCCTTGTTGAGATCTCTAAAGTCAATACAGACACGAATCTGTCCATTCTTCTTCTTTACAGGGACGATATTAGCAATCCAGTCAGCGTACTTTTCTTCTCGGATGAAGCCTGCATCTATTAGCTTCTTCGTTTCTGTGATCACCTGTTCTTCAATCTCCAATCTCATTCTCCTTGAAGCTTGCTTGACGGGTGCTACATCCGGTTTGATTGCTAATCTATGAACCGCTACATCAGGGGATAAGCCAGGCATCTCAGCATATGTCCAGGCAAAGCAGTCCCTGAATTCACAGAGGAGCTCTTTTATTTCTTCTATTTGTTCTTCGGGTAGGAGAGAACTAATGAAGGTTGGGCGAGGATCCTCCTCAGTCCCCAAGTTGACTTCTTTTAGTTCATCCATAGTGGCTGCCTGTCCACCATCTTCAAGCTCTTCTGGTGCAGGCTCGGCTTCTAAGGGCTGCTCATCATAATCTTTAGCCTCGTATGTCTCTTCAGCATCACCATCATCGGATTCAATTTTCATGCATGTGATTGCCTGGCAAGTTTCCTTCAGGAGGAATTTTCTTTTGATGAATCCAATACCTTTATATGCGTCTGTATCCTTCTGCCGTAACGGACGCGGACTCCTCCCATACCAGAGGCCCAAACTTGTACGAAGCTGTCTCTTGGTAGTAGGAATATTGACTTGCTTTCGTAGCATTCTCTGAATATTTTTGGTGTTGAACCTAGGTAGTCTCGTTGGAAATAACTCTTCAGAATCGAGGATCATGCAATCCCAATCATGATTCTCCTCTTCACGAACTCCCGTAGAATATAACACATTCTTTGGAATAGTCCCATTTTTACGGGGAGGCAGATAGAGGGTGGCGAGTTCTTCAACTTTATGCACCTCGCGCGGAATAATTTCTTTAAAATGTTGTAAAGGAACACGCGTGACTACGAGTACACTATCTGAAATTGATAGGCTGTCAATTCTTCTAGAGAACACATTCTGCACCGTGTTCATATAAATGGAGTCGTAGTCATAATCATCATTTGAAAATTCGACCTGTCTGCTCCATTCATCCGTTGACTGGCACACTTTTCGAGATTTAGCAGGAGTAACATCATCTTCATCTGTGTCACTCCCAAGATGAGGTACATGCTTCTTTTCTTTTGGAATGGTCGGCGCTTTGGGAAGAGTCGGCACTGCCTTCTTTCTCCCCACCTGCTTCTTATCACCTTCCTGTTCAGGTCGCTTTATACTCTTCGAATTTGATGCTTTAGCTTCGAGAGAGCTCGAAGACTTTTGCTTCTTTGGCATGAAGTATCGTGCATCTTCATAAACTGTTGCTTCATGAACTGTGAAGGGTTGAATATCACCAGAGATCCTGAATTCCTCTCCATCTTTGAGATATTTCATACACTGGTGTAGTGTTGACGGGACAATACTATATTCATGCAACCAGGGACGACCTAGCAGCGCTTTGAATGAAGTATCCGCATCAATCACATGGAACTTAGCTTCTGTGTGGAGCTCTCCAAATACAAGAGGGAGCATGAATGATCCAAGGGTCTTCTGCCCTTTCTCGTTGAAACCATGCACCATCAGCTTATCTGGTCCGAGGTGTTCCACATCAAGGCAGAGGGATCTCAGTGCTTTCAAGCTTATCAGATTCACGGAGGATCCAGGATCGATTAGGATTCGATTGATAATCAACTTATCACTCTCTGCAGTAACATATAGAGGACGATTATGGTCTGCAGTTCCGAGCATCATGTCTTCTTCGGAAAAAGTAATGAATGGCTCATTTCGAGCTTGCAGAACCTCAGTCAAACTACGTTCAGCAAAATACGCCTCGTATCTTTCGGGATCTTTGAGAGCCTGAATCAGAGTCTCCCGAAGGTCTTTAGACATCACCAAAGCGTCGTATATGCTGAGTTGTGCTGGGATCTTTCTTAGATGGTATAAGATATTATAATCTATCCCATTGGATGAAGTCTTCTTTTTCTTAGGATCTTCAGGGATAATGTCATTGATGACTATTTCTTTCTCCTTATCTTTATTGGAGACCCCTTTCTTCGGTGGAGGCGGTAGTACCTTGCCGCTTCTTAACTGCACTTGAGCAATCTCCTCCGGTTCAGAGTCATTTAACGGAGCATTTTCTTCAGAATCAGCCATTGTTGCATCTAGGGACTCATCTGTTGATTCAGAATCACCACCCAGGTTTACATGTCCCATCCGAGATGCTATGCTGGGGTCTGATTCGTCTTCCTCTGGAAAATACAAATCCTCCTCTGAACTGTAATCCATTGGCAAAACCATCATACAGGATTCAGAGGGTACTTCTTCAGCATATTCTTCTTCTGTCAAAGTACTCGATGTCACCGAGATGACCCGACATATTTCCGTTGGAAGAGAATTCTCATCATCTTCTCCGGCTTCGTCTATCTTAAGCTTCGACATGAAGTCAGCGAGCTTGATAGGTCGCCTCACAGTTTGGTAGTACTCATCCAAACTGTCAATAACCCTCTGAGTTGCAGTCTTTTTCTCTTTAGGTTTCTTCAGCTTGGTCTTCTTCTTGGATGATTTCACCCCACCGGACTTTGAAGTGCTAGCTTGATTGGAGAGTTGTTTAGAAATAGGAGCTCGCACCATCGGCAGTTCCTTCAAATTTATCATGGGCTCAACAGGAGACTTCCACTTTACACCTGGAACTCCTTCCAGCTGCTTCAACATTTTCACAGTCTTCTTGGAGATCGCAGTCTCCCACTGTTCTTTTTGAATTGGCTTCTCTTCATTTCTTCTTTCTTCAACCAGGGGTACGGAAGAGGACGTGACTACCCGAGCTGATTCCTTTTTAGGGTGAGACAATACATTGTCGGACAATGTAATCTCTCCCTTCTGATATTTTCTTTCAAGCCAATCCTTGAAGATGTAACAATCTTCAATAGGATGGCTGAGCACCCGATGATATGGGCAATAATTTGGGTCACAAGTGTGCTTCGACTCTTCGGGTCTCTTGCATTCAGGCAGTTCTAAACCCGATTTCAATACTTGTCGAAATAATTTAGCGACACTCTCCCTCTTGAATGAATATTCTTTATTCATTTTATCTTTGAGGGATTGGAACGTTCTATCACCAGTTCCTATTGCCTGTCTCTGGCCTCCAGCTTGATAAGTTCGTGGCTTATCATTTCCCCCTAGTATCAACTTTGACTGGGGGTTGGGGTTATAGACTTGCTTAGGCTTTTCTTGATATTGTATCGGTTGTTTGCCTTTATCTACGTTGTAAATCACTTGCTTTTCCCTGTCAGCTCTAGAGAAGAACGTAGAGTCGGCATCACCTCTTCTAGCACCCGGGGCCTTAGCTTTCTTGGGCTTATCAGAGTAATTTTCTGATCTGGACAAATTCAATTTCTCAAATTTGGCCACTCTATCGAGCAAGTCTTGAAATGTGTTGATTGTAGCCATGCACAGGAAGGGTTGCATCTTATCATCAATGTTGCCCATTAACAACTGTACTGCATGTTCTTCCTCAAGCTGCTGCTCACATTTCATGCTCAAATTTCGCCAGCGAGTGATGTATTTAGTCACTGATTCTTCTCTTTTTCTCTTATCCAGAGCGAGGTCAGCGATCGTGATCTTCTCTGTTGCACTGGCGAATCTCTTCACGAACATATTTTCTAATTCTGCGAAAGTCTTCACAGAATCATTTGGTAGTTCAGCGTACCATTCGAAAGCAGTTGCTGTTAAACTACTAATGAACTGTCGGAAGAGTAGGGCATCATTTCCTCCTGTATTCCCACAGGTGGCTTTAAACTGTGCCAGGTGCTGTCGGGGATTGTTAGTACCATTGAAAGTATTGAACTTTGGTACAGAATACCCTTTTGGGTACGGTACTTGGTCGTACTCAGCCGGGTACGGACGACCTTTGCCCACCAACTTTTCTGCTTGATCGACGGCTATAATAGCCCTGATCTTTTCTGTGATGATTCCTTCCAACTGTGCAGCTGTCACAGGCTCGGAAGTACTTGCAATATTCTGCGGAGTGGGCTGGCGAACGATATTATGGGCTTCGCGACCACCTTCAGGAGCTCCCTGTACTCCTGAACCCTGTGGCACTTGAAAATTCGGAGGGTCAGCAGGAAGATTAGGCATGGCACCAATAGCAGTATTTCTTTGCATCATCTGCATCATCGCTCCCATTTGAGCCATCATCTCAGTCATCTTCTCATTTAACTGAGAGATTTCTCTGTCTTTGGCCCTCATTTGTCGCCTCATTTGTCGCCGCATTTCTGCGAGTGTGACATTTTCGGCACCAGAAGGATTCTCATCTACTTCCTCCACTTCTTCTTCTTCTTGAGAATGACGACTTCTGCCAGTGGTGGACCCTTCTCTACAATGACGACGGTATACTTGCCGAGGTGGCGGTTGCCACTGCTCTTCATCTTCATCGTCATCATAATTGGCACCATCATCGATGTCTATATGTGTCACCATATGGACAACTTCCATATCTAGAGTGTCATTTATTTCTTGAATTTCTTCTTCTAAAATTTCTTCTAGAAATTCATCAATATTTTCTTCTAAATTTTCCTCCATAAATTCATCAATGTTTTCTTCAATATTTTCTTTCCCTTCAAGGAATTCTTCTTCCTCTAGATTTTGATCATCTATATTTTCCTCCAGTACTCGGATCTCCGAGCGACGACGCCATTGGATTTCCGACTCCTGATTAGGCACGGGGACTTCTTCAACCAGCGGACTGCGGTCAAAGTTAGTCTCTTCCTTTGGAGGGGATGGAGGGCGACGGGATCCCCCGGAGGATTCTCCAAGGTGTCTACCGTCTGGAGGAGTGTCATTATGGGTCCTTTTTGGGGCCCACTTCTAGTGTTGTTTGTAGATGGGGGCGGATCTCCGGGAAGCCTCACCGGATGTCACGCCAGATCAGTTCCTCTTTCTCTTCTTTCTTTTTCATTTCTTCGAGGCTTTGGCCTCCAGACTTGTTTTCCTTTCCACCGGGACCTTTCAACAGCGGATCCCTGAACATATGGTTCAGGTGCCACGCCCCGATGTTCACCGCGTGGGGTATACATTCTTTCTCTTCTTTCTGCGACAAAGGATAGTCTTTCCCTTGGCGGAGTTCTCCTGGTCTCGATCATCAAAAGCTGTTGGAACTTCTTCTTTTTCAGACCTTTCTCCTTTACAGTCTTCAGGACCCGATAGACCCGGGCTGACAGAGTTTCAGATTCCTTTCTCTTTGGAGGAGCTGGGACCTCCTGTCGTTGCTCCCAGAAAGACTTCTTCAGCTCACCAGTGGAGCTATTCCTTTTCACCCATTTTAAATCATAAAACTTGTTCCGGGTAGGAACATTGGTTTCAGGCACTTGGGCCGACAGATTGGAAGGGTGAACAGAGAGTTGTTGTTGCTGAGCTCGGAGTTCAGCATTCATCTTTCTCCTTTGTCTTCTTGTAGGCCTACCTCCAGATGGGGAGGCTTTAGCATTATACTCTCCAGGCACAGATAACCTGGTTGATAGAGTGGTGGTGTTTGCAGTCACCATGGAAACTCTCCCACCATTCACAATTCTCTTGGTGGCTGGGACTTCTGATTGTGACAGTCGTTCAAACACAGAAACCCTCCTACGAGGATTTTCAGCAGCAGAACGTTGTGCTGGCAGATGCACACGACGGAAAGGAGCTTCGGTAGAATGGGGCCTCCTGACAGGCCTTTCAGCATTCCTTCCATTCACGGGAATGGCGGCAGTCCTTGCAACGACTGCAGGAAAATCAACACTACCAAATCGGATGGTTGCTCCGGCATTTCCGGTCTCAATAATAGCATTCGCCAGCTGAATCCTGGCTCCTTGTCCCAGTTGGACAGTCATCGGGGTATTCTGTAGATCCATCTGCATAAATGAAAGGCAAGGGTTAGTAATCAGAATCTGATACATAACCCCGCACTTTCAAAATGCAGAGACTTGTACAGAACACAAAAACAAACCAAACAAAAATCATTAGCATAAGCAAATAATAAAAATAAATTTAAAACACTGCTGAATGCCGAATGAATTTGTTGAATAATCATTTTGAAAGGCTCAAAATCTTGAGCACGAGTTGATATGACAGCTACTATAGAACTGAGACGACTAGCCAAAGATGGAAAGAGAAACCAGACCCCAGCGGAGTCGCCAGAAATCTGTGGGCTCCGAAAATTCGGCCCCGGCCTCCGCCCGCTTTTCTTTTTCGGCGAGGGAGTTTTAACGAACTATGTTCCGGGGTAAATTTTGGAAGGCAGATGAGTTTGTAGATAAGACACTACCCAGAGATTTCGCCCTCATTTTGTGAGGACTTTATGATCTGAGTTCTGGTTTCCTATAGGCGCAAGCCCCTATAATTAATTACCCCTCTCGATCACGAGAGAGAACTTTCGATTAAGGCTAGTCATCAATCAGATAAGTATAGAAATACATGTATCTGGCATATAGTAGCAGCATGGATATGGAAATTGGATTTGGATTTGGGTATTTGGAAAGGTTTGAAAAGTTTGGAAGATTTGATATTTAAAATAGAAATTTCACCATTGTGCACTTAAAGCGGATGGTGGGGAAATGGATGATGGACCCGATCAAGATCCCATGGTTCCGTCGTCCCGGGTCATCGTGGTCCCTGGTCTACTTAGTCAGAGGAGGTAGTCGACCCAACCTGACAGAAGGATCCTTGTCGGCAGCCATGGGTTGCTTCGTCCAAGGGGACCTTGTAGACCGGGGTTGAATGTTTGTCTAAGGGGACAAATTTAAATCCATCTTAGCTGACAGAGGGCTTTATGCCCTATCGATCATATCCTATTGATTCATATCTCAAGGATTTAACGCCATTAAGGAGCGTATTGGCTCTGGCCATAACCGCTATCTGTGGTGCCATTTGGCGGCAAAACCACTCGGTTCAGAGGGCCCCGAGTCATAACCGTTTACCTGCAGTGCCATTTGGCGGCGAAACTGTCGGTTAGAGGACACGTACTACGTCCTTACTGGCAGCAGATTGTTTGAGAATGGATCCTAGTGATATTTTCGACTAGGCATTTCGCTCTTTGTGAGCTGAAGTAATATTTCATATTTGTCCGCCTTGACAAACTTTTGCGGAGGGCGGATGATTTTTGCTTTAAGTGCGTTGATGGATTTATTTCATTTTTAAATATATTTTTGGGATTTTTGGGATTTTGAGATCTTTTGAATTTTTATGGGTATTTTGGGTGGAGCTTTGGATTTTGATAGGCATTTGGATATTTGGGAGACATTTGAAAATATTTGGGAACCCCTCCGGTTGAGATCTGCATTCAACACGGCCATCATCGGGGTGTTCGGGGGTCATTTCTTTTTATGGATTGAACCTTGTCAACTCTATCGGGCTGTCGACAGAGGATCGGGTTTCGTAGGCTTTATGCCATTTGATAGTGAATTCTCATTGTTATAGGCCTTGAAGGCCTAATATGAATGTATTAAGACAAATATAACAGTCGCCACAACCGTATATTTGTTTAATGGTCCGAACCCTGTCAACTTCTATTTACCCGTATAGAAGGATCGGTTTCGAATCTGAATTCACTTGTCAACCCGCGCAGCATCCCTAGACGTCACGTGTGTACCAATAACACGCTCGCCGGGGCCCATGCGGGTCGAGAATATATTTCCCCCTTTAGTGTACCTATGTGTATACAATTTATAGTGCACGTGCAAGGGGGTATTTTTGGAATATTTATAAACGCCTTCTGTCTGCTTGTACGGATGTTGCAGATCCGGTGGCGTGGCGTAGCAGCTTCTAAATGGAGTTGTTCGCTACTTCGTACAGGTAGACTGTCGTGCACTACTCGTTGTTTTCTGTAGGTGGATCGTAGTGCACCAATTAATCTTCTGCTTTGGGTTGTAGAAGCATTCACATGATATTTTTGTTCGTGGTCGTTGCTTTGCATACAAGTCTTCTGGAACTGACTGTATGCACTTGAATTTGCTATAGTTATTCTGCATTTTTCTTGTGACCAATACATTAGATGCATAATAGTTCTTTTACAACAGGTTATGGGAGCCTATATTTGTTGAATGTTGTCTGCTTCTACTTGCGGTGAATTGGACCATCGTGTTTACTGACCATTGAATGGTAATTGGTTGTATGGGTGTTGTAATTGTCATGCCTCTTCTGCATTTTGCTTATGATTCGTGTACATCATACTTATCTTGTCCCCACAAATGAGTTATTGTGCTTCATGAAAATCTTGTATTCGTACTCACAACCATATGTGGGTTGTTCCTTTTCTTTGCACATCAACAATCACATCCACCAACAACTTTTCCTTTTAACGCTTTCAAACTCTTCTAACATAGACTTGTAAGTTGTCATTAACACCATTAGTTCCATGTTGTTTCTATGTGGATTAGAGATTCAACAATAATTTCTACAATCAAGTTGTATACTCATATTGTTTGCTGCTTGTGAATAAGATATAAGAATTACTCTCATTCATTATGCCCCTTCATTTGCTCACAAATGATTTGTATTTATGGTCCTTTGGCTCATCACAAGCCTTCACACATTCTTGTGTATTTAATTTGCACCTTTCATCATCTTAGTTCTAGTTCATTGAAGTCCAATAGCTTGCAAGCACAACCTTCTACTGTTCAATTTGGATTCAAATTCGAAATAGGCTTGACCTCGAACTCAAATTTTAGTATGAGTTTGAATGAAAATTCAAGTCTTTTGTAGTTCGGTTGAGTCTCCTGTCATCATCCACTTGGATTCAAACTTAAGCTCATTGTATTTCAAAGTCAAGTCTTATTATAGCTCAAGTTTATAAGTCCACATCAAAGTTCTCTTGGGTCCATGTCTTATTCAAGTTCGAGTTCAAACTAAGTCCTTTATTATTTTCTGATTTGAGTTCAAGTGAGCCTTGTAGTTGTCCCAAACTACAATCTCAAATACAAGTTCTATGTTTTCTGCGGTCCAAGTCTTTTGAATTTTAGTATGAATTGTCCAAGTCCAAATTAAGACTTATTGTACCAAGTTCATTGTATTTGAGCTCCAATTTGTGTTTGTGTTATTGTTCTTTTCAAGTTCAAGTGCAGCTTCGGTCCACATTCAAGTTCACTGTTGTTCATTTGAGTTCAAACAGGTCTGAGTACGAGTCTTATTTTTGTCCATTTGATGTGCAAATAAAGTCCAAGTACAGTCCGTCTTCACCCGAAATTTCGGCAGCCTCCCGGCGTCTCCCCCGTTTAGGGGAAAACTACGGAAAACTGGGCCTTTCCCACCACGCTAAGAAAAGCGTGTATGGTAGGTGCCCTCTTTCGAGGACACCGCGGCCGTGTACTTTTCGATCCCCCACCACGCTAAGAAAAGCGTGTATGGGTATTTTTTTTGTGTGTAAAAAAAGTATTTTTTTTTATTTTTGAAAATATTTTGCAAGAAAAGAACAGATATTTCCCCGCAAGCGGGTACTTATGGGTATCCCCGCTTCGTCGCGCGCATCGCACCGGGATCCCTTCCCACCACGCTAAGAAAAGCGTGTATATGCGGGGTTTCCAAGGCGATACGAACTTCGAAGAAGGAATTAGGTGATTACCCGCTTCGTCGCAAGCGTCGGGACGCACTCCCTCCCACCACGCTAAGAAAAGCGTGTATAGGTGGTCGTTTTGTCTCGACGAATGCGTTGAAACAAGTTCTCGGAGTTTTAGGGTTAGAGTGATTTTATACCTTGGCGGTCGTCGTCGGGGTTGGCACACGGATCGAGGTGAGCATAATTAATTAGAATTAATAATAATTAGTTATAATTAAACTCAATTAATTATAATAAATTATGATTAACATTAATTAATTATACTCAGGGAAAACTAATTTATAATTAACTTAAATTAATTATAACTAATAATAATTAATTTAATATTAAAGATAATTAATTATAATTAACCTCAATTAATTATAATTAATTATACTATTATTAATTAATTAAAATTAATTATATTTTAATTTAAAATTGATCATAAATCAATTAGAATTTATAATTTATTATGAATTAATTATAATTAATTATAATCAAGTTATAACTAATTATACTTAACTAAAAATAAATTATAAGTTATATTCTTTTAATTTATAATTAATTATAGATTAATTATAATTAATTATATTTAAAATATAATTAATTATATTAGATCCTAAAATTAATTATAAATTAATTAAAGATAAGCAGAATTTTAAGCATGATTAACTGAGATTTAAACTCTATGTTAACAGAGAGTTTAATTCTCTGTTTAAGGGATTTGACCGAAGAAGCACTCGAAGGGGAGAAAGCCACCTACACAGCCAGCGATATCCTGTTCTTATTTCCGAATCAAAATGTCGCAACTTCCTTTCCAACAGGAAGGGAAAGCCACCGAAGGAGGTCTCGGCAAGAGGAGATCGGGGCTGAGGAGGTCGGGACAGAGAGGAGATAGGGCACGGTGGTGAGCTCAACAGGGGGTTCCGGCTTGGAGTGGAAAGAAGGCGTCGGGCTTCTGGTAAGGTAGATCGGCCTCCCTCTCTCTCTCTCTCTCTCTCTCTCTCTCTCTCTCTCTCTCTCTCTCTCTCTCTCTCTCTCTCTCTCTCTCTCTCTCTCTCTCTCTCTCTGCGGGCTGAAGAAGCAGGGGATCGAGAGATCGGTCGAAGGAGGGAGACGGGGTAGGAGATCGGCGGCTTCTTGAGTTGGATCGGACAGAGAAGGTGACGGGAGCAGGGCTTTCGCGTGGAGGAGGCGAGCGTGGCTTGGAGGCGAGAGCATAGGGATCGGTCGGTATTTAAAGAAGATTTGGGCGCTCGATCGAGGCGAGAAACGAGGTCATCGTCGCAGAATTCGCGCAGGGATCGCGGAGGAATGACTGGAGCGACGCCGATTCAGCAGGATTCGCGGATGTCTTCGACGGATACGAGGTACGGAGCGGGATCTCTTGCGGGATTTCAGCTGGATTCCGGGGATTTACGGCAGCGTCTCGGCAGATTTCGTGGATCCGTCGGTCTACAGGTTAGCTGAATTTTTTTTGTTTCTTTTTGTTTTGATCCGTAGGTCAACACTTACCTACAAGGTAACTTTGTCAGACTCATAGTTGGGCTTTTCTTATCATTGAGGTTGTAAGTCTCTTTTATGGGCCTTCCAATGGTCCTGATTAATTGGGATGGCACAAAGCCAACAAACCCATTAAATCAAAACCCGAGCTTCCTATATATGTAAGCTTCATCCCAAATTATTCTTACACGAAATCCCATTGCCAACTAGCCATAGGTCAAATTAAATCCACCTATCTATCCCTTTAAATGTTTTAGATACACTTTTTTGAGTGAAAACAAAACTCATTAATAACTAATGATCATGTTGCCTTTAACATATTGCTAGTCATATTGAACTTCTCTCAATTGCAAATGATCATCCTCTTTGTTTTTGAACTATTTGGTAGGGGTGTCAATATTTGAACCAACCTGAAAACCCGACCCGAAAATTTTGGGTTAGGGCCAACATGTTTGAGAAACGGGTCGAATTCGAGTTCGGAATTCCGACCTGTTTGTAAAACCGAGTCGAGTTCAGGTTCACCTGAAAACTCGAAACCAACCCGAGTTGACCCTTCTGCGGCGTCGTCCCGTCTGCCGCTGCTCTCGCACTCCCACTGCGGCCCGACATCTTGTCTATGACACTGTCCTCGCAGCCTAGCCGGCGGTTCGACGTTGCAACAACGACCTAAGACCGCTATCACCGCATGCTGGGAAGGTGTTAAAACAGGCTTGCGACCTAGCTGGCAGCCTGATGATGCCCTAAGACCTAAGACCGCAGTCACCGGTGGCCCGGCGCAGCCCTCACGAGTCACGGACTAGCCGACGACCCTGCTTGTTGCACTTGCGAGCCCCCTTGCAAGCCATGTGCCCACGAAAACACATGAGGCGGGCAGTGTCGGGTTGACCTGGACCCAAGGCGGGTCGGGTTCGGGTATGAGAATCTGACCCATTCTTAACAAACGTGTCGGGTTTGGGTCGTGTCTAATAGTAGCGGGTCACTGTCGGGTTTGATCCGAACCTGACCCGTTTTTGACACCCTTACTATTTAGTGATGATGGTACGACCAACCGTTTGTTAGTAAATGAATTGATATATGTTGACCTCCATGCAATACGAAAAAAAATGGGGAATGAACCCGTCGGATCCACAAATATTGCCGGAAATTCAGCATGAAATCCCGTGATAGCTCTGCAAGCGGCGCCGAAACATCCCGGGTACCCAGCGATCTGCCTCGATGTTTCTTCCAACAGAGAGAAAGAGAGAGAGAGAGAGAGAGAGAGAGAGAGAGAGAGAGAGAGAGAGAGGGAGAGGGAGATGTTTCTTCCCTTACTTGAGCCGGCCGCTACTCCAAACCCGACGCCAGAGCCGCTGAAGCTCCGACCTCCACCTCCCTGCCTTGCCCGATCTCCTCTGTTCGAGCGTCCCCCTTCGACGACTTCTCCGGCTCCGTCGTGCCCGGTCGACTTCGCTCCCTCTTCCGACATTCCCTTCCTGTTAGGATCGGAAGTTCCGACACTTTGATCGGAAGCTTGAACAGGAGCTCGCTGGCGTGAAGTTAACTTTCTCCCCTTTGGCGCCGCTCCTTCAGCCCCTTCAGTGGCTGTCCGACGTTGCTCCTTGGACGACTTCCTTCCTCTCGGATCGGAAGCTGCAACATTTAAATCAGAAGCAACAACAGGAGCTCTGTTGGCTGTAAAGGTGATAATCTCCCTTTCGAGCACTTCTCTCGGCCAAATCCTGTAACCTGCAGGGATTTCCTTTTTAATTGATATTATTTACTTCATTTTATTTATAATTTCTATTAATTATATTTAGTAATTATTTAATTATTATAATAATTAATTATCTAATTATAATTAATTAATAATTACTGGTTAATTATTAATTATAATTTTTTGATTGATTATAATTAATTTCAAGTTAATTATAATCATTAATTAATTATGATTAAAATTAGCTTATTAATTATTAATTAGTAGTTAATTATAAAAAATAATTAATGAATTATTTTTATAGTTAATATAGATTATAATAAAGAATAGTAATAATAAATTGTAAGTGCTCGTCTCTCATACCTTCACCCGCCTCGACATCCGTGCCCTCCACCAGTCCACTGGTCCCGAAGGTATAATCCCTAAACTCAGGCTTCCGTCCTTGCCGTGTACGACGGGCCGGTAGACCACCTAAGCATGCCTTTATTGAGCGTGGTAGGAGGGAATCCGGTCCGACGCCTACGACGAGGCGGACAGTCGCCTCCCCTCTCGCTCTCTTACTTCGACGTGTGTGTCGAGCCGACGGACCACCTAAGCACGCCTTTAGTGAGTGTGGTAGGAGGGAACCCGACGCGACTCCTACGACGAGGTAAGTAAGCGACCCTCGCCCTCTTGTCTCGACATGCGTGTCGAGCCGGCAGACCACCTAAGCACGCCTTTGGTGAGCGTGGTAGGAGGGAACCCGGTTCGACGCATACGACGAGGCCAGGTGAGCCTGGTGTACTCCTTTACGTGGCCGGAACAATTCATAAGTACCCCCGGGCGGGGGGAAAAAAACTTCTCTTTTCTTGCAACAGGTACCGTCAAAGACCCCATGCACGCCTTTATTGCGTGTGGTGGGAAGAAAAATCACGGCCGAGGTGTCCTCGAAAGAGGGCACCTACCATGCACGCCTTTAGTGCGCGTGGTGGGAAGGCCCGGTTTTCTCGTAATTTTCCCCTAAACGGGGGAGACGTCGGGAGGTTGCCGAAATTTCGGGTGAAATATTACTACACTTGGACCTGTTTTGAACTCAAAAGAATAAGAACTTGGACTCAAATGAGAAAGGGCAGTGGACTTTTGAACTTCATTGAAAAACATGCAGAGGACCTGAACAAAATTCAAATGACTAATAAAGACCAAATTCAAATGAAACAAAATCAAAGTTGGAGCCAAATTCAAGTCATTTTGAACATAAAACTGAACCTGCAAAGATTCTAGAAGATTTCAAACAATCATTTGAACATACACTTAGACTCAGTCTACAAAATTCTCCTAAGTGACTGGAGAATCAAAGTTCTAGTGGAATGATGAGTCTCGAACGACTACCAAATGTTCGTAGGCTCCAAAATCTTCAACCACAAAGGATGACTCCAAATCTACCAATTTTAGCAAAATCAGCATTGGGAAGCGCAATCCCCATAGCTCAAGTCTGAAACCTGAATGGGTGTAAGAGGTCGGATCCAACAAGCCCAAATATGGCCGGATCGCTGGCAGCTCTATCTACTCAACAAGCCATAAGAAAGGCCGCAGTAGAGGAACCCCCATCTCAGCAATCAAAGGACAAAGAGCTATCAAATTCCAGCTCTCCTGATCCGATGAACTCAAGTGATTCAGATTAAAGTCTTCTCAAGTGGTTAAGGATCAAGATACTACCTACGTTTGGTACTATCAATTGAATCCAGAACCTGCAAATTCTTCAACAAATCCGTAAAGCACGAAGCGAGGATCGAAGGAATTTTTCTTCAACAAGTCCGTCAAAGCATAATGCAAAGGACAGAAGAAAATTATCCCAAAGTTTGTGAAAAGCCCAAGGCTGAACTAAGTGGATTCTGTCATCAACTAGTCCGTTATGCACAAAGCTCTGGACCGATAACTTTTCGCCATCGACCTAATACAAACCTAAGGGTTTAGGTCATCGGCATCTACTCCTTCAACAAGCCCGTCAAAGCAAGAAAGCATAGGGCCGAAGGTACAAAAATCACCTGACAAGTCAGTAAAGATAAATCAGGCAATCCTCCATCAATGTCCGCAGCACAAAGCACATAACAGAAGAATCTAAATATTGTGACTCAGTCTAAAACTACGAAAAGAAGCATCCCGAATAATATCTACAAGTGTCCCTAAAGACTGGGGGCATTTTAAATATTTATTTGGGTCGACATCGCGCTGCATGCCGAGATCCCAAAATAAATATTTAAAATACTATGAGCACAAGTCAGAGTACAACCACAGAAATCTCAAGGGCAGTAAAAAGAGAGCTCGTCAATGATTGGATTTATAAAATTACTTTATTTTATTCATTCAGAATTCATATACAAGTTTATAAATATCATCTTTTTGCAAGATTACACTAGCTGAAAGAAAAAGAAAAGTACAATGTCCTTCACAGAGGACTGAAATCTGTCTCCTAAAGAGGAAGCCGACAACTTTATTCTGCTCCTTCTAAAGACCAGGTGTTCTGCACTTCTAAGACCTGCATAAAGCGAAAGAGAAGTCAGCAGAAAGAAGAAGAATTATAAAGAATATATATAAGAGACTATAAAAAGAAAGTTGTACCTGAAATAGAAGTCTCCTGAGATGGCTAGTGAACAAGTATCCCGCTCCTCTCGAAGCCTGTACAGAGCAAAAAAAAAGGTGTCAAAAAACAGCTAAAGAAAGAAAAGAACAGTACAAACAAAGTAAAAACGTACCAAAACTAAAGTCTCCTGAGGCAGTAAACTGGCTAAAGCTCGGATCCTCTTCCTGTAGTAGCCTGCACAAAATACAAAGCAGTGTTAGTATGAGCATGAAATCAAAACTAAGAAAAAGGGGAGAAAGTGTACCTGACACCCCAAAAGCAACTGTGGAGAGCCTAAGGCAGCAAAGTCCGACTGACTAATGAATCTGCAAAGATCAGATAGATTCAAATTGATACAAAATTGCTACAAGCAAAAGTGACAGTTGTGCAAAAGAGGAGCAAAAGATCTCTATTTGACCAAGAGCAAATATATCAACTATACTGAAGACTACAAGTGCTGAAAATCCATGAAGGCACAAAAAGGAATGCTTCAGGATCTACAAAATAAAAATTTTAGTGTGACATCCAAACAAAATTTTGGAAATCCACTAAATGAATATCGCAGTGTGACATTCAAGTAAAATTTTGGAGATCCACTAAATAAAAGCCCTAGTGTGACATCTAGAACAAATATCTAGAGATCCACAGGGTCAATCAGCTTACAACAAACGTGATTCGCTCTAGACTCGAACCATATTTGTTGGGGGGCATTTGTTGACCTCCATGCAATACGAAAAAAAGGGGAAATGAACCCGTCAGATCCACAAATATTGCCGGAAATCCAGCATGAAATCCCGTGATAGCTCTGCAAGCGGCGCCGAAACATTCCGGGTACCCAGCGATCTGCCTTGATCGAACAACCACAAGCGTTGTTAAATAGAAGCCGAGGGCTCTTCTCCCGTTCACGACATCTCTCCCTCACTCATGATCGAGCTCCCATCTTCGCTCTTCCCCCCTCTCCACGATCGCATCCCGTCGTAGTTGCTTCCAACAGAGAGAAAGAGAGAGAGAGAGAGGGAGAGGGAGAGGGAGAAGTTTCTTCCCTTACTTGAGCCGGCCACTACTCCAAACCCGATGCCAGAGCCGCTGAAGCTCTGACCTCCACCTCCCTGCCTTGCCCGATCTCCTCTGTTCGAGCGTCCCCCTTCGACGACTTCTCCGGCTCCGTCGTGCCCGGTTGACTTCGCTCCCTCTTCCGACATTCCCTTACTGTTAGGATCGGAAGTTCCGACACTTTGATCGGAAGGTTTAACAGGAGCTCGCTGGCGTGAAGTTAACTTTCTCCCCTTTGGCGCCGCTCCTTCAGCCCCTTCAGTGGCTGTCCGACGTTGCTCCTTGGACGACTTCCTTCCTTCCTCTCGGATCGGAAGCTGTAACATTTAAATCAGAAGCAACAACAGGAGCTCTGTTGGCTGTAAAGGTGACAATCTCCCTTTCGAGCACTTCTATCGGCCAAATCCCGTAACCTGCAGGGATTTCCTTTTTAATTGATATTATTTACTTCATTTTATTTATAATTTCTATTAATTATATTTAGTAATTATTTAATTATTATAATAATTAATTATCTAATTATAATTAATTAATAATTACTAGTTAATTATTAATTATAATTTTTTGATTGATTATAATTAATTTCAAGTTAATTATAATCATTAATTAATTATGATTAAAATTAGCTTATTAATTATAATTAATTATTAATTAGTAGTTAATTAATTATAAAAAATAATTAATTAATTATTATTATAGTTAATATAGATTATAATAAAGAATAGTAATAATAGATTGTAAGTGCTCGTCTCTCATACCTTCACCCGCCTCGACATCCGTGCCCTCCACCGGTCCACTGGTCCCGAAGGTATAATCCCTAAACTCAGGCTTCCGTCCTCGTCGTGTACGACGGGCCGGTAGACCACCTAAGCACGCCTTTATTGAGCGTGGTAGGAGGGAATCCAGTCCGATGCCTACGACGAGGCGGACAGTCACCTCCCCTTTGCGTGGCCGGAACAATTCATAAGTACCCCCGGGCGAGGGGAAAGAAAACTTCTCTTTTCTTGTAACAGGTACCGTCAAAGACCCCATGCACACCTTTATTGCGCGTGGTGGGAAGAAAAATCACGGCCGAGTTGTCCTCGAAAGAGGGCAACTACCATGCTCGCCTTTAGTGCGCGTGGTGGGAAGGCACAGTTTTCTCGTAATTTTCCCCTAAACGGGGGAGACGCAGGGAGGCTGCCGAAATTTCGGGTGAAATATTACTACACTTTGACCTATTTTGAACTCAAAAGAACAAGAGCTTGGACTCAAATGAGAAAGGGCAGTGGACTTTTGAACTTCATTGAAAAGCATGCAGAGGACCTGAACAAAATTCAAATGACTAATAAAGACCAAATTCAAATGAAACAAAATCAAAGTTGGAGCCAAATTCAAGTCATTTTGAACATAAAACTGAACCTGCAAAGATTCCAGAAGATTTCGAACAATCATTTGAACTTACACTCAGACTCAAATTTACTAAGTGTGGAGTACACTAAAAATTGAACAAGACCTCGACACGTATAAACAAAGAATGTAGTGGACTTTTACAACAGTCCCTACGAGATCGGGAGCATCGTACCTGCGGGAATAATGAATGGTCGTAGAATATACGGGTGTCCCTCCTACATATACTGTTGGAATCTCCTACGACAATTTCTACAAATGCCTGTTGATTGAGATGGCAATACTGGAGACCGGCAACCAAGGACCCATTCCTACAAACAAATGTAATCTGACAAATCCCACCTGAGATTGATGACAGGTGGGCATGATGTGGGAATAGTGGGTCTTCTACGAGCATCTCTAGGAGGTCGTAGCAAATACAACGGATCCCTACAAACAAACACGAGCCGCTTGTGGATAACAACAGTGGATACATCATAAGCACAACAAACCACTGTGGGCACAAGTATGGGTATCACCTACGACAGTGGTGATCAAGATCTACAAGTACATCGGGTACAAGGGTAACTCGATATACGAAAAAGAATACCTCCTGGCAGAAGAAAAGAAGTGTTTTGAATAAATCAGAACTAAACTTCTTGGTGTTCCAATGCCTCTTCTTGATCCTATAATTAGGAAGAAAACAGTTCTGATATCTACAAATACCATAAATAACAAGTCCTCTACACTAAAGATCCTGAAAGGAGTTCTTTCCAAGCCAACAGTCTTTGACTCCAAAGTTCAGAAAGACCATCCCCGGTGAATGAGAAGGGGGAAGTCAACACCAAGATGTACGCCACCGGATCTGCAACATTTGTACAAGCAGATAGAAGGCGTCCACAAACTACAAAGCCACACCACCGGATCTGCAACATTCGTACGAGCAGACAGAAGGCGTCTATTCCAAAAATACCCCCGCACGTGCACAATAATTTGTATACAAATAGGCACACTGAAAGGGGTAAATGTAATCAAATACCCGTATGGGCCCCGGTGAGCATGTTATTGGTACACACGTGACGTCTAGGGATGCTACGCGGGTTGAAAAGTGAATTCAAGTTCGAACCAGATCCTTCTATATTGATCAATAGGAGTCGACAAGGTTCGAACCAACAAATAAATATGTGGTTGTGGCGACCAGAATATTTGTTTTAATACATTCATATTAGGCCTTAAAAGCCTAAAACTAAAAGAATTCACTCTCTAAGGCATAAAGCCTACGAAACCTGATCCTCTGTCCACAGCCAAACAGAGTCGACAATGTTCAAGTTTTAAATGGAAATGACCCTCAAACACCCCGATGATGGCCGTGTTGAATGCTGATCTCAACCGGAGGGGTTCCCAAATATTTTCAAATATCTCCCAAATACCCAAAGTCCATTTCAAATATTCCAAAGCTCCACCAAAAATATCCACAAAATCCAAAAATCCAAAAAACCAAAAACTCCATAAAAATCTCAAAATTCCAAAAATATTTAAAATTTAAATAAATCCATCAACGCTTAAAGCAAAATCCATCCACCCTTCGCAATAGTTTGCCGAGGTGGACAAATTTAAAACTATTTTAGCTCATAAAGAGCTAAATGCCTAGTCGAGAATATCACTAGGATCCATTCTCAAACAATCTCTTACCAGTAAGGACGTGGTACGTGTCCTCTAACCGGCAGTTTCGCCGCCAAATGGCACTGCAGGTAAACGGTTATGACCCGGGGCCCTCTGAACCGAGTGGTTTGCCGCCAAATGTCTCCACAGATAGCGGTTATGGCCAGAGCCAATACGCTCCTTAGTGACATTAAATCCTTGAGATATGAATCAATAGGGTATGATTGATAGGGCACAAAGCCCTCTGTTAGCTAAGGTGGATTCAAACTTGTCCCCTTAGACAAATATCCAACCCAGGTCTACAAGGTACCCTTGGACGAAGCAACCCATGGCTGCCGACAACGATCCTTCTGTCAGGTTGTGTCGACTACCTCCTCTGACTAAGTAGGCCAGGGACCATGATGGCCCGGGACGACGGAACCATGGGATCTTGATCGGGTCTATCATCCATTCCCCCACCATCCGCTTTAAGTGCATGATGGTGAAATTTCTATTTTGAATGTCAAAATCTTCAAATTCCCAACTATTTTCAAACTTTCCAAACATTTCCAAATACCCAAATTTAAACCCAATTCTTCAAATCCCAAACCCATGCTGCTACTATATGCCAGATGCACGTATCTCTATACGTATCTGATTGACGACTAGCCTTAATCGAAAGTTCTCTCTCATGATCGGGAGGGGTAATTAACTATAGTGGCTTGCGCCTATAGGAAACCAGAACTCAGATCATAAAGTCCTCACCAAATGAGGGCGAAATCTCTGGGTAGTGTCTTATCTACAAACCCATCTGCCTTCCAAAATTTACCCCGGAACTTATCAGTTAAAACTCCCTCGCCGAACAAAAGAAAAGCGGGCGGAGGCCGGGGCCGAATTTTCGGAGCCCACAATATCGTTCTTGAAAGCTTTGATGCACATATGCATTTCACTTTTCCATCACAATCTACTTGGGACTCTTGAGAGAGTCAACCCATGGTTGCTAATCAGGCTCCAAGAAAGTTATTGCTCAAAATTCTAGGTTGGCAGAATAGATCAATTGGTATATTTGGGATGATGGAAATATGGGATGTTGATTTGGTTTTCCTCATCCACTCAATAATTCCCTTCTCAATTAAATTTACATCTAACTACTAAATCTTAGTATAAAATTGAACGTAAGCAATCTCCTTAATCGAGTGGGAGGGGGTATTTAACTAACTTTCCAGGCTTGCACTTATAAGAAGTCTTGACCTCATATCTAAATAAACCCTTATGTAGGATTAGGGAAATTTGGTTAATAAACTAACTTTTTCAACATGTCCTTATTGAAGTCTTGAGTGATCATGCATGTGTAATGTATAAGAAAGATCTTTTGTCCAATTAGATTTGTATTATTTTTTTTTTTCATTTTTAGGGAACTGCTTTTCTAGAAATTCTTGCATCACCCAACAGATAGACTTAAAAACTAATATTATTATTCTGATGCTTTTTATAATGATGATTTATTGGTTTACTGATGTTTTTCACATAGCTTCCTCCTACTTGAAAGGCCATGATGCTATACTCTTCGTAAAAGCTCTTTATTCACATTTAGAAAATCCATGAAGTGGTTTACTGTTGTTGTTCACATAGTAATTTGTTTTGGCTGATCTCTATGTTGTTGGATTTAGAAATTTTATTGCTATAAATTCCATGCTGTTATATCAGTTTTGCACCTGCCTACTGTAAGTTGATTTGTGTTTATCTTTTAAACTTCAATCGATATAATTATTGGTCTTACCCTAACTATTTGGGGTCAACTTTATGCATCCTAGTTCATTCCTTCTTGATGTGCGCTTAATGTGGCATTATGCACAAACTTTTGTGTACAACTTCTATTAGTGTACCTTTATTCTAGACCTGCCCTTGCTATTCCTTTAGCACTAATTCAATCTCCTTGTCTTCTTGATGTCTTCTATTCGTAGTTGCTCATGCCCAAACCACATAACTATGGTGCTCGTGTCTTGTTTGAGTGTTTGACATGAACGCTTTCTCTTATGGATCCAGGTATAAAACTGAGAATGGTGAAAAGCTAGAGCCTGTAGAAGAAGTGACAATTGAGGTGCAAGATGTCATTAGAAAGTTTCCTTCACCCTAGTTCCTTTCACCCTTTTTGTTTTTCTAAATTGACTGAATTGCCATTTCAGGTAAATGAAGAGCATGTTGGCCTCGTCATGGAGGCGCTTTCACATAGGAGAGGTGAGGTGGTTGACATGGGTCCTGTTCCAGGGAATGTTGGTAGAACCAGAATGTCACTTACATGCCCATCTAGGTTGGTAATTTTATTCTGTTGAACTTCTATTCTATCAGCTAAATCTTTGTAGGATGCTATTGTTTGGCCATTTATATTTACTATTAATTAGGTTTATCTTAATTTTACGTTAAAGGATTATCTAATGCATCATTTAATTCTTATTTCCATTTCCTTAGTTTCAGTTTTTACCTTGAGTTTTGCGTGTCTTTTAAGGAAACCGCATTTTCCATTTTCACCGTTTCACTGTGATTGCTATTGTATTTTTGAACCATTAATCATGATACTTCTTTTCTTATTATCATGCATAATGCTATATATTTATTGGATGGCAACCTCCATAAATTTTTAGGTAATCTTGTCTGTTTGTTCCTTTTTCTTATGGTTCAATAGTGATATTTACTAATGAATATTCTGATATCATTTAATAATGTCTCTCTCAAACTTTTCGACCCTTCAAATAAATGAGGAGAGAACATGCTTAAGGATTAACTTTTGTGGACTATTATAGGGGCTTAGTTGGATATAGAAGTGTATTCAGCACCGATACCCGTGGAAGTGGATTTATGCATCGCGCTTTTTTAAGTAAGTTTGTTCAGTTATTTATAATGGTTTTTTATTCTTTAACCAATTTACTATTTTTTTAGTCTTGTAGCCTATGCTCATCTTTTTCTTATGCAAAGTAATTCTTGGAACTTAATGCATTCCTTTTATTTATTTGTTTTTTAATATCTTAGCCATTCCCCTCCCTAGACCCCTTATTTGCGAGAATCTCATGCACTAGTCACACCCGTTATGAACATAAGTAAAATTTCAAGAAACGCCACTGCCAATATCCAATGATGAAGGTTAGCTAGAGAATTTCTTCCTATCAACCACCTTAAAATAGATTAATCTGTGTCATAATGCATTTTTTCTTGCATGAACATTTAGATGTGTCTAGGGGTTTGTGATTGGTGAGTTAATTTCATTGAACAAGCTTCATTGGTGAACGAATTTCAACCAGGTTTAAAATTGTGTGATTGGATATCATGGCATTTTCTTTTCAGAAGACAAGATATAAGCCTTATAATTAAATTATTAAATTAATTAAAATATAAAAAATATTTAAGAGTAATCCTCCCTAGGAAGTCAATAGCAGGTAACATCATGAAAACTTGAGCTGGATTTTCTCTTAATAATGTATTTGATAGTTATCCAAATGTGTCAAATTAACACCATAAAAAGTCATAGATACACTCAATAATAAGCAAAAAGTCTAATATAAACAAGTAAACATAAACAAGAAGTCTAAAATAAACAAGTGAGCTTACATTGAAATAAATTAGTTATGACCTAGTGATGCGGACATCAGACCCTTAATGTTCCATCAGGGACGTGGCCGATGATCGACGGCTATGATGACGCCTTTTTATTTCAATTATATGTGATGTATTTATTTATTTTATGACTTTTTCCATTTATGCCCTTGCTTAGGGGATTAGTTCTTTGTAAGCCCCGAGGGCATTGTGGTCTTTTATTTTTCCCTTATTGTATTTGTCTATTTAAGTCCCTCATCTTCTTGGAGAAAGACTAATGAAGATTATTATGAAAATTTCTGCGTTTTACTCTTGTGAGAGTTTGAGAGTTTTTGGAGAGAGCTTTGAGAAAGTCCCTTGGTGAAGGGCGACGCAATACCCACCAGTCATTGGAAGAGTCCGTGGCTCGTGGTCGTTATCTTTTCCCCTCATCTTTCTTCCCTACCCGCCACCATCCCCACTTGCTCCCAGGCCGCCGCCTCCCTTTCCTCCGCCTCCCTCCTCAAATTCAGCCACCACCAATTGTTGAGTTATCATCTACTAAGTCCCCCAAATCTCTACCGCCAATCTGCTCCCAAATCCCCCACCGGATTTCCAAGCCCCTCCCCACCATGCCGCCGGTCTCCCCCTTTGTCCCCATCATTAATGAGGACTAATGGCATCATGACATCCTCCCAAAATAACCCCCTTGAGTTAGGAAAGAGAAGCCCCAAATTTTGAAATTCAAATTTTGAATTTCAAAATCTTTCCTAATTTTCCCCCGCCATATTTGGAAAGTTTTGAATCTCATTCAATTTAATTTTAAATTGAATAGGATTTAATTTTTTCCCCTCCTTAATTAGAGGGCTGCATTTAGAAGCTCTCAAATTTCCCCCAATCACCTCCCCCTCTCTCTCAATCCCGCCTGCCACCCCTTTAATGGGCCCCATTCAATGCTCATTAATCTCCCCCAAAACCTAATTAATTGGAGATTAATTTTCAAATTAGTTTTCCCCCCAAATTCCTTCAAATCCTGAAATTAATTTCAGGTTTTTGAATTAAACTCCCCTCCCTCTCTCCTCTATACCGCAGGCCCCATTCATGGCTTTCCACCCCCACCCCCCAAATTAACACCCCAATCAATGCATTAATCACCCATTAATTTGAAATCGAATTTCAAATTAATTCCCTCCAAAAGTATTCAAAATCTGAAATCAATTTCAGTTTTGAAATTAATCCCCCTCTTCTAGCCTTTAGAATTAATGTGAATCCCAAGGTCATTCCTCCTGCATTAATTCCTGGACTTCCCCTTGCCGCCCTGGAATTCCAGCAAAGGAAATTTCACAGTGGTTATGCCAGAACTGTCCCGTTGCTGCCCAACGTCTGCTGTTCAAGTTTTATGAGCCAAACAACTTGCTTTCCAGCCTCTTAAAAGGATCCCCAACTGCTGTCCAAGACTCCCTTGACTTAAAACTGCTGCTCTCCTGAACTTCAGCCTCAGGAAAACTGCTGTCCAAGAGCAAAACGACTGCTGCCTTGAATTTCTGCACCACTTCCCGGCTGTTCCATGCTGCGGGAAAGCTCTTGGTTGCTGCCCACATCTTCCCCAACATTCAAACGATCTTGTCAGAGTGTGCATCTCTCTTATCTTTGGGTAAACTCGACATCCGACTCTTTTAGCCTCATAGTTTATTTCTCCAACGTGGTTATATTTTGATTCACAAAGATGTTGTTGGTCCTCCGCTAAAGCCTAGTAATAGGAAGAGTTGAGTGAAGGTTTCCTTATAGTAGCTAGTCTTAATGTTAACAAAGGGATTTATTGTTGAGACCATTCACGTATGCAAAAGTAGATTAAATTGATTGATTTTTATCAATGTTTAAAATTGCGTATTCGGGTATTGAGGCGTTTTTCATTCGTGAGGCGAGGCGTAAGCCTCAAGGCGTTTTGAGGCGTAAGCCTCAAAATCAAAAGATTGCGTAAACATAAAATAATAAACTTTTTATATACTAATTAATGAATAATATAAAACATAAAAAAGCATAAGATATGAAGTGAAATCAAAATATCCCAATAATAAGACTACATGAAATATAGTTCAACTCAAAATTCTATCTTTCCTAAATCCCAGAATTCTTTTCATTAGCATATAATTCCAATTTCCAAGAACAAATAGCAATGACATATCACATAAGAACTCATAAGTCATCAACACTGTCATCACTAAGGGGTTCTTCATTTGAATCATCATTATGATGAACAGCTCTCTCCCCTTTCTCCTCTTCTATAGAGTCCAATGTCGTGCATTTACTTCAAGATTTATATAAGTTTTAATATATATAGCGTGAGGCGAGATAGGCCTCAAGGCGGGCCTCACCCAAGTTGAGGCGCAAGCCTCATAAAAAAACTCGAGGCGTAAGCATCGAGGCGTTTTTTAATTGAATTGCGCAAAGGCGAGCCTCATATTGCGCAATTTTAAACCATGATTTTTATGCTCTTAACTTCTATGCACGTAATTTAACCAATGCTTTTTATCACTTTAATATTTTATTTTATCGTTCAAACCAACATGAGATCTTGCTTATTATTGTTCTCTAAAACTAAACGTGCAAACGTCTTTAAGCATCTCATCTTCCCATGAATGTTCTACATCACCTAGGATGCCAAATTCAACAGTTTCTCCCACTTCCATCTCTTAAAATGTCTATTAAAATCAACATTATAGTCAATTTTTTTATCACCTCCCTCATTCCTACTTATATCAACATTCTCCCATTCTTCTTCATCATCTTTAATCTTAATCATTTCACTTTCTTAATTGATAAAGTCCAATAAGAATATTATTTAGAATAATGACTATATTGACCTTTTATAATTTCTATTACATAAAATTTTATAATAATCATTTATGTTGCTTTCGTGTCAATTTTTTCTGTTCTTGTTTCTTTCTTCATTAAAAAAGTCTACATTTAGATACCCCTGTGATGATCTAGCCTGTAACTCGAATTAATAAGGCTATAATAGACAGATGGACGATTTATTAAATTTTTTCTTGTTAAAAATTCTATCTATTTTTAATATATTGAAAGAACCACTAAAACTTCAAATGTATATTTTTAATAAAATACTATAAATATCTTTCTTTTAGAGCATCATGCTTACGATATATTCTCTCCTTTTCTACTTATTTAAATTATTTGTGTAATACCTATGAACATTTGCAAATACTGGATTAAACCGTAGCACAACTCAGTGAATGTGCCATGCTACTAAATTAATACTAGTATTTTAATCAACATGCTTGCTTACTGTAAATTTTAAAATAACTTTATTTAATAACATTTATATTTGGAAATAATCATCAATCATATTTTATGTATATATGTCATTCTTATATTTTGTTATAACATTTTATGTAACTAATACAATAGTCACAAGAGACACTGTTTAAATAGTATCAATAATGGTTTTTCCATTTCTTTTCTTTCATAATTTTTTCCAAAATCTTTTTCATTTCACCCGCATGGATACATTATGTTCTTAGCTAATACCTTAAGGGGGGTATATTTCATCAGTTAACATGCACACACAAGCATTTCTATCTAGTTATTTCATTTATATATTATTCATTCATTTTATATAGTAATGTGAAACACAACATACTAACAGTCATTTATTCCAAGATGACAAATAATTGAATATGAGAATGATAAATTATAATTTAACTTGCAACAATCACTAAATAAGTATATATCAATATCATCATGTGCATTTAATTAAGAAGAAAACAAAATCATTACTATAAATTTAAAAACCCAAGTACTCGCCTTATGTTAGAGGACTCGGTGATACACCTTACTCTACTTTCGTTAGTGTAGCACCTATAGGAAGTTTTTATCGTCATAATTTAGAATTTATCACTAACTTAAATATTTTCAACTCTAGTATATAAATTTTTCCTTATACATCTAATTTATTCTTGAAACTTACTCTTCATACAGTTAAAATCTAAAATAATTATTTCTCTCTCAAAATCTCTTTATATATATATATATATATCTTTGATTTAGCATTTCTCATTTATCATGATATATTTCAAATTTCAATAAAATTTCTTTATTATGTCTCAATTATATATCCTTTAATTTATAACTCTAATATTTTCTAAAATATTTTCAAAATATAGGGCGTAAAATTTTAAATTAAATTTCCTTAATAGTAGCTCCCAAATTTGAAGTACAAATTTATTTTAACTTTTATCAATATTTATAAAAATAATTAATAAAAAAATCTCAAGTTTATCTTATCGGTTGTTTGGTTGGAAGTAAAATGGGTGTAAAGTATTCCAAATGCAGGGATTTTGAAAATATTGGTGTTTGGTTGGATGAAAAATGAATGCAAAGTAAAGTAAATATAGTGTAGATCATTTTAGTTCATTTTTTAAGGTAAACTGATGCAATATAGGTTCTAAAACAAGTAGGAGAACACTAGGAATGCAAATGAAGAACTTCCTTTCAATATAACAAAAACAAACACTGGTCGAACAAAATAAGACACCACTTTAAACTTACATTAAACAGGACATAACAACACCTTACAACTTTCAATCGTTTCGAGAAGAATGATACAGGTGGAATGAAAATCGTGGAGAGAAGAAGAAGATATAAGTCTAAGACGAATTAGTAGAGGGAAGGTAGAAGATAATAGCTCGCAAGCTAAAAGCCCGCATGTTTCACATTCTAAAAAACTCATCACAAATCTCTCTCTTTCACAAAGGAAATCAACCCCTTTATATTGGAGAGGAAAGGGGAAAAGACATTAAATGTATTCCTAAATGAGCAACACAAATAGCCAATAGAACTAAACCAAACAACCAACATAATAAGAAGTCAGAACATCTTTATACGAACCAGCAAGGAGCCTTAAATGAGTAGCCAGTGGTTGGAGATACCGAAGGGTAGCAGGTAAATCGAGAGTTTGCAGCAGGGAAACCAAGCATCCATATGGGGAAACTAAACAACCACTTTGGGAAGATCAAACAACAGCAGGGAATTCAAACAATCAGCATGGAAAATGAGTAGACAACAGAGAAAATGAGTGAACAACAGAGAAACTGAGTGGACAGTACAGAAAATTGAGTGGACAACAGAGAAAACAAAAAGCCTGAGGAGAAAGAGAGCTACAAATATAATTGAAAAAAAAAAACATATAATAGCTTGCCTTGGCTGCATCATAAACTAAACTCACCCATTTTTTAGCGATATCCGTTTACACCACAAGCAAGCTCGCTTGATCGCCTCACCCCTGCCAACCACCACCGCTGTCGCCGCAGGCACTCATCTCCGGCCACCACCACCTCCAACTACCAGTCGTCGGCCGCCATCACCGCCGCCGCCACCCACCACCATCGTCAGTTGCTGTCATGCACCATCATCTTTGGACTTTACACTACATTCATTTTACTTCAAACAAATAAAAAAATATTCACCTGCATTTACTTTATACTCATCAAAATAACTCTAAAGTATTCCTTTTATAATATATTCCTTTTACACTACATTCCTTTTTTAGCTAACTAAATAACCCCTAAATTAAAAATTTTATGATAGAAAATAAAATCCCTTTAAGTATCTCCATTTAAAATTCAATTATTTCGATCATCACATTTGTTAAATAATAAGTTTAAAATCTTAATTCAAGATTATAAACAATTTTGTAAATAAATGTCAATGTTCTTTAGTTAAAAAATAGAATTAAATTTTACCTAGAAGAATTTACTCGATTGCTCTCAGCTTCTTCTCACCCTTTTCATCTCCTTTGTGTGAATGATAAAAATGAAATCTTTTCAATTTGATGACTGAATAAGGCAAAACTTTGATCTAGCCCTCCCTATTGGGATCTATTCGACTGAAATCCTTATGATCTCTTCCTCTCACACGACTTTAGCTTTTGGACATGCTAGCACGTTGATTTGCTCAAGCTGGTCAGTTGTTGACCCGTATCAAGTTAACAAAAAAAAAAGAAAAAAAAATCACTTACCTGCTCCGTTCCATTCCCCACGACCTACGCACGATCTAGCGCCGCTCTTCGCACGACGACGTCGCATCTCTCCATACTTTAGTACGTCGCTGCTCGTCATTAAATGAGGAAACGAGGCGCTCGGGAGGACTCTCTCTCTCGTTGCTCTCATTCCTCACTCTAACTTTCTCATTCTCTCCCTCGATCAACCTCGCTCCTACGACTTTCCCTTGCTGTAGGATCGGAAGTTTCGACATTTAATCGGAAGCAAGCAGAGGAGCTCGCTTGCTGGGACGGTAACTTTCTCCCTTCCCGTCGCTTCTTCCGATCTTTCGTGGCTGAACGACTTCGCTCCTCCGACGTTCCTCCCTGCCAAATCGGAAGTCACGACCATTTGATCGGAAGTAATGAACGGGAGTTCGCTGGCTGTCGGATTGGAAAGCCCGACATTTTGATAGGAGGTTGCGACGGGAGCTCGCTCATAACTTTCTCTCGTTCGTAGTTGGTTGACTCCTCTCCTTCTACGACACTTCCTGTTGGATCGGAAATTACGACATTACAATCGGAAGCAACAACGGGGCTCGCCGGACTGTGAAGGTAACTTTCATCCTTTCAAGCGCTTCTCTGCTTCCTCCGGCGACATTCCCTTACCCGTAGGATCGGAAGTTACTACATTTTGATCGGAAGCAAATGGGAGCCCGCTCGGTGTGAAGGAAACTTTCTTCTTTGCGCACGCTACTCCGGCCAAATCCCGTAAACCCGCCGGATTAAGGGATTTGAGAAAAAAAATCAAAAAAATATAATATAATTAATTTTAATTAATTTAATTGTAATTTTTAATTAATTATAGTTAATTTTTAATTAAAGTATTATAATTAATTATATTACTTAATTAAAATTAATTTTAATTAATTATGATTTACAAAATTAATTATTTTTAATTGTTATTAATTAATTATAATTTATTAAAATTAATTAATATTAATTAGTTATAATTAATTATAAATTAATTATAACTAATGATC
This sequence comes from Dendrobium huoshanense, assembly GCA_016618105.1. Classification (NCBI taxonomy): domain Eukaryota; kingdom Viridiplantae; phylum Streptophyta; class Magnoliopsida; order Asparagales; family Orchidaceae; genus Dendrobium; species Dendrobium huoshanense. Next base: position 21,034,388 of record CM028359.1, on the reverse strand, counting down.
TTTAATTAATTTTAATAAACATTAATTAATTATTTCAATTAATTATAATTAATTAATTAAAAATAATTTTATGAATTAATTATAATTAATTAACATTAATTATAGTTAATTTAAAAGAAATGAAAAAAATGATCCAGTCTTCTTACCTCGATCCACGAGCCACCGCCAGAGTCGCCGACAATCACCGCCAGGTCCAAAGGTTTAAAATTCTAATTTAAACCCCGTTCTCGACGTTTGCAACGGACCGAGGAACCACTTATACGCGCTCTTGTAGCACGGTAGGAGGGAGCCCGGTGCGAAGCATACGGCGAGGCGGGTAAGCCCTATACACGCTCTTGTAGCGTGGTGGGGACGATCCTCGACCTCGACACCGACACCGCCGACGACTGCTACGAAAGGTATAATGTTCCAAAATCTCATTCTCGACGTTTACGATAGACCGGAGAACCACCTATACGCGCTCTTGTAGCACTGTAGGAGGGAGCCCGGTGCGACGCATACGACGAGGTGGGAAAGCCCTATACACGCTCTTGTAGCATGGTGGGGAGAGCTACATGTGTTCTGCTGTACGGATACTGCTGTATGCCCCATACACGCTCTTGTAGCGTGGTGGGTGAAATTTTGTACGATCGCGGTGTCTACGGACACCTACCATACACGCTCTAGTAGCGTGGTGGGAAGGCCCAGCTCCCCTATTTTCCCCCAAACGGAGGATATGTCGGGGTGCTGCCGAAATTTTCACTGAAATGTATAAAGACTTGAACAATTTGAAGACCTTCTTGGGCAACAATGTAGAAGACTTATACTTGAACATAAGCACATAACTTGAACTAAATGAGCAGAAGACTCATACAAAGAACAATGAACTTGTGGACCTAAATCTGAACAAAATCCTAAATGATTTCTAAGGTTCAAAATCAAATGAAATAAAATCGAACTGGAGTCAAATTCAAACAATACGTATATGAACTTGAACTTGCAAGAACAAACAGGGGACTCGTGGTGGAGAACTTCCAGACGTAGTTGAACTTGCAAAAAAAAAAACCCAGAAGACTTTGAACAAAAAGTGAACATGCAATTGAACTCAAAGAACTGCAGGGGACTCAAATAGAAGAGGTTCATCAGGAGCCTAAACCATACATCAATTCAGCAAGCCAGAAGGAGACTATTTGAACTCGAATGAAGTTGAACGAATGAACTTGATTTGAACCTAAGCTCAAATACAACATCAAGATTAAATCAAGCTCAATCAAATAATGTTGAATTAAACCAAAGACTTGAACTTTAATAGAGTCTAAACTCAAGAGGACAACGAGAAATTCAAGTATGAATCAGACTTGAACAAGTACTTGAGCTCGCACCTAAGATTCAAACAAATATAAGGAACCTTTGCAAGTCACATCAGTCGAATATGCAACATGAAATGTTCACAAGTAGAGGAAGATGACGTATAACAAATGCAAATGCCCGCAATCTACAGTAGGAGGCTCCAATGCATTCAACCTACGACCTACAAATAAGCACAGATACACAAAAAAATCACCCGAGATTGGTGAAAGGGTGGATATAATGCAGAAACAATGGATCTTCTACAAATATTTTCAGGAGGTCGTAGTAGATGCAGCAGTCCCCTGCAAATGGATACTTGTGGATAACAACAGTGTATTGAAAGTACAATGAATCACTGTGGACACAAGTACGGATATCACCTACGACAGTGGTGATCAAGATCTTCAAGTATGTCGGGTACAAGGGCAGCCCGGTGTATGAAAGAGGACCGTCCCCTGTAAATAAGTACAATTAGCAAAACCACCTGAGATTGGTGAAAGGTGGTCGTGACTAAAGGATAGTGGCTCTCTTACGAATACTTCTAGGAGGTCATAATTGATACAGCAGTCCCCTACAAATGACTACAAATCACTTGTGGATAACAACAGTGAGAACCTCGTAAGCATAGCGAACCACTGTGGACACAAGTATGGATATCGCCTATGACAGTGATGGTCAAAATCTATAAGTACACCGGGTACAAAAGCAGCTCGATGTACGAAAAGTACACTCCCTTGCAAAATCAAAAAAGAAATGTTTGAACAAATTAGAACCAAACTTCTTGGTGTTCCAAAGTCTCTTTTCGGTTCTATAATTAAGAAGAGAACAGTTCGGGTGCCCACAAACACCAGAAATAACAAGTCCACTACGCCGAAGAGCCTAAAAGGAGTTCTTTCCAAATCAGCAGTCTTTGACTCCAAAATTCAGAAAATTCTTCCCTGGTGATTGAGAAAGGGGGAGTCAACATCAAGACACTATGCCACCGGATCCGCAACACCCGTACTAGCGGACAGAAGGCGTGTATAAGCTCTCAAATGAAAAGTTGTGTGCATCCAAATGATAGTTATACACATAACTACAAATATTTCAAAGTACCCTTGCACGTGCATTATAAATTGTATGCACATAGGTACACTAAAGGGGTATACAATCAATCACCCGCATGGGCCCCGGCGAGTGTGTTATTGGTACACACGTGACGCCTAGGGATGTTGCGCGGGTCGATAAGTGAATTCTAGTTCGAACCTGATCATTCTACACGGATCAATAGAAGTCGACAGGGTGCGAATCAACAAACAAATATACGGTTGTGGTGACCGTTATATTTGTCTTAATACATTCATATTAGGCATTCAATGCCTATAACAATGAGAATTCACTACCAATGGCATAAAGCCTACGAAACCCGATCCTCTATCGACAGCCCGACAGAGTTCACAAGGTTCGATCCATAAAGAGAAAGGACTTCGAACACCCCGATGATGGCCGTGTTGAACGATGATCTCAACCGGAGGGGTTCACACATATCTTCAAATGCCACCCAAATACTCTAAAAATCCAAAAATTATTCCAAATTCCAAGATATTTAAAAAATTGAAATCAACCCATCAATCACTCAAAGCAAAAATTCATTCACCCTCCACGACAGTTTGTCGAGGTGGACAAATCTTAAAATTACTTCAGCTCACAAAGAGCGAAATGCCTAGTCGAAAATATCACTAGGATCCATTCTCAAAACAATCTCCTGCTAGTAAGGACGTGGTACGTGTCCTCTAACCGGGGGTTTGCCGCCAAATGACACCGCAGGATAAACAGTTACGACGACCCGGGGCCCTCTGAACCAAGTGGTTTTGCCGTCAAATGGCACCACGATGTACCGGTTATGGCCAGAGCTAATACGTTTCTTATTGGCATCAAATCCTTGGGAAATGAATCAATAGGATATGATCGATAGGGCACAAAGCCCTCTGTCAGCTACGGTGGATTCAAATTTGTCCCCTTAGACAAACATTCAACCCCGGTCTACAAGGTCCCCTTGGTCGAAGCAACCCATGGCTGCCGACAAGGATCCTTCTGTCAGGTTGGGTCGACTACCTCCTCTGACTAAGTAGACCAAGGACCACGATGGCCCGGGACGACGGAACCATGGGATCTTGATCGGGTCTATCATCCATTCCCCCACCATCCTCTTTAAGTGCAAGATGGTGCAATTTTATATTTTAAATATCAAATGTACCCAAATCCAAATCCAGTTTCCAATACTCAAACCCATGCTGCTACTATATGCCAGATAACACGTATCTCTACGTATCTGATCAATGACTAGCATTAATCGAAAGTTCTCTCTCGTGATCGGGAGGGGTAATTAACTATAGGGGCTTGCGCCTATATGAAACCAGAACTCATATCATAATGTCCTCCCAAAATGAGGGCGAAATCTCTGGGTAGTGTCTTATCTACAAATCCATCTGCCTTCCAAAATTTACCCTGAAACCTATCAGTTAAAACTCCCCTCGCTCAAATAAAAAGAAAAGCGCGACGGGGAGGCCGGGGCCGAATTTTCGGAGTCCACATCAGTCTCCTTCTCATTGTTGATCATTAGTAGGGGTGTCAATTTTGGGTTACGGGTTGGGTTCGGGTCTGACCCGGGAATGACCTGACTTTTTTCGGGTTCGAGTCAACCCGACCCGTTTTTATAAATGGGTCGGTTTCCGCAACCCGAAACCGACTAGTCTCGGGTTCAGGTCAACCTAACCCGACCCAATAAGCACTGTACACCCGACCCGACCCGATAAGCACTATGTACAGTGAACTTTATTCTAATTTCAGCAAAACAATAAATGTAAATTTTAAAAATAAAAATAGTTAAACAATAAGTAAAATTTTTAATTTAATAAATAAAATACAAACTCAACTCATTTACAATTATCTCAATTCTCATTTCTCAAATCTCTTACAATTTACAACTCAATTGATCATTTGATCCTTTCAATTACAAGTTTACAACCTCAATGACTCAATTCAATTTATAAATTACAAAAATAGTTTACAATCAATCTAATTATCTAAATTTGAGAATAAGAGAAATATTGAAATGCTCCTCGAAATAACAGCTTCAAATCTGCAATGACCTGCAATAAAACATAATATATAGGTTACAAACTATAATATGTATCATGTAATAATAATATATTGCTCTGCTCAGATTAAACCCTCCAAATCATTAATTTCAAAATAATAGAAACGAGATACAAAGTACAAACACATCATGAAACACATTCTTCTTCTAAAAATCTTAACACCTTAGTAGAGAAATAGAGAATAAGTGAAGAACAAAAAATCTAAACACCTTCATCTTCAAAAATATAAAAAATAGTAATAGGATACAAACAGATCAGAGAACGTCGGAACCAAAACGTATTCGAGGACGGCTGCTCCAGTACCGGAGAGGTGGAGAGAAAGAGAGAAAAGAAACCCTAGACAGATCATAGAAGGCACGGACGGAACGAAATAATGAAAATATTTGCTGCCCGCTCGAGTGTCCACGCCCGCATCACTGCATCAGCTATTTACTCATAAAAGGCGCGGGTTATTTCGGGTTAGGTTTGGGTTTTCGGGTTAACCCGAACCCAACCCGAAAAACTAAACGGGTCGAAAATTAAAACCCTAACCCGACCCATTCTTTGAACGGGTTGACCCGAACCCGAAAAGGGTTTCGGATCGGGTTTTCAGGTCGGATCAAATTTTGACAGCCCTAATCATTAGCACTCCCTCTCTTGCTTATTAAAAGATGAGCACCTCGTCTTCTTTGGAAGACCAATTAACTGAGTGACGAAACATCAAATGATGGCTAGTCCTTCATCTTTTTCTCTTCGTCTCTTCCTCTTTTTCCCGGTCTCTTCCTGACTCCCTCTCTCGCGTGATTATAAGGAGACGAAACTTCTTGCAAATGACCTCTTGGTCTCCATCACACAATTACGAAAACCATCAGCTTTTTACCTCCTCGACACTAAGAGACGAAGCTGACTTCTTTGTCTTCTCGCGACACCTACCTCCGATATAACTCCTTCAACCCCTCATTTTGTTTGTCTTATGAAACCGACAATTGTCAGTTCGGTCATCACAATTCTTCTCGTAATTGTGATTGTAAAACTTTACTTTAAACCTTTGCAAACAATTTTTACTCATGAGCATATTATTAATAATTAATGGATTTTCATCATCTTCCAAAACTTTAATTCAAATGGTGAAATAGAGGTATTCGCCTCATTAAATGTGCTTTAAGGCGTACCTTATTTGGTGCCTCAAACAATTGAGGTGTATACGTCATTATTCTATTGGGAGATGTAAGCCTTAAGTTGCTTTTCATGCATCTCACTTTGAGGGTCTCAAGCTGACTTCAAATTATGCAATTTAAAATAATGAAGTCCTAATATCCTATTCCCGTAGTTGATATAAAGTGTCTTTTTAGGATCACAACGTGTAGAAGCTCATATCAAGCATGCGGTGCATTTTTTACTTGTTGCATTTCTAAATTATCATTTGAAGTACTTTGTTCGATAACTATACTATTCCTTGTGCTTGATGACTGTTCAGGAGAAGTTATCTTTAATAATTGTCTGGAGGTAATGTAATATGGAAATACATTATTCCTTGATAATTTTTCATAATTACATTTTTTTCACTTGAGAAACATTTTGGTTGTTCTTGCAGTCTAGCGTTATTTATTATGGTTACAAACATGATTATTTCAATTGTTTGTTTGCTATGTTGATCTCCTCAAGAAAAAAATAAAAGAAAATTTCATAAAATTGATTCCTTCGCAATTGAAACAATAAGATTTGTTGATAGGAAATACTTGAATATATCAAGTAAACTCTAACAAAGATAGAGAAAAACAACAAACAGTTCCCACAAAATCTGATGGAAACTCTCCAAACAATAATTTTATTGCTAAAGGGAGAACTAATGGAAATAATGAAATCAAAGATACAATTGATCCTCAATTCGAGAGGATGATCGTTCTCTCCCAATCTCTAGAAAACTCTAGAGCCCAAGACACTAAGAAGAAACTCTCAAGGAATAATAATCAAGCATAACCCTAACCCTTAACAACTACTCTTTAATACAAGAATTCCCCAATTTAATTTCTAATTCAAATTTCCCTCTCATGCTTTAACGGCACCCTCTTCCCTCTTTGGCCCCTAGCCGCCCCCCTTTTTCTCTAATTAGCCCTTAGTGGGCCCCCCTTGGATTGGCGGCTGAAAGGAGGCCTCCTATAAATAAGAACTGATCCTTGGGCCACTTGGGCTGGTTCAGGTTGAACCGGCCTAACATTTGCCAATAGACCAAAAGAGATAAAGTAGTGTTGAACCAAGCTCAAGTCATCAAAGTTGCAACAAAAATATTTGTCTCTATCGTCCATTTTGTGCATGCCCAGAGGAACCAAAATATAGAATGAATCTTTTGAGCTCTCTGCACTCTCTCAAGGTTCAGTGTCTTGAAAAGTTTGCAGCTTGACTGACTAATGGTTTTGTAAGAAATCAATTGAACTGTGCTTGCTCCTGCCAACAAGGAGTGGAAATCTTGGCATGGCTGGTAAAATATACATTGAAGATATTTTCTGGCAAAATTTTTTAGTTCTTTTTTGGATAAGATTTGTAGATTACTTTGCAGCTCATCATTGTAGAAAAACAAACATACTAATCATTCTCTCATCTCTAACAAACTCTTGCTCCTGTAAGAGCATAAGGTGGCACATGTTTAGATGAAGGTTCCAGTACAAGGTTGAAATCTACTAATTGATAATATTCATAGGGCAACTCAAAAAAGTTGTTTCTCATTTGCACGTGGCCACTTATCAGAGGGTTCTCATATTGTTGTTGATAATTCGATCTTGTTTTGCATGCTTGTTTCTTTTATAACTTCTGATCTATAATTTAATAATGGTTGGTTGTTAAGATAACAAGAACATACCAATTTGATTTTTTTTAATGATCTTTGGCAGCTAAGGTTAGAAATTTGTTGCATAATAGATTGAATTTTTAACCTTTGTATATAGTGAGGTTATAGTTGGGATTCACTTTCTTATTCTTTGAATGTGATATGCATGCAGAATATTCCAAGTACAAGGGACCACTTGGAAATGTCAGGAAAGGTGTATTGGTATGTTATTGCTTCTTTGATCCTTATTCATTATTTGTTTTTAACCTTTGTATATAGTGAGGTTTGTGTTTCTGCATCGCTAAAACAAAAGAAAAGGGGCTCCAGGTTTTCTTGTTCGCTGGTACATTGATCGAATTTTAATCTGGTTCTTTTGTTTGCTAAAATGCTATTATTGAGGTGTCACTCCTGGCTTGGTTTATAACAATCTATTGATGAAAAACGTGGAAATAATCCTGTGTCCCTATCAATCTTTTTTTCAGGATGCTGTCATCAGTTTAAACATTGTTCCTTCTTCTAGCAGATTTCTCTGTTGTGCAGAACAAGACAGCGATTCCTCTAGTAAATATCTCTCTTGTGCAGTGCTAGAAAGAGGGAGACATGATTCTCTAATAAATCTTCTATGGCATCTCTCACGATTCCAAACCTTCCCACGCACCAACATCAGTCTCTCTTTTCTGATTGAAAGGGATCATCCATTTAATGATGTTTTCATTGCAGGCTACCCATATTTAGGAAGCTGTAGTTGCAATTGCAGGATAAACCTGCTCATTATAAAGGTCCATACACGGGAGGACTAACAACGGCAACTGATTTGTGGAGTTAGGGAGAGAGAACAGGTTGAGGAAGACGAATTAGAAGGTGGTGTCAAGAAAGGTGGTTATTTAGTATCTTTATTAGAGCCATGATAGAAGCCATTGCCTGATGATTGTGGAATAAGGTATTCGTACCAAGATATACGAGAGGATGGGCGCTAATCCTCTACAATTTCTTCTGTAATCATAGAGCTGTAATTTTAGGAACTTTGCCATCCGATTCATTTTGGGTGATTGGCATTAAATTCCCTCGAAATCAGAGAGTTTTGAAAAATCAAAATAGATTGATTATTTGAATCCTAGCTGTCCAAAGTGTATCAGACATTTGGAATCTTATAACTACACCTGTGCATTTACAGATGTAATTTTAGATGATTCACACCCACTAGTGCATATGTATTGCAATGTCAGAGGAGGACTAGAGTATGGAGGAGATCAGAATAATAAATCTTTCATATACGTAATTTTGGTCGATTTCAAAAAGCTTTGATGTTACCATATAAATGTTTGTCAACATAACAAACGATACTGTACAATATCTTTATGATGTGCAATTTTTACTTATTAGGGAGAAGGTACTCAGCGAAGCAGCCTTTAAACAATTTTCACGTCATTTAGAAACACTGAATTCTAAGTAACTCAGACTCTTAGAGTAATACAACCATTTGGTGCTTTTTAAAATTTAACCATCTTCCTGTGCCCTACCTATTCTTATATGCAGTGCCGTAGTTCTCATGGAGGGATAACTTTGTTAGTGAAACATATGATTGGCTGGAAGCTTTTAAATTGACGAGTTTCCGTTCACTTGAGATAAAAAACATTCAGTAGATGTATAATGTAGGTGTGTGTGTGTATATATATATATATATATAATGTAATTTTCTGAAGGCGGCCTCATCAAAATTTGCATCTTGATAGATGCAGGGATTTTTATTGACCTGAGAGGGAACTTGATGTAGAACGGGTAGGAGGCTTTGCTAAGGAAAGGATCTCCTCTCCAAAAAAAATCTGAATGCAAGCCTAGGAGAGGCCTTGGGAAATTTCAGCCTTGATGGTGAAGAGTCTTGGCTAGAGAAATTTGCTGGAATCCTTACAGCAGCTTTAACAGCAAATCGTGGTCTTCCAAAGTGCTGGACAACAACAAACTGCTACGGGGATCTCTGGACAGCAGCTTTGAAAACAGGGACAGCAGTTTTGATCTTCCAAACAGCAGATGTGAGTCTAGCAATGGCTGGGTTTGCATGGGCAACGGCTGAAACTTCAAGCTACAGTTTTAGGAAGAAGAGGATCAGATTTTGGAGTCTAAACCTGAGAGAAACTTCAGGTTTCTATGGTGAGAGGCAAGTGGAATTGAGAGGAATTCAAGCCTTGAGTCAAGCCCAGGATTGACGTGGTAGGAGGGAGTTTAAGAGGGAAATAAGGAGAGAGGGGCAGCGGGATAGGCAGAAAAATATCTGGGGGATTTCTATTTCTAAATCATTGCATTGATTTAGGAAATAGAAAAAGGAAATAAGGTTTAGGAAAATCAGTTAAGAGCAACGTGGGGGATTTGGAAATAGTTTCCAAGGCAGTAAGGGGAGAATAGGAAATAAATAATAACTCAAACCCATATGGGATGAGAGGGGCCAACGTCATCCATAGGGCTAGGAATGATTGAATGCAATTAATTGAGATTGCTTAATTTAGGATTTGGGATTTACAAAAGAAGAGCCAATTTAAATTTGAAATTCAAATAAAATTCATTTAGTAACTTTTCAAAAATAGAATGATGAATTAGGAAAGAATTTAAATTTCAAATTAGTGGAATTTGAAATTTTGAAAACCGCCCAAAATTAAATCACCCAAATTAAGTTTGAATTACATCATGAATGAGATTCAATACTTTCCTAAAATAGCTTTCTAATTTAGGAAACTATTTGAAATTCAAAAATTCGAATTTCAAAGAATGAAAATAATTTCCTAAATTATTTGAACTCTTTAGGTAAGCATTAAGATGACATTGACTCCTCATTCATGGAGACAAACAAGAGTGGCCGGCGGTGGAGGAGCTAATGGGGGAAAATTGTAAGGCTTGGATTGGAGGAGATGTTAGGTGGAGTTTTAGTGGAGGATTGGTATGCAAGAAGATGAATAAAGGGGGTGGAAGGAAGAAGAAGAAAGAAATTCACAAAAGAAAAACCACGAACCCGGCCGTCTCCAAGGTTGGTGGGTGATCCGTTTCTCCCTCTCCAAGGGATCTCAAATCACGAGCCCGAACCCATCCTGCGGCTGGTGACAACTTCGATTCCTTCCCATAGGAATCCCACTAACACTCTCTCACAAGAAGAACAAATGTGGAACACAAAATTTTTCATATCAAATTAACCATCCTATTACAATAGCTAAAGGCCATATATATAGGCCACAACATGAGAAAATAAAAAATTACAAAATTGCCCATTGGGCTACAATACTCAAATAAATTAACCTAGGAGTAAAACAGGAAATAACATAAAATAGAAACTAAAATGCAGAAAATAATTCATAAATGACAACTTAAATTAGAGCCGTCGATTTACGACGCCTCCTGTGATAGATGCGCCAGATCTTCTGGCCGATGTCCGCATCAGAACTCATTTGTGCTGTGGATTGAAATCTATAGGAGGTAGCCTTGTCCAATTTAACTAAGCTTTCTTTTTTCGATACATATTTAGAGTTATAACTTTGTGGCATTTATGAGTGAATTACTACTTCGTTAAGATGATAAAGCTATGATTTGATTTCTTGCTCTCAGTCTCTGCCCCACCAACTGCTGGGTTGAAGTCTGCAAGGAGTAGCCTTGCCTGATTTGACCAAGCTTCTTTTTTGAGTTTTAACTGTGGCATTTAACACGAGAATTACTATTTTGATAAGGTGGCAATGGCTGTGATTTGATTACTTGCTCTATCAACCCTCACCACTATAAAAGAACTCTGAAACAAACTACAAAAAGAACATCCCACACCAGCGGCCACAAGCTCTTGTATAAATCCGTGGAAAGCAAAGTTGTCAATGCTTTTTTCTTTCAAAAAATTGTAGTACCAGATAGAACAAAAAAATCATATGTTGACATAGGATTTTGTCACGTTTTTATCATGTGTGATTTCTATAATATATATCCTTTTAAATTATATTTAGCTCATGTGTTTTACTATTCAAGTTGAGCTCGCTAGTCTTGCACGTGAGGATTTCAGCATTTTCACCTTCCGTTTGTTTTCTGTTTTCTATTTGTTTTGTGGTAAGAAAATCTGTGTTGTTGTAAGAACAGCAGCCTGTAGAAAACAGGATCTTTTTGGATGGAAAAACTGGACATCTGTTTTTGTTCTTTTCTTCGAATTTTTTAGAAATATTGTTTCTGAAAAGCTCTGGCCGTAAAACAGAAAACTATATGCCATTCCAAAATGAAACCTCAATATATTGCCACTGTATCTGAAAGTCTCATATTTTGCATTTTAAGATGGAGCATGAAGCTATGCCCCAAAAAGTAATCATAAATAATGATTAAATCATGATTGTGGGTGTGCGTGTGTTGTGAAATGGACACGTTCCTGTTTGCACGCATTTTACAAATAGATGTAGTCCTTGTGCATTTGGTAAGTTGGTGGATGGCTAAAAAGGAGATTTTCTCTGCTCCATCCGTCATTTTGAAGGGATGATAGATCTCAGGGTCTTGCAAAATAAGTATGGGGATTGTACTTTCAAAGAGATCCTGAGGATGCCACCATACTTGGTAAGCTTTGATGTATTAGGAATAAGATGGAAAGTGGTGTGAAAACAAGTTGAGTTAGTTTAGCAAAAGACAATGTTGACCTTGATACCTATTTCATTACTCAATTTGATCGAACCTTAGGAGAATGAAGAATGGCGGGTATGCGGTTTTGCAAAACCATTTCAAGGTGGCCTGCATATGGAAAAAATATTCAAATGTTTTTTGTCTCATGAAAACATTTTGTCTCAATTTTTTAGAGCATTGAAATTATCAAGAAGGGATCATCATGTTCGATTCAATCTTGCGCAACAAAACTTGATGAACGATGGATGTGAATTTACTCATTACTATCCAATCATTATACATTTCTCAAAATAGAGCGTTGATGCGCTCACAATGCTCAAAATGCATGAAAAATATACCTATATACCCGGGTCATTGGACAAGAGAAATAATGGAAATTCCCCACGCGCATGAAGCAATGATGAAGTTTGACATACACGAGCGATAAAAATCTGGCATGGTGAGTCAATACTCAATTCACAATTAGAATGAAATTTAAAAAAATGTGTATATATTATTATTATTATATATAATAATAATAATAATAATAATAATAATAATAATAAAAGAATAATAATAAATCTAATATGTGTATATATTTAGATTTAAATTAAACCTAAATATATATAACTGTTAAATCGAAATGCTTATGTATAAAACAAAAGAATAAATCTCATGATTTGGATATTCTCCTTGCACTGTGGTGCATGATTATAAACTCTCTAAGTGGAGCTGGGGTGCCAATTCTAGAAGCCTAAGATCAACTACTGCTATCTCTTTGTCATTAGAAAGGTTACTTAATAGAAATCGCAGCTAAATTTGTAGAAGCGTTTTATGCAGATATTATCATTTATTTTTATTTGGCTCAGTTATAATAGTGTAAAACATGACATTTATTTTTCGTAAAAGCACGATTCACATCTCAAATTTGACTTCTTATCCCCATTCTATTGAAAATTGTAGCCCAAATTGTTTCTTGTAGGTGTCAGTTGGTCGTGGACTTATTACTGCTCATGCCCTCACGAGTTTGGAGGCTCGAGGCACTCTCTTTGTGTCTCCTGGAATGGAGGTTTCTTCCTTCAGCATTATCTTTTATCCTTAGATTATCGATAGATTATAAATTTTTATGTTTTCTTCTATTTTCCTGTTTGAAGACATATGATGGAATGATTGTTGGTGAGAATTCACGGGATGCTGATCTTGATGTAAGACGTTTAGACTCTTCAGCTTCTCATGCTACTTCTTAGCCGTTATATGGCCACAATTTTTGTCATATTTGCTTCTTGAATAGGTGAATCCTGTAAGAACAAAAGAACTTACAAACATCAGAGCTCCTGGAAAAGATGAAAATGTTCGATTATCACCGCCTCGATTGGTAAGTTTCTTTTCGCAATGTGTCTTGTCCATAGATCTAACTACAAAATGTTTTTTGTGCGATGTGCCAACTCTCGGGGTTATTGTTTATTTTCAAAGTCCGATGGACATTATAAATCATTGCTCTTCATCTTAGTAGATGTATTTAGAATATTCAATTATGTGTATGTTAATTTTCATCTTGTATCTGTCACACAGAACTGAAAATTGCCTATAGTATAATGAAATTGGACTGTTGTCTCAAAGTATCCAACTATTATGTTAGTGAAAATTGAAGTGGAACCTTCAAACAGACATGTTCATAACCATAATGATTATGGTAATTAGATGACCAAAAAAAAAATTTCATTGGTAGAAACAACAATTTAATGAAAGCAGACATTTGCAAGTCAAGAATGCAGGCTTTTCTTTTTCACATTTAAGATCAAAATAACATTACCTACCCTTATTTAAAGCACGATGATATTAGGAGCTACACTCATTGACTACAAACCTATCATTTGCAAAGATTTTGCTTGTTAATTCAAGAGATTACATGGAATATGTTGCTGTTAGACCGGTCCAGCCGGTCCACACGGAACCGGCTCTTGCGGAATAGAGGTGGAACCTCTCCGCCTCCTGTACGAGCCGCACAAGCCACCCTTTCCAAAAGAGCATATTAGGAAGGTTTTAGAAGAAGTTTAGGAGGGAAATTTGAATGTAGGGTTTGTTTAGAGATTTCCTTTTGGCAGTATTTATGGGGTTAGGGCATCTTGAATTTGGTTGAAATAGAAGATCAATTGTATCTTGTTATTTTCCTTTTGCTAGTTTGATTATTCCAATAAAAATTACTATTTTTCCTGATTTTCCTTTGGATTGGTGGATCGTTCTCACTGTTTTTGTCAAGATCTTCAAGTGTTTCCTAACAATTGCCCCGATGGAAAATCAAAAGTTTGTTGTGTTTGACTTTGATAACTTGGTTTTTAGGTACTTTAGGCTTCATTTGGGACAGCTTTCTTACTGCTTCTTAAAGCATATTTTTAGTACAAAAAAATAATTTTGTACTAAAATGCTATTTTAAGAAGCAGTAAGAAAACCGTCCCAAACAAAGCCTTAATCTCAGGTTTCCCCTTTTATTTAAATTTAAGCCCATTTATTCGGACACAAGATGTTGGATACTCTTGATATGAGATTTTGACCTAAAATTAAGAAATTTTAGGTATTTTAGGCTTCATATTCAATATAAAGTATTTTTTATTTGATATCAGAACTTTTACTTACTCTAATATAAGATTTTTGGCCTAAACTATGAGGATCCAAGATCCTAAATTTATTTGTGAAGTATAGCATTATTCAGAAGCAATTCGTTACCGTTGAACTTTTTAAAAATTTAAATTTTTGCAGATGACTCTGGAGGAAGCAATTGGATATGTCGCCTCTGATGAGCTCATTGAGGTAAGTCTCAAATTTTGATGAATATCATTAAATGTATGATGTGAAATAATTTGAATGTATCAATTGAATATTTACTAAGACAAATCATTATGTCGCAGCCTGATATAAATATTATTAGAATAGGTTCAAAATTTATTGGATTTATTTTAAAATTAGTGTTGTATAGAAAGATTTTATGTTGCACTAATCTCAAAGTAAATCTAATGACTACAATTTTTTTTTTTTTTCCTTTTATCATGATTGGTTTTTTTTCCACTTTCTTCACACAGGTTACCCCTAAGGTTATTCGACTAAGAAAAAGATATCTTGATGCCAACAGAAGGAAGATGATGAGAAATAAACCTAAAGATTGAGATGATTCCTCATTGTAACAATGGCCTTTTTACTTTCTCCTACGGCATTAAGGTTTTGTTTGGGACAGCTTCTTTGTTGCTTTCTAAAACGGCTTTTTAGTATAAAAGTTTTTTGAATTTGAAATTTTTGTACTAAAAAGCTGTTTTATATAAAGTAGTAAAAAAGTTGTCACAAATGAAGCCTAAAGCTTATTTATTTATTATTTAGTTTTTTTTTCAAAAAAAAAAAATTTTGCATATACTGAAACAAAATAGTTATTGATAATTATTTGTATTATAAAAGAACAAATCCGTATAATTGCAGGCACTATATTTAACAAATAAAACGAACATTGTTAGCCAATTCTATTTAATTGTTCTTGGATATTCAGATTAATTGAAGTTTTATTTGGAATGATTTTTTTACTGTTTTGAAAAGCTGTTTTTTAGTTAAAAAGTTTTTTTAGAAGTAAAAAAAGTGCTGTGGTTTAAAGCTATACCAAACGAAGTCCGAATCTCCAATGGTTCATAATAATGCTTAGGTTACTTCATTACTCATGCTTTTGCACATTCCATTTCCATTTAAATTTTGAAGGGAATAAATTCTTAATTAGCACATGTTGAAAATATATAATTTGCATGTCTTTTTTTTTTATTTCATCTTATTCAAAATCACACCATTGAATTAAGTTTTTTTTTTAAGAAATATGCAATTTCTGTTTTTTGTATTCTTTTGGGAATACAAAGGGTTTCAGCAAATTGCTCTCTATTAATAAAAATTGGAAATTTTGCATTTTTATCCTGAAATAGAAGTGGAGAGATTATTAGTTGCGGAGTGCGGACGAGGAGAACCGTCCGCACAAGCCTTATTCCTCGCTAGGTATCGGCACTTGGTACCGTTGGGTATCGCTAAGTACCCATGTTTGTGCAGACGGTACACAGTACACACTTCGCACTTGATAATTTTTCAATAGAAGTGTCGCATTGTGATAACATTAGATGGAAGTCATATTTTTTTCTAAAATTCAAAGATAAAAAATAAATAACATTAGATTTTGAGAATCTAAAAATGGTTCTAAATTGTCTTACATTGGCCTTTAATATTTTGAAATTTGAATATAGAGTTTGATTTATTCATTTTATTAAAAGTTTGGCACTTATATTCTATCAATATAAGATTTAGAAAATGCCTAGAAGGGAAGGACTTGTAATATATCATTCAAGAAACTATTTGCCTCATATTATGCAATAAAGGTGAGAACCACCTCTAAGTTATTAATTGGAATCTAACGTTTTATCGCTAATTCTTAAAGCAGTTTTTTAGTATAAAAATTAAAATTTTGTTATTAAAAAGTTATTTTAAGAAATGGTAAAAAGCCGGTCCCAAATAAAGCTTTAAACTTTATTTGTAACGGTTTTTTATTGTTTTTTAAATCAAATATTCAGTACAAAAATTTTAGTTTTTATACTATAATGATGATTAAAGAAGCACAAAAAAAAACAGTCCCAAATGAATCATAAGTCTAATATAAAATACAAAGTACTTGCACCTTCCAATCATTTAAAAAGTTTAAGCAGGTCTGACTCCATTGGACTTGTAATCCTTCTTGAAAAGAGGTTTCATTTAGCTATTTTTTTATTTAGGAATTGGGACTTACAACTTAGACTTCGTTTGGGATTGAATTTTTCTACTTCTTAAAGCAGTTTCCTAATACAAAAATTTTAATTTTTTTACTAAAAAACTGCTTTAAGAAGCAATAAAAAAACGTCTCAAACGAAACCTTAATCACTAAAGCCGAGCAGTCCAATCATAAGGACGGTTAGACGATAGAAAAGAGAAGTGTGAAAGACAACTTGGTCTTATTATCATATAGCCCTACCTAATTCTATAAAAAAAAAGAGTTTTGGCTAAGGGGTCTTCAAGATTTGCCTTCATTTTTATTTCCTTCCATTTGTGATCCCACATAGTCAAGTGCATAAATGCACACAATTATTTACACCAAAATATCACAAATAAGCACCAAATAAATTATTGAAAAAAATAAACATATCATGGATTGGTTAAGATTGGTGTCCTATCAAGTGCAAGTTAGGATGTGAGTGTCTCACTCTATTATTTATTTATTTATTTATTAGTATTTTAATTAAAATATAAAATTTAATTTTAAGGTGATTTTAATTAAATTCATAATTATATTAAATAAATTATTTGAGATTTTTAGATTTTAAGATTTTATTTTGTTTTAATGTTTTAAACAATACTCTGAATGGTGAAGTTATATTTTGATAATTTTTATGACTATTTAATATTTAAGAAAGAGGTGAGTTTTATTTTCAATGAATTTTCAATATTTGGTTGGTTCTCAAAAGTTATAGAAATAAATTCATAAATTGCTAATGTTACTTAGAATCAATTTTATAAATTTTAAGGAATTAGTAAATTTTACAAATATTATTATTATAATGATTTGGAAAATCTCTTAAGATTTTAGAAAATGAAAAGAATTAACTTCCAAATATATGGGAATTCCCAATATTTTATTTAATGACTCTATATACATTTTTTAAGGTTTTTTTTTTTTTTTTCGTCTTTAGCCTATGAAGGTTGTATTTTGTTATTTTTCGAGGAAGCTTTTTAGTATGCTTGCAAAATTAGAGTTTTCCTAATTTTTTGCTTGCATAAAATTTTATTTGCCTAGTAATTTTGGTGAGCTGTTAGGTTCTCTTCTAAATTCGGCTCATTAATGATAAGCTACTACTTATTCAGCTCATAATTTGAAATTAATTGGGTTCATTCCCCACCCCCCCCCCCCCCCCCCCCGCCGCTCTAATGATCCTTTGGTTTCCCCACCTAGCTCCCATTCCCGTGATTGGTTCCTTCCCCCTTGTGTCCGTTGCCTATGAGTCCATACAATGCCCATGCAAAGTTCACATGCTCCCATGATAATGATCTCTCTCCTAATTATTCTGTGCAGAGGCCGGATGCATAACGTTATCTGGAGACAAACCAAAATGCGTCACGTCAGCAGCACCGAGTAGTAATGAGCCACGGTACCGAGCGAAGGAGTGATGTGGCGCATTCTGGTTGGTCTCCGAACGGTGTTCGGCATCCGCATATAATAATTAATCCTCTCATAACCATTCCAAATAGAAAGAAAAGACACAATGTCTATGATGAATCATGTGTTCTGCTTTCAAGATATTTGTATATGGTTTGAATAAGGTTCATAGAAAATTTGATCGCACTTCAATCATAACACGAAAATGATATGATCATTAAACATACGTGGATCGAAGGGGTTCAAAGGAGGTTCGATCATGTTATAAAGAACACTCTATTAATATTAATTTAGTGCTTGATTGATATTCGATCATTGTTCGATTTATGGATTATTTCTAGGTGATATAACAAAGTGTAGTCATAATAGCTATAATACAATACAATTCATTTAATAAATTATGTAAATTGGTTATAAGAGAATGACTGTGGAAATTCACAACATTCATAACAAACTTCCGCAAATTAATTTGATAAAAGATAAATATGCGTTAAAGATTAATTTTTATATCAAAATGATCATTAGACTTGCGAATTACATTAATGAAATAAATCTAAGCATAAATGACTTTTGAAGAATTGTAAGAGATCATGAGTATTGTCAAGAATAATTTTCTTAAAAATTAGGTATATCTAAGGCTTCGTTTGGGACAGCTTTCTTACTGGTTCTTAAAGCAGCTTTCTACTAGTATAAAAATTATAATTTTTGTACTAAAAAACTGCTTTAAGAAACATTAAGAAAGCCATACCAAACGAAGGCTAAGGCTTCGTTTGGGACGGCTTTTTTATTGCTTTCTAAAACAGAGTTTTAGTACAAAAATAAAAAATTTTGTACTAAAACTCCGTTTTAGAAAGCAGTAAAAAAGCCGTCCCAAACGAAGCCTAAGGCTTTGTTTGGGAAGGCTTTCTTTCTACTTCTAAAAGCAACTTTTTAGTCTAAAAAATTACTTTACGAAGCAGAAAGAAAGCAGATCCAAACGAAGCTTAAGTGTTGCATTGAATATACATTTAAGGCCTCATTAATTTTTGTACTAAAAAGCTACTTTAAGAAGCAGTAAGAAAGTCATACCAAACAAAGTTTTGGGACGCCTTTTTTACTGCTTCTTAAAGCGACTTTTTTGTATAAAAATTTTAATTTTGTACTACAAAACCATTTTAAAAAGCAGTAAAAAAGCCGTCCCAAATGAAGCCTACGTGTTGCATTGAATACACATCTAAGATTTCATTTGGAATAGTTTTCTTACTGCTTCTTAAAGTTGGTTTATATTAAAAAAATTAGTTTATAAATTTTTATACTAAAAATCTATTTTATAAAAATTTATTTTAAAAATCAATAAAAAGTTATCTCAAACAAAGTCTAACTCTATGATTCTTATAATTGGAAGATTGTAGAATTATTTAATGGCTCTGCTCTCTGTATATATAAAAAAAAAAAGAATATTTTAATTTAAATGAAATTTGGAATATATTTCTAACAGACCAATTTCTTAGAGAAATTTCATATTAATATGATATCGGATTCTCGTGACAAGCTGCTAATACTCTCTCTCTCTCTCTACGGCTTCCTAGATCGCGATCTCGATCTGCGGCGATGGGAGGAAGTCTAGCAGCGGAGGCAGCAGAGACGCGATACTTCTGCTGATTAGCTGCGGCGGAGGCTTACGAAGGTCGGATCATTTTCGCTTAAGGTGGAACGGCTGAAGGAGAAGGCGGAATGGGTTACAGAGCAGAAGACGATTACGATTACCTCTTCAAGGTTGTGCTAATTGGGGATTCTGGCGTGGGAAAATCCAATCTTTTGTCGAGGTTCACGCGAAACGAGTTCAGTCTCGAGTCCAAATCGACCATCGGCGTTGAGTTCGCCACCAGGAGCATTCATGTAGACGACAAAATCGTTAAGGCCCAGATTTGGGACACTGCGGGCCAGGAAAGGTATCCTCCTCCCTTCACGGTTGATTGGATCAATTTTCGTTGGAAACTTCTTGGTTTGGGAATGCTTCTATGTGTTAGGGTTTCTAATTGATTGAGCTTTTGTTGTCCTTTGTTTCCCAGATCGAGCGCTCTGGTTTTTGCTATTACGAGGTTTAGGATTTGGATACCCGGATTTTATTGAATTCTTTGCGTTCTTATTTATGTGCGTGGTTTTTCGGCATTGGTTTTCGGTACATTTTTAAGATAATACTCTGATTTGTCGGACCGCGTGGATTTGCTTACAGAATCTATTTCCCTTTTATTGCAAGAATTGAGCTTGTCTAAGAGGGTGATTTATCTCTTTAGATGCTGTTTTGCTGGCTTACTAGGGTTCTATGATTAGCCTACTGATTTATTTTGCTTAATTTGAAGGTAAGATTAGTACAGTGAGCTTAGGGGTAGTTGGCTTGTTGAAGAGCTTGACGTCATCTTGCATAGCATATTGTTTCTTATATGTTTTATCTAGTTTTATTGACCTTACTCCATTAGGCTTTTTCATACTGCCCTAGTCAATGCTTTCATATTGAGAACAATTAGTTAGGTATGTCCTCTTCAAACTTTGTCATCATGGATTACGAGCATGAGAGAGAGAGAGAAAGAGAAAGCAAAGAGGAAGATTTACATTTCTTACAGTGCTAACATTGTAAATATATGGAAATTGAAATACATAAAGACGCAAGTGGAGCGAGATAAGTTTACAAATCTGGTTAGAAATTCCCTCGTTCTTCTCTATTCCTGCCCCCAAATAAAAGCATAATTAACAAGCATATATGTATAGTGACACCCATACTGCTCGCACAAACATAATCAGAAAACCTCTGTGTTTATTGACATAAATTGAGAATCAGGGAGACAGAGAGAATTATTTACTAATCTGTTTAGAGGTTCCCTCATTCATCTTTACCCCTGCTCACAAATAAAAACATACTCAACAAACATATATCTTTAATGACACCCATACTGCCAATGCAAACATAATCAGAAAAGCATGTGTGCTTATTGACATACATAGAGAAGGGAGAGGGAGAGGGAGAGGGAGAGAAGTATACTAATATGGCTAGAAGTTCCCTCATTCATCTTTACCTCTACTCACAAATAAAAAGCATAATTAACAAACATAAATGTATAGTGACAACCATATTGCCGTTGCAAACATAATCAGAGAAGCATATGTTTTTATGTACATACATAGAGGGAAGAGAAGGGGAGGGTGTGTTAATATGGTTAAAAGTAACAACCTCATTCATCTTTGTCAGTGTGGAAATAAAAGTATAGTCATACAAACACATAGTGACACTCACCTGCATATGTACTTTCCAAGATTATTAAAATAGAAAAACTTATCATGTTGTAAAGCCAAACCTCCTTTGAAAAATTATATCTCAATTCCTTACGTTAAGTAATTTTTTCTTATTCCTCTTCTAATTTCTCATTATTTTGACCTTTTTTTTAATATTAATTTCTTGAATCATAATCATTTTGATGTAGGAACATCTTAGCTTTTTATAATGCTTAGGGACTAGTTTACCTTCCTTAGTCTAGATAGTTCTATTTTCTTCTTTAAATAGTTGGCTAATGTAAAGGATGAAGCTCATTGATGAATATTATCTCTTTTTAAAGCTTTGAAGCTTTGTTTCTTCTTCTTCCCTGGATTGGGAGCAAAAATCCTTCTTGCAGGTCGAGTCTTCCGACGATCCACTACATCAGTTGGTATCAGAGCCTGGAGCTTGCGAAGATCGATGGACTGCGGAAGAAGGTCGGCTGTTGACGAGGATTGAAGCCGCATAATAAGATTGGCGGTCGACGACGATCAACGCCGAGGAAGGTGGGCTGTCGATGATGCTCGAAGCCGGATCGCCTTCTATCAAGCTCAAGCGAAGGAATCACTCGATCGGGTAGACAGAAACCTTGATCGGATTGACAAAAACCTTCGGGCAATAAGGAAGATGCGAATGTCGTCGGCAACCATACCGATGTATTCTTCTTCTTCTTCGATCCTCTCATCCTCTTCACGCCAACGCCATCGATCCCGCAATATAACCACCATGGTTGATGACTACCCTCTGCTCGAGCTTCCGCTTCGGTGGCGTAACCCGCCTCCATTCCAACATCCTCCGTCTCCCAACTCATCTCGGCCACACTCGCAATCGCCCCCAGAACCCATCACTCCGCCTTCAGAACCCACGACCCTCTATGCGCCGGTCACTGACGCCTTCCATTATCCGACCCAGCTTCCACATCCTGGCCCGACAATGTCCGATGATGATGGTTCCGCATCAGACCAGACCTGCAACCCCGATTCTGCTTCATCTCACAACCAGAGCCATGATCCCAAGCCCTTCCAACGCGATTTCGGCCCCGACACCACCTCAGTAGCTTCCCGCAATCTTGGCCAAATGGATATTGGCAGGGTTTCTGTTTCTCGCCAGCGAGAAGAACTCTGCATCAAGCAGCACCAGGCAGAAGAGCAAACTCGGATGCAACTCCCGTCATCCGCTCCTTTCGACTCTGAGATGCGAGATGCAACACTCTCATCTGCTGCTCCGATTCCATTTGACCACTGCGTACCTGTCCAGCCCGTCCAGCCTCACAGATCACACGTAGTGCCCAAGGAGTCCCTTCAATCTGATGCTATGCTTGAATCGAATAGAAATTCTTCAGAGGAAGACTCGATTTCATTTCCTTCTTTTCCCTTCGACTCTAGGAAAAGGCAGAGGGGTTCTCCTACCATATCACATCCTTCAACCACACAGCTCGACAAGACCGACCCTGTGCAGCCGACTGCCTCCGACAACGAGTGCAGTTCCAAGGATGAAATGGAGCAATCGAAAGCCCATACAGATTCAAATACGAATATGAACAGTGACGAAGGATGCGCCATTCATTCCAGTTTGAACCTACTAGATCGCGAGACAGATGCTAGTCCGACCTGCCGGATTCATTCCGCTCTGATACCAACTGATGTAGTGGATCGTCGGAAGACTCGACCTGCAAGAAGGATTCTTGCTCCTAATCCAGGGAAGAAGAAGAAACAAAGCTTCAAAGCTTTAAAATGAGATAATATTCATCAATGAGCTTCATACTTTACATTAGACAACTATTTAAAGAGGAAAATAGAACTATCTAGACTAAGGAAGGTAAACTAGTCCCTAAGCATAATAAAAGCTAAGATGTTCCTACATCACATTTTCTCTCCATCATAACATATGAGCCAACTTGAACTCATATAAGCTCAAGATCCAACTCGATTAATTAATTAAGCTCAAGCTAGCGGTAAATCGAGCTCAGCTCGAGTCGTTTACACCCCTAGTACAATAAGTATCTAATACTATATCCAGCTATTTCTTAGCGGTATTTTTTATGCCATCCATGTCATCCATGTTAAATTTGAGCAGCTTAAAGGTATGAAATATGTAGTTAACACCTCATTAGAAGTATCTTTCTGTCAAAGTTTTATAATAATAGCAATTTGTTGGATGCTGATCCAAAAA
Source organism: Dendrobium huoshanense (assembly GCA_016618105.1). Lineage (NCBI taxonomy): Eukaryota > Viridiplantae > Streptophyta > Magnoliopsida > Asparagales > Orchidaceae > Dendrobium > Dendrobium huoshanense. The sequence continues at coordinate 21,010,851 of CM028359.1, read as the reverse complement.
GTTGTGTCGTAATGCCAAATTAAGTTTTTTGCAATTGTTTGGAGAGTGTCATGAAACTATAATTTTGTTTATCATGTCTAGCCTCACTTCATTTCAAAATGGAAAATATTCTACAAATTGACATGTGATAATAAGTTTACCTGTTGTTAGCCGGGATGGTGGAAGCTTAACCGAACTTTGCATGTTTATGTAAATATGCATCCATATGATTTTGCTTGAATAAAAAACTTGGAATAAACATATCATCGTGTTTTTCCTAAATAGATGATTATTTGAACATAGGCTTTCTATATAATGAGTGAGAAATAGAGTGAATGAGAGAGTGAGTGAATGAGTGTGTGTGTGACTGTGCATGAGAGAGAGAGAGAGAGAGAGAGAGAGAGAGAGAGAGAGAGAGAGAGAGAGAGAGAGGAACCAAAATCTTTACTCGGCAGCTTCAGTAAATATGTCAGCATTGGGTCAATTCAACTCTGGTGTCCTTTCTGCCCTCATCTTCAATTTGGGTTGCCATAATTATGTTAAGAAAGGATGTATATTCTATATAGTAATTCCAAACATAATCAAATTCATGGTGTTTAACACCGTGCTGTCTTAGATTCGCTTATTTGAACATTTTTGCAACTTATTTTTTTTATTGCATAATTTGCCACTCTTAAAACTTATAAGCTATGATCCTTTGAGCTGCTAACAGTGGATTTTAACGGTACTTAATGCTTAATTGTACTCTACCTCTTTATTGTCAATTGTATTGAGTAAATCCTTTTTTTTCTCAGTTGAAGTGTGAATTCCTTTAATTACTTTTGCAGCACAAAATTCCTGGAAGTTTTTTTTTTTTGTTCATTATATATATTTGTCCAAATAGTGACTGAGACTTCTGTGCCATATCTCGGCTATTTCCGAGCTGTTTCTAATTCGACACCTCGATGCCAATGTTAAATTTTCTAAACTTTAGACTTAGGTAGTGCTGATGTTATATATTGCCTGCTGAAGCATTAAGTAGACTAACTTTTTTTTTTCCCTCTCCTTTTCCTACTTGGACTGCGAAAAGGTACCGTGCAATCACAAGCGCATACTATCGCGGGGCAGTTGGTGCACTCCTTGTTTATGATGTTACTCGCCATGTGACATTTGAGAATGTTGAGAGATGGCTGAAGGAGCTCAGGGATCACACAGATACCAACATCGTCATCATGCTTGTGGGAAACAAAGCCGACTTGCGCCACCTTAGGGCCGTCCCTACCGACGAAGCTAAGGCTTTCGCCGAGAGGGAAAATACTTTCTTCATGGAGACATCGGCGCTTGAATCATTGAATGTCGAAAATGCGTTCACCGAAGTCCTCACCCAGATCTATCATGTCGTGAGCAGGAAAGCTCTTGACATTGGTGATGATCCTGCAGCTCTTCCAAAGGGGCAGACAATCAATGTTGGTACCAAAGATGATGTTTCAGCTTTGAAGAAAGTAGGCTGCTGCTCTGCTTAACTTTTTCTTGCACTGTGAGGCATTCCATTCTCATCTTCTAAATTTCGCACCTATTACTCAATGTGATTTTCACCTAAATTTACTCAGTACTGGGAGTTTGTCCTGGATGATTTGATTTTGCTATTTTAGTTTAGTCGATCAAGACTTTTCTGTTCATGGCTTGTGTTCATTGTTGTATTGCTTGTAGCTATAACTATAGGCTTTTTAGCTGTTTTTCACATTCAGCTTTTGCTTCCTGGTTTAACAGGTACTCCAGTAATGATGTTTCATTTGATTATATGATTTATTGGTTGGTTCTTTACTTTAGTGATGTTTTATCTGTTCAAGCAGACTCTTTATGATCTAGTTTTTTTTTTTTTTTTTTTCTTAGTTATTTTGCATAGATCAACATAGTCTGATCTTTTGATAGACAATTATGGCCTTTAATGCTACTCACAGCTTGTTTATGAACATGTTGTGGGTTCTGAACTCAGGATTCATATGGGACAATTCTAGTTTTTTTTTTTAAATAGTTGCAGAAAGCTATTGTGAGGAAGATTTATGACAGATATCTAAAAAGCAAAGTAATGAAAAAAGTTGTCTTAAATAGGCTCTTAATGATGATTAGGAGCTAATTCATGTCATTTTTAATTCAAGTTATCATTTTGATTGCTATTATTTCAATCATGTTATGAACAAGGAATAAGAAATTGGACCGATTGGCGTAGATGGCCGAACACGGAGAAATTATTCTATGCGGAGTCCGGTTGAGAAGAATTATTTGGGCTGTGAGTGTACACACTATATACACACAGTGTAAAAAATTTTGATACATATTATGTACCAATTTATACACAGTGTATATACTCACATGTCCGAATGATTCTTCCCGTCAGGACTCCGAACAGAATAATTTTCCTCAAACACGAGATGGGAATCACGAGCCATGCGCAAAAGTGAAAGATAAAGAATTGAGGCCTAGATTTAGGTATTTGCATTACCATATTATTAATTTTAGAATAAAAAAGTACATTAAATTTAATTTTTTTTTAAATATTAATTTAAGCCCTTGAATGGTAAAACTGGTATCGATTCGCCGTTTCATTGATTCAAAGGCTAACCTATAATTGATTAAATAGGCTAATCAAGCCGGTTCACAATTGAGCTGGTCGAACCCATCAATTCAATAGAAATCAGTAAAAAAAATATCTCAAAAGAAGCCTTCACTCTAAGCTCAATCTCAATCTAACCATTAAATTATAATTTACTCTTTCTTTTGCTTTCATGTCTGAGCTATAAATCTTTGTCAATTACCATTATATGTACAAATGAAGACAAAATCATTGCAAAGGGCCTGTTTCCTTTATATCACATATATAAGAGCAGGGCTGAGCTCCTCATTTGAAATTGGAAAGCCTCAAATCAAAGGAAGTTCACAAACTCATCTTAAATATGTTCACATTTTTATTATTAATATATTCATATATATATTTAATTAAAAATTTTAAGACATGTAAAAAATATGCAAAAAAAAGCAATAAAACAGCTTAAATATATGAATGAAAATTGTAAAATGATTATAATATAAAATTATTAAAAACGCATCTCATGATTAAATACAATAAAAGAACATTATGATATAAATACAAGAAAATAAAAACTAATTATACAAAATTTGAATAAAAATTATACAAAACTTAAATACAAATCTTATAATAAAAATTATTGCTTTATTTGATATAGTCTTCATTTGGGACGGCTTTTTTACTGCTTTTTAAAGCAATTTTTTAGTATAAAAATTTTATTTGTTGTACTAAAAAACTACTTTAAGAAGCAATAAGAAAGATGTCTCAAATGAAGTCATAGTTTTTTAACTACTTAATACAGTACCTTCTTAGTACAAAATTCCTTAAAAATAACGAAAAAACTATCCCAAACAAAATGATCATATAGCCTTTTTTTTTTCTTTTAAATTTCCTCAAATTAGGTTCAATAAGATGATATATTCTCCCATCCTCCCCTTTTTTTATCAATAAAGCCATAAAGCCACAGACTAAAGCTCAAGCAGATAACAATCTTTCTTCTAATTAAAAGATATTAAATGATATGCATCCAATAGCATACAAATACAAAAAGATAATACAGAGTTTATGATATAAATCAGTGTTTAGGCTAAGAACCTCTTCATAAATAATCAATTATGCCAAACATTTGAAGTCTGCTGCTGAGTGTGAAGAAAGCTTTTCTTCATCACTGATCACTTGCGAGCCTCAGTCTTTTTCTGCTCCTTCGCTGGCAAAACAAACATTTCAAAGGCCAAATATTGGCCTTGTGAAGGACTAATCCAACAACTTAAGGCATAATTGCACAATTGAAAATAAATAGCGAGTATTATTAAGCGCAGCTCCGTAGAGGAACGAACGTACATATGGATATGTAATATTCTATGCTTTGTTGGAGAAAATTCCAACTAGAATTGGCTGATGATGAATTTTAGAACTCTCAGGCCTCATTTGGAACGACTTTTTTATTGCAATTTAAAGGAGTTTTAGTTTAAAAAAATCTAAAATTCTATTTTGAGAAGCAAAAAAAAGTCGTCTCAAACGAAGCCTTATTATATGAATGATAAATCAAATGTTGTGTGGCAATCCAAAGATTGTAGAACTCGTCAGTATCAAAATTTTGATCAAAATATCCCATCAATTTTTTTTTTAAATGCATTATTTTTATTTAATGGAATGAGTGTTGCTGTTATTTGATAAGTCTATAATTGTTTGTATTTGTTTTTTGTTGTTTTAGCTTTTTAAGAAAGACAAAACTTCAACTAATCTATGGAAACTAGGAGAACTGTAAAATGAGAGCATGCAATTGTATTCCCCTTTTATGTACGAAGAGCTATGTACGTACATATCCGCAACTAAACATCTCTCTAGCAAGTAGATATTATAATAAAAAAATGGCTACGTTTGAGACGGCTTTCTTACTGCTTCTTAAAGCAATTTTTTAGTGCAAAAAATAATTGCGTTAACAAGTTATTTTAAGCAGTAAAAAAGTCATCCCAAACGAACCCAAGCTTAACATACCGGCCTTCTCTTCTTCACGCTTCTTTGCGGCTTCTGCTCGTTGCTGTCGTATCAAGGCCAGTCGTTCTGCAATAAGACAGATCTAAATCACATATTGGGCAAACAAGAGTTTTCTGCTGCTTATTTTTAAGAGATGCACTGAAATCTGCAAATAATTTAGAAATTTCGAAGCCTAAAGGGCAAGGGTCGTAATGAAAAGAGTGAAGTTTTACTGATATAGTTTTTCGTTTCCAACATGTGCTGAGCCAAATAATAGAAGAAATTCTTAGCTGTAATCATAGAATTAGCTGCACCACTTAAGTTGTTGTGAATCTAATTGGGATTTTAAGTAGGATGCTTATGTAGTTAAAAGTTAATTAGGCTTTGTTTGGGACGGCTTTCTTCTTACTTTCTAAAATAGTTTTTTAGTATAAAAATTTCTTGAATTTGAAATTTTTGTACTATAAAGCCATTTTAAAAAGCGGTACAAAAGCGGTCTCAAACGAAACCTTAGTGAGTAATTAGTTTGAAGTAGCCTTTTACTTAATAAACACCCCCATTTTGGGAGAATGAGATATGAAAAAAGAATGTATATTCTTTCCCTTCATTTTATTAACTCTCTTTTTCTCTATTCTTTTGAGAATGTTGCGCAGATCCAAAAGCTCAATTAGGATCGTGGATCCTAATAGAGTTAATATCATATTATTTTCAGACACGGCACCATTGCTTCCGAGCACAAAGTGTGATAGATTGGCAAGAGGTGGAAGAGATCAAAATTGAATCTTACCAAGATCTTTCCTGGCCTGTTCAGTTTTTCCTTGTTCCTGCAGCTTCATGTAGCGTTCATGAGCTTTTTGCTTCTCTATTTCCTCTCTGTGATGAGCAATGAAGTTATAGAACTAACCGTCTTTATGTTCATATGAAAATAAAGTGAAAACAAAAGACGAAATTAGAGTAAATATGCAAACAAAAAATTAGAAACTTGTACGAATAATGCAGCTGGTGATCAAAGGAAAAAATGTGACTTCATTACTGATTTCAGAGATGGTCACTAAGCACTGGAAATTAAAAGGTGTATTCAATCATATACCACACGACCTCCAAAATAACAAGTTTGAAAGCCACTGACCTGTTACATTTAACCCTTCTACGACGACAAAGTAGAACAATCCAAAAAAGTCTTCACTAATAATTTTTGGCATTTGAATAAACTTAGGAAATCCATGTTAAGCAAGTTGGAATGGGAAAGATTAAAGGAAATGTAGCTTTAGCATTAATTAATTATGTTATATGATGCCCGTTAATTACTTTAAACTTTAAATACAACGGAGGTGAGTCGTAGAAACAAGAGCAATTGTAAAATTGCCAATAACGCCATCCTCCATATGCAGACCACCAATTGCAAGCAACACTAACCAAAAATAAATAAATCTAAAATATATCATCTTAATCCCAGAATCAAAATACATTGTTCAATCCACGAACTTAAGAAGCCTTGTCCAGAAAAAAAAAAAAAAAAATATATATATATATATATATATATATATATATATATATATATATATATATATATTCACTAACCGAACTTAGAAAATCGGTGATAGATAAGTTGGTTTTGTTGTACTTAATGGAGCTTTCCGTTTGTTTTGATTTGATACTTCATTCAGGCTAATTAGTTTAAACTTTAAATATTAACAAAAGTTAGTATAAGGATAGCCAAGAGTATTATTGTCATATCCACCAACCGTACATAAACCAGCAAATGACAAACTCAAGAAATGATGGGAGAAGCATAATTTCACTACCAAATATAGGCAGGGGATACTATATTTACGGTAACTGATGTAACCATAAAGTACAACTGATCAAGCGCAAATTTTAAAGCAAATCTCAAAACACCAAATACTTGAACAAGAAATTTAATAAATTAATTTCAAGATCATTTGAACTCTATTTTCAAAAAACGTGTAGCCCAAATAGTGTAGTTCTATGAAATGGGTCTAAATCAAATATTTAGAAACATAATTAGAAACTTCTTGATGAAATTTAAAAAGCAAACGTCCTCCAAATTTTGCATGCTTATAGTCAAAATGAATGCCTCGACAAGGAAAATCAACAAGTCGAAAATCATTTAATTTTGAGACATTAAAGAACTAAAATGTCTAAATAATATCAAAGGGGTCAATTCAAATTATCAAATTATGTCTTAATTTGTGGTAGAAATAACCAGAATGTCTTCTCTATAAATCTATAAATAATTTATATTTCTCTACATGCAAGTCAAATGGTTCCTTCGAGTGTAGTACAAATGTGAATGTATAACTGCAAGATAATTTGTCTCCATATACTGACGTGATTAATTTTTCATTGCTTGATTAGAGTTCTTGATTTTGTTCATATTTACCAAATTGGAAATTCTATTTATGCTAATTAAATTACAATTTTCTTTTAGAAACTGTTCAATATCTAAATTCTTGCTACATTTTTTGGATTATTTCAATCATTTTGTTATCAGTTGAGTTTTAATTCTAATATTGTATGTTTATATATAAAGAAAATAAGTTGTTCAATTATTTGGTGGCTCAAGATTTGTGAATCCTCAATATCTTTTGTATGGATTCATAATATGCAGCATATAAATTGCATTAAAAAAATCCTAATCCTGACTGCAAAACTGAGAAAGGCAATGTGTCTAAAAAAAACACATTAAAAAATATATTAATCACGACATACGAGTCCTAGTAACACATTGAAAAAGGGCATCATTCTGTTTGAGTTTTTTGAGCTCATTCAAGATGACTGCGGCCTTACCACCCCACCTGTATCCTAAGAAGTTATTAAGGCAGCCCTTTTCAGTCAATCTTGATTCTAGTAACAAATCTACCAGATTGTGATATAGCATTCAGATTCCAATTCATGAACAGAAAATCATGTGGGCTCCGAAAATTCGGCCCCGGCCTCCGCTCGCTTTTCTTATTCGGCGAGGGAGTTTTAACGGATTAAGTTCCGGGATAAATTTTGGAAGGCAGATGGGTTTGTAGATAAGACACTACCCAGAGATTTCGCCCTCATTTTGTGAGGACTTTATGATCTGAGTTCTGGTTTCCTATAGGCGCAAGCCCCTATAGTTAATTACCCCTCTCGATCACGAGAGAGAACTTTCGATTAAGGCTAGTCGTCGATCAGATACGTAGAGTATACGTGTTATCTGGCATATAGTAGCAGCAATGGGTTTGGATATTGGTAGAAATTGAATTTGGATTTGGGTATTTGGAAAGGTTTGAAAAGTTTGGAAGATTTGATATTTAAAATAGAAATTTCACCATCATGCACTTAAAACGGATGGTGGGGGAATGGATGATAGACCCGATCAAGATCCCATGGTTCCGTCGTCCCGGGCCATCGTGGTCCCTGGTCTACTTAGTCAGAGGAGGTAGTCGACCCAACCTGACAGAAGGATCCTTGTCGGCAGCCATGGGTTGCTTCGTCCAAGGGGACCTTGTAGACCTGGGGTGAATGTTTGTCTAAGGGGACAAATTTGAATCCACCTTAGCTAACAGAGGGCTTTGTGCCCTATCGATCATATCCTATTGATTCATATCTCAAGGATTTAACGCCATTAAGGAACGTATTGGCTCTGGCCATAACCGCTATCTGTGGTGCCATTTGGCGGCAAAACCACTCGGTTCAGAGGGCCCCGGGTCATAACCGTTTACCTGCAGTACCATTTGGCGGCGAAACTGCCGGTTAGAGGACACGTACCACGTCCTTACTGACAAGAGATTGTTTGAGAATGGATCTTAGTGATATTTTCGACTAGGCATTTGGCTCTTTGTGAGCTAGAGTTTATTTGAATTTGTCCACCCCGACAGACTGTTGCGGAGGGCGGATGGATTTTGCTTTAAGTTTTTGATGGATTTATTTCAATTTTTAAATATTTTTTATGATTTTGGGATTTTCTTGGAATTTTCTAGAATTTTGGGTGGAGCATTGGATTTTGGGGATTTTTGTGGATATTTGGGTGGAGCTTTGGAATATTTGAAATAAAACTTAGGATATTTGGGAGGCATTTGGAAAACATTTGGGAATCATTTAAAATGTTTATGAACCCCTCCGGTTGAGATAAACATTCAACACGGCCATCATCGAGGTGTGGGGTCATTTCTATTTGTTGATTGAACCTTGTCAACTCTGTCGGGCTGTCGATAGAGGATCGGATTTTGTAGGCTTTTTGCCCTTGTAAGTGAATTCTTTTTGTTATAGGCCTTAAAGGCCTAATATGAATATATTAAGACAAATATACCGGTCGTAGCAACCGTATATTTGTTTGAGAGTTGGAACCTTGTCGACTCCTATTGACCCATATAGGAGGATCGGGTTCGAACTAGAATTCACTTGTCAACCCGCGCAGCATCCCTAGACGTCACGTGTGTACCAATAACACGCTCGCCGGGGCCCATGCGGGTTTGGATTATATTTTCCCCTTTTAGTGTACCTATGTGTATACAATTTATAGTGCACGTGTATGGGTAGTTTGAATTAATTGTAGACGCCTTCTATCTGCTTGTACGAATGTTGCAGATCCGGTGGCGTGGCGTAGCAGCTTCTGAATATAATTGTTCAATGCTTCGTACAGGTAGACTGTCATGCACTACTTGTTGTTTTCTGCAGGTGGATCGTAGTGTACTAACGAATCTCTTGCTTTATACTTGTATATGCTTGCACTTGTCGTATTCTCCATACATTTTGTTGTGATCTTTGGTCTTTTCAGTGCGTCCGCTACTGCTGCATGTAGGTAGGTAGATGTCTTCCTTTATATACTGGAATTGACTTCAGGATACTGCATTTACTGAAGTCTTTCTATATCTACCCATAGATGGCATGTTATACATACATCCGTATTCGTAGAAAGATTATATGTATTGCAGATCTTTTTATCCTTGATTGCATGAAAGTCAATCTATATGTTTGAATTTCGATGTTGACTACGAGGATGCTAGAATACCCTTGATACGAGAGTTTGCGGGTGCTTGTATCTGTTGTATGTCAATCGTTGCATCGACTAATAGTTTTCCTCGTTAGGGCTTCTAATCCTCAGCATACGAGTTCATTGGTCGATTAGTATGAACATCGCAAATTTCATGTTGGCTATACGTAAATCAATGGTCTTGTAGTACATTTATTCTTCTCATTTGAAAGTATATCGTTGTATGCTCATTTATATATTAGTCTGAATTGATAATCAAAGAATCCGCTTCTTCTACATCTCCCCTGCTTTGCTTATGGACCGCTTCTTCACTATTGTTTTTCTCCATGCTCATCTACTTTGAAAATATGTCGCTTGTGTGAGAAATATGTCAAATCTCATAAGCTTCTAGTTGCCCTTGGAAGTAGTTATTAGCTTGCATTTTGATTGGTACGAGAGCTTTTCAACATTTGTTTGGGAACTCCATTTTTTTTATTTTTTTTTAGCACCTTGATTGGAATGATACCACATTTGTCGTACATCTTCTACTAGTATGTCAAATGGGTTTGTAGAGAATTTCTTTGTAGAGCATAAGAGGCAATTCTTATCACTTACAATTTGATGGATTGAAAGTCATAAGATAATCTTATGTTTATTACATTTGATTATTTACTTTGATGTATCCCCTTGGAGTTTGATCGTTGTATTCAAGTTATACCCATTACAACTCCTCCAAGCATATTTTGTTAGCAAATCAGCCTCCCATTTGCATGCTTATTAGTGTCTTCATTCAAATTGAGATGATTATTATTCATTCGCCATTGATTGAAAACATGTTGTGTTGAAAGTTTGTGACTAATCCACTTGATCACTAACTTGCACTTGATTTGGGCATATTGACTCAACAATCATGATCTCACTTTAAATATCATGTCATATATCACATTTTTAGTTTGATGTGATTTAAGTTCCATGTAACTCGATTCATGCTTGAGTCCCTCATTGTCCATGATTGATCTTCCTTTACTTGGTTCGAACCAAGCTTTCTTGCAAACATGATTCAAGTTCTATTCCATGTATGTGCTTCAAGTCCTTTGTTGTTCTGAGTTCAATCAAGTCCAGGTACGAGTTCAAATTGAGTTCATGTCCACAATACTTAATTTATTTGAGTTCTTGTCATTGTTCTTTCCAAGTTCACATGCAGTCCAGTTTGAGTCCAACTCAAGTCTTCGTAGTTATATTGTGTCATTTGCAAGTTCAAGTTCATATTCAATTAGAATTTAATTGGGTTCAAGTTCATTTAGATGGATTGAATCAAGTCTACAAGTCTCCAAATTCTTCCAAGTCCTTGTCTTATTTCAGACAAAATTTCGGCAGCCTCCCGGCGTCTCCCCCGTTAAGGAGAAAAATCAAGAGGCCGCCTACCCGCCACGTCAATAAAGACGTGCACGGTTGGTGTTGGTGAGACACCGCGGCGGTTGTATTTTTGTTTTCTCCCACCACGCGCAATAAAGGCGTGCATGGGGTTTTATAAAAAGTATTTTTGATAAGCAGTTTTTGATTTCCCCCCGCCCGGGGGTACTTATAAGTGACCCCGCTTCGCCGTACGTGCCGCACCGGGGTTCCGTCCTACCACGGCCAATAAAGGCGTGCTTAGGACAGTTCTCCAGTTTGCCACGAATATTGAAGTAGGGTTTTGAGTTTAGAAAAGTTCATACCTCCGCGGGGTTGTCGTGGTTGACACGTGGATCGAGGGGTCACTCGCCTACCTCGTCGTAGGTGTCGCACCGGGTTCCCTCCTACCACGGCCACTAAAGGCGTGCTTAGGTGGTTTGCCGGTCCGACACGGACATCGAGGAAGAAGAGTGGGGGGAAGCGCACAAAAATGAAACAACACATTTTTTATTTTCTTTTTCTCTTTTCTCTTTTTTTTCTTTTCCTTCTTTTTTTTTTTGGAAATATATTCTTCTTCTTTTTTCTCTCTCATTTTCCCATTCCTTTTTTTTTTTTTGAGAAATCTTTCTTTTTTTTTTGACTCTTTTTTTTTTACATAAATAAATACATATGCATGTGTACTTAAACCAGTAAAAAAAAACTTACATACATATATGCATATATACACATGCTCGAATTTAATATTATCAAGGAGATCAGTGGCTGGTATATTAACTAAATGACTCAAGCAACAATAGTTAATATAAACTAATAAATAAATAAAAAAGATCTGAATAGCTAACAGTATTAATCAATGCTAATTAAATACATATGATAATAACAGTAACTAGCATAAGCAACTAAATGGCTTCAAAATGTGATAGTGATTTTAGTATAAAATAATATTCATACTAATTTAATATACAAAGCCACCAGTAGACATAAGGACAAGGTAATAATAATAAAATAAAATGTAATGTTGAGTGAAAAAAAAAATATTCACATGAATCATGTAGAGCTAAAACCACTGTTTGGATAAAGTTAAGGAAATGTTTTGCTGCTTTACGTGAAGTGGTCGGAGCTTTTGTGATTGGTGGAGAACTGAAGTTCAGAGGCGTCTAATTAAATGGAGTTCGGGTAGAGAGATCTTTTTCTCATGGACGGAAAGAGTTTGGCTTCAGTGGGAAAATCGGTTCAAGGAAGGGGCTAACGGGTTATAGGCTGGAGCTTGAACAGGATTCATTCAAGGCTGTTTGAGCATGTGGGAGTTTTAAACCGAGGAGTAGGAGTCGTGTGGTGTGGAGATTAACGGCTGGAATAAGATGCTTGGAAGCTCGTGTGGGTGGAGTTGATTGGCCGGCTGTTTGCGGAGGAGACGACAGGAAGCTTCGGCGTGAGTTTGACGGATTGCCGTGGGAGCTTGTAGTTTTTCGCAGGAGGTTAACGAACTAGCTTGGAGGTTCTGGCCGAGAAGTCTTAACGTACACGGGTGATTACTGGAGGAAGATAGGTGCGGGATTATGGCTTTTACAGCTTGAAGGTTTCGTGGAGCTCAGTAGGAAGAGATTGACGGGTTAGAAAAGAAAATAGGTTGGGAGGAGAAGCGAGAGCTTGTGAGTGGAGTTTACCAAAAAGTTTTCTCACTGAAGTCCATTTGGTCTCATTTTATCGACATGGATCCTCGTTACAAACGAAGCTTGTGAGAAGACGTGGAATCAGAGCTCCAGCGGGATTTAAGGGATTTAGACACGATTTGGAGCAGGATTTCAAGAGGTGATACGAGGTAAGCATTAATGTGATTTCGATTTTTGCTATGACTTCCCTTTTTCATCTAAAGTCACCAGTCATATTAATAATGACTTTCTATAATTAGTATTCACATTAATTGGAAATGTTAGCAATGCATTAACCACTGTAAAATCACCTCGTTTGTGGGAAATTCCTTAATTTTCGTGCATGTCTCGATATTCGTGAAATCTCTTTGGGGTTCGTGTGTTTCGCCTCGTAATGCGTGTCAATCACCTCGTTTATCATGTTTAATTCATCGAATATAAACATTAGACAAATTGGTAGTCTACTTAGGGTATTGATAATGTCCCGGTTGCAATGGCGCAGCCCGTTTCACGATCGGACTTTGTTTGGGCGATGCCAAAGTTTAATTCCCTTGAAATGCTCATTGTCTAGATTTGCGCGCAAAACCTCATTCGAACAAATTGGCACCGCATTCATAGTATTGACGGTGTTCTAGACCCAATGATGCAGTCCATTTTTTTGATCAGACGTCGTTTGGGCGGCGACGAGGCCACTTTCCTCGGTATGTGTGTTTCGCCTCGAGTTCCGTGCCACAAATATGGATGCTTTAAATTAAATAAACAAAATATAGGTTTTAGAGGTTGAGATTGTTCCGGATGCAATGACGCTATCCATTTATCTATCCGACGTCTCTTCGTCTTCGTAGAGGCAATTTTTCTTGATATGCGCGCCTTCGCATCATATTTGGATTGCCTTTGAAATTTGCGACACCATATCAAACGATCCGATTTGATCAAATAAAATATAGATTCTTAATGCCGACGATGTTCCGGACGCAATGGCACTATCCGTTTGTCGATCCAACGTCATTTCGTCACCGACGAGGCTAATTTTCCTCGTAGTGCGTGCCTTCACATCAAATTTGGATCACCTTTGAAATTTGCAACACCACCTCAAACAATCCAATTTAATTGAATAAAATGTAGATTCTTAATGGAGACGATGTTCCAGACGCAATGGCATTGTCCGTTTTTCGATCGGACGTCGTTCGAGCATCTTCGAGGCCTTGTTTCCGTCGTAACGCAGGCCTTTATATCATATTTAAATTGCTTAGAAATTCACCACCATCTCAAATGATACAAAATTATTAAATAAAATGTATATTCTGAATGTCGACGACGTTCCGGACGCAATGGGGCTGTCCGTTTGTCGATTAGACGTCATTCGAGCATTTTTGAGGCCTCATTTCCACCGTAATGCAGGCCTTTATATCATATTTACATCGCCTAGAAATTCGTCACCATCTCAGATGATCCAAATTTATTAAATAAAATATATTTTCTGAATTTTAACGACATTTCGGACGCAATGGCGCTGTCCGTTGATCGATTGGACGTCGTTCGACCGTCGACGAGGCCTCGTTTCAGTCTTAACGCATGCCTTCGCATCATGTTTGGATCGCCTACAAATTCACCACCATCTCAGATGATCCAGATTTAATAAGTAAAATGTATATTCTGAATGTCGACGACGTTCCGGACGCAATGGAGCTATCTGTTTGTCGATCGGACGTCGTCCGAGCATCTTCGAGGCCTCATTTCTATCGTAACGTAGGCCTTTATATCATATTTGCATCGCCTAAAATTTCACCACCATCTTGGATGATCCAAATTTATTAAATAAAATATATATTTTGAATATCGGCGATGTTTCGGACGTAATGGAGATATTCATTTCATTATCGAACATCATGATCGTCACCATCAAGGCAAATTTCGCTCGTAATGCGTGTCTTCGCATTACATTGGGATTTGTGTCACCAATCTAGATACTCCAAATTGAATAAACAAAATACAGTTTTTATAGGTTGACAATATTTCAGACACAATGATGAAGTCTGTTCGTCGATCCAGGATCGTTTGATCAGTCTCATGCTTTAATTTCGTGTGTCGGTCATCCCTTTTGACTGATCTCATCCGATTTAATTGCGAGGGGCCTCGACCCAGCAGAGTTCAGTGTCCTGATCGCAATGCCATTTTCTATTTGCCAATTGGAGGTCATTTGACCCTTCAAGTGACATGTGATGCCAAGGTGCGTATCGCTTTATTCATTAGTTTAGGTACTTTCTCGCCTGGTTGTAGCTATAGGGGTCAACAAATCATTATCTGATTTCTGACAGCATTGCATTTTAAATCACTAATTTCTTCTAAAACTGAGCTTTAAAATTTTTTAAGGATTTTCTAGATATTTACCAAAGAGTAAAGTAATAAGTAGTTCATGACAATTTGACAGTTAAAATACTTCATTCGAATGGCCATTTTCCACCAAATTTGTTTTAATCTATGGTTGCTAATAAAAACACAAACTTATTACCACTGAAATTCCTACAATGCAGTTACCAAGATAATTCTTATCCATGTTTTCAATATCTAGTTTACTAACTTGACATGCTGGCACTATTTATATACACAACAAAAGACTTAAGATTGCTTCTGCTCTGAAACCATAAACTAGGCGTCTCTAACTGCTACATGCTTATCATGGGCATTTATAAAAATATTAGTCTATAAAATGACCATATAACTTCTGGAGTTCATCAGCAGGGAAGAATGTGACAGTCAAAGATTTCACTGGAAGGAAAATTAGCTAGATAACAATGGAGAAAGACAACAAGGGCATTCACGTACCTTTCACGCCTCGAAAGTTCATTAGTCTTCTCAAACTACATGACAAAAATGAGATTTTAAAGTTACGCGAGATTCTTAAGATTGCATAACAATTAGCATAGAGGGAAAACACATTCAGCCAGCACAATCAGAGGCAGATTGTAACTTCTCAACAGTTAAATTGACCAATCAAATTCACTATATAAATTTTCAGCTGCAGAAAGCACCGACAAATATAAGGTTATAAATGATAAATTTTCGTTGAAAATTGTAATAAAATTAAAGGGTGAGATTATCAGGTATTTCAAGATAAGACTAGAAAATAGATTGTTCAACATGCAAAGTGCAGAGCAGAATATGAATGAGTATAGGGAGATCGAATTGATGAGTTAGGAAGAAAGAGGAGTATGCACAAGTTAATATGAAAAGAACAACAGAAGCACATGAAAATTATAAGTACATGAAAGACTTGATAGGAATGCAAATAAAGAATTCACAAAGCAAACGTCAAAAAGATGTGAAGAAGCTAGTGATGACAGACGATAATTGCCCACAGTTTCTCATAGAAGTTCAGAAGTGGCTATCGTCTAATCGGTTACAACTTTCCACTGAGTTGAACATAGTCGAATCAAATTAATTTTAGGAGGGTGGCATCCTCAAGTAGCATTAAGGATGGAGGATGATTGCTAACTTGTGAAATTCTAAGAGAAGGATGAAAGATTTTTAGGAGGGTGGCATCCTCAAGTAGCATTAATGATGGAGGATGATTGCTAACTTGTGAAATTCTAAGAGAAGGATGAAAGAAAAGAAGATATAGGGGGTAAAAACTTCACGCACCCAACCTGAATCAAAAAAGATAAAGAAGAGTGCTAATAATTAGCTTCATAAGCAATTCATTTATTAATTGATAATAATTTGCAAAGATATGGAAGTAATCATATTAATTAAAAAACAACCATAAGATAAGTAGGAGTATATCCTTATCCATATTACCCACAATAAGGATGAAAATTTTTTCATATTAACTACAGTTAATCCAATAAAATTAAAGAATAAATAAGAAAATTGGCCTAATTCAGCTTGTTAGCTTGTAATTGGCAAATGAAAAAAGGCTAAATTGGTTGAATGGTCATTCAATCCTTATTGCACATTAATTCGCATGGCTGACAAAGAACTCCACTACGTAGATTTCACAGGAAGAAACCAAGGCCGAGAAGGTGGCACCAGTGGATCATCTAATGGAAGAAGCAACCATAATATATGGAGCAACAATAGGAAGAGTTTAAAGAACACACAAAGATCTAAAGGCATGGGCGTTGGATGGCTCTGCATGTCATATATCTATGAGATATGTAGAATGTGAACCATCGAAGGACTAGATAACAAATTTGGCCATCGCATAAATAACTCAATTTTTTATAGATTTGACTAAAGCAAATTGCAATCTTAAGTAATATATATCTCTTAACGTCATGGGAAGTGAACAGGAGCAAAAATCATTATAGGAAGTTCGAAAATATCAATTATAAGTTTTTACTGGGCTAAAATTATCTCAACTTTATAATAAATAGAATTTGTATAAAACAATCTGTTAGACCGGTCCACTGGACCGGTCTAGCCGGTCCAGGCGGGACCGGTTCACGCGTGAAATTGCAAAAAACAGCGACCTGGGCAGAAGCCGCGCGAGACGCGCGCCTTGCTGGACGGTTTCGGGAAGGAAATTGAGGGAGTTTAGGAGGGAAATTGATTGTAGGGACTGTTTAGGGAATTCCTTTTGAATTGTATGCATTAAATAGTAGATTTTCCTAGGGTTTGATCATCTTGAATTGGGCTGAAATTTGAGATCTCGTAGATTTAGGTTTTCTTTGGGCTATAGCGGCGTCTAGAGATTTGGGAGAGATCGATCCTCCTCTCGAATTGAGGATCAATTGTATCTTTGCTATTTTATTCATTATCTAGTGGAATTCAAGTTTCTTCTTGAGTTTTCTCTCAGTTTTCTCGCAATTTCTCGCTGTTTTCTTGTGTTTGGCTGCTGTCCTCTCCTGAAAACAGCAGTTTCCTTCTCGTTTTACTTCAGATTTGGCTAGGAGATACTTGAAATCAAGTATTTCCTATCAAATTGGTATCAGAGCATCGATTCCGGACCACCGGCGGCTGAAATTCTGAAATTTCAGCAAGTTTCTCTTTTCCGAAAGAAGATTTTTTGGGATCCGTTAGAAGAAAGATGGCCGAAAAGAAGGTGGAAGTATTAGAAGGCGAGTTCGGACAACTGAAGACAGATCTGGAGGGAAAGTTCCTGGAAATCTCCACCAACAATGACAGGTTGGAAGGGAGGTTCGCGGCTATGGAAGAAATGATGAAGAAATTATTGGAGATGAAGACCAATCAGGAGACATTGGAAGTAAGAGAGACTACTGACGGCCATGGCGTAGGAGGAAATCCAAACCCAATCCGGGGGAGGAGGAATCCGGAGGTGGAGATTCTTGAAGGGGACGACGACATGCCACCTCTAGAGCCAATCTCTAGAGAGGAGATGAGCATGGGAAATGATCGTCGAGGTGCTGATTTTCAGCGTCGAGGTGCTGATTTCAGCGTCGAGGTGTTGATTTTGGAGGCAGGCGGGGGGGAATATGAAGGTAATGCAGATTTTGGAGAAAGGAGAGAAGAGTATCAGCGTCGAGGTGCTGAATTTCAGCGTCGAGATGCTGATTTTGAAAGAGGAAGGGGGGATTATGACGACGAACTCGGATACCAGCGTCGGAGGGAGGACCGGGACACTTGGGGAGCACCTCATCTTCGAGGAATGGGAGGTTATGGAGAGTACCGGGGTAACGGAAGGGATCCGAAGGTGAGGAAGTTGAAGATGCCCATCTTTGAGGGCGAAGATGGCCATGGTTGGATCTATAAGGTGGAGCGTTACTTCACTGTCAACGGGTTGACAGATGATGAGAAGCTGATGGCGGCAGGATTGTGTCTTGAAGGGAAGGCGCTAGCTTGGTATCAGTGGCGAGACAGGAGGGAGCCTATCCGGAGCTGGAGAGAGTTTAAGGATTGTTTATTAGAGCGTTTCCGAGCCGATGGGGGAGGAGACTTCTATGAACAATTCTTTGCTCTGACGCAGGAGGGGACTGTGGCCGATTACCGGGACAGATTTGAGTACTTGGCTAGCAGATTGGATCACATTTCAGAGTCAGCCTTAGAAGGGAACTTCATGAAAGGGCTGAAACCTGAGATCCGAACAGCAGTCAGGGTACTGGAGCCGAGGAACCTGGGAAAGGCTATGGAGCTGGCGCAGTTGGTAGAAGATCAGAAGAAAACAGAAAGAGGGGCTCGAGGAAACAGCTCAGGAGGCTCTAACAGGACGACGACCACTCTTCTAGCACCCAAGGGGCCTGCATCAGGCAACAGTAATGAGACCACTCGGGAGAAGCCAGTAGGAGGAGGGAGTGGGGAAAATTTCAAGAGGTTGACAGAGAAGGAGGTGCAGGATAAGAGGACAAAGGGGTTGTGCTTCAGATGTGATGAGAAGTACATGCCAGGGCATAGGTGCAATGACCGAACTCTTCATGTTCTCCTTGTCTGTGAAGACGAGGAAGACGAGGAGGGAGGTGGGAACAGATCTGGAGAGGAGGAGAAGTTGCACCTGGATGTGGCAGAAGTTTCTCTAAACTCAGTAGTGGGATTCACTCCGAGTCACACTATGAAAGTGAAAGGAGAGATAGCTGACCGTGAGGTGGTTGTACTAATTGATAGTGGGGCTACCCACAATTTTATTTCCACTCAGGTTGTCAACTGCTGGGAGTGAAATTGGTGGACACCAGTTGTTTTGGGGTGATGATGGGTACAGGGAAGGTGGAGAAAGGCCAGGGAATCTGTAAGGGTGTGGTGTTGACCATCCAGGGGATTCAAGTAAATGAGGACTTTCTCCCACTAGAGTTAGGAAGCACTGATGTCATCCTGGGGATGAAGTGGTTGCAAACCTTGGGGGAAACCAAGGACAATTGGGGAGCACTCACGATGGAATTAATGGTGGATGGGAGAAAGGTGGTTATAAGAGGAGATGCAGGGCTATCCAAAGCCATGACATCACTTAAGACCATGGTCGGAGATATGCAAGAGGTGGGGAAAGACTATCTGGTGGGACTACACAAGCTGAATGTGATCAGGATGGAGGAGGGAGGGGATGTTACTCTTTCCATGCAGCCCTTGGTTCAGCAATACAGTGAGGATTTTCAGTCACCTCAAGGATGGCCACCTCTGCGGGAACACGAGCATATTTCCACCTTGAGGACAAGGTGGATCTTTGGGAGGGGAGTATTGTTAGACCGGTCCACTGAACCGGTTTAGCCGGTCCAGGCGGAACCGGTTCACGCGTGAAATCGCAAAAAATAGCGACCTAAGCGAAAGCCGCGCGAGACGCGCGCCTTGTTGGACGGTTTCGGGAAGGAAATTGAGGGAGTTTAGGAGGGAAATTGATTGTAGGGACTGTTTAGGGAATTCCTTTTGAATTGTATGCATTAAATAGTAGATTTTCCTAGGGTTTGATCATCTTGAATTGGGTTGAAATTTGAGATCTCGTAGATTTAGGTTTTCTTTGGGCTCTAGCGGCGTCTAGAGATTTGGGAGAGATCGATCCTTCTCTCGAATTGAGGATCAATTGTATCTTTGCTATTTTATTCATTATCTAGTGGAATTCAAGTTTCTTCTTGAGTTTTCTCTCAGTTTTCTCGCAATTTCTCGCTGTTTTCTTGTGTTTGGCTGCTGTCCTCTGCTGAAAACAGCAGTTTCCTTCTCGTTTTACTTCAGATTTGGCTAGGAGATACTTGAAATCAAGTATTTCCTATCACAATCTTATGCTTAAAAGTATTCTAAAGCGTAAGCATTTTGCCCAATTTCATTTTTCAGAATGTTAATAAGCTAGTACATTGATATGTTTTTTAGATCTCCATATTCTAAATTTTAGATCTTCTTTTAATGAAGGACTGGGATAAAGGCTTGATATTGTTGTTGTTACTATTTTAATGAAGGACTGGCATCAGCAGAGAAAATCATTCTTGATACTACAGTTGAAGAACATCATAAGTAGTTTGTCCTTTTAGATTGTATCCGATAACCAAAAGGTTGGAGATCTCTTAGCTGGCTCCCATTGCTACCATGAGATATTGATCAGTGGCTGTAGAGGAATTGCTTTTATCAGATGTCATTCCGTGTCTAACCATCAACACGATAACACGATTTGAACCGAATGAAAAAAGAATGATAGAAATTATAAATATGAGAAGAATAACTCAGATACTATGTTGAAAAATATAAAAGATAAACACGTATATTTTCTAATTACATCGAGACCGAAAAGATTAGATTTTATAGGAGATACAAAATCAAATTAATGATCTTAGAATAGAACATGAAAAATTGGTCAAATTTAAAAAAAAAATTAAAGATAATTCCTCAGAATTAAATATATGATATCACTCCTCTTCACATGGAAACAAGTGACCGACAAAATCATGATATAGATTTTTTAGGATATACATAATCAAATTAATGATCTTAGAATAGAATATGATAAAATTGGTCAAACGAAATAAAAAAAAAAAAAAAAATAGTAAAGAAAATTTCACAAAATTAAATATATGATCTCACTCCTCTTCACATGAAAACAAGTGACTAACAAAATAATAAAAAATCATGATCTCCTTGATTTGAACATGAGATAAGATCTCCTTGAATGAAATTTGTAGAACAACTAGAGTTGCCACTTGTCAGCGGCTAGAATGATTTCAGGACGAATTAATTGATGACAATTGCTAGGGAGATTTCTACAATTGTTGAAATGCTGGTTATAACCTGAAGACTTCAGAAATGGTTATAGGATTTCCACAAAATGAAAAGTGTACATTGCGATACAAAAGTGTGAAGACGTGAGCACACAACGCAAGAGGTAAATGATTAAAAAGAAGGTTGAGTCAACACGTGGGCTACTGAGAAGAAAAGGATTTCATGGTTTACGATGGGCAAGAGCCGTGGATCAATGGGTATCGAAGGATGGGGTTCTGCGCATGGGGCACATAAGAGAGAATCACAGGCTTTTGAGGTAAGCTGTGAGAGATTAAAATATTTAATTGTGCTAATTGTGCGAGTGAGGAGCAGTTCTTAATGTGGTTTTGGTTTATTTATCAAATTTGGGGGTCTCAAGATGCACAGGTGCAAGATTTAAGGGTTATTTAAGACTATAAAATCTAGGTTTGTGTGTTGGGTTTGCAAAAAAGAATATAAGGGTGACACAAATAAATTCTTTTTTTGAAGCAGACGGGAAAATAGTTCAATATTTAAAGTAAAATGATAGTATATTAGCTCTAATATCAATTGATGAAGAATGATAGCAGAAGAACAAGTTACAAATTTCGGAAAGGAAAAAGAAAGTGATGAAGATAAAGAAAAGAGAAAATGTTACTACAAAACATGGAGAAATACATATATACAACTTGGATAAAAAAAGAAAGCAAAGAACACTCATAATTTGTGTCATTAATAATTCATTAATCAATAAAAAGTAAAAATAAAAATTCATAAAAGCAATCATATTTATAAAAAAGACCTAAAATAAGGATGAGAATATCCTTATCCGCATTACTCAAAATAAGAAAGATTAATCTAATAAAATTAAAAAATAAAAAAATTCGACCTAAATCAATGGGGGTTCTAAAAAGTTGTCCAAGCCTTTTACTGCGTGGGTTGACTCCTCGCAATTAACAAATGAGAAATTGATCTTGCATAGGTTAAACTGGTCAAATGGACAATCAATCTCTATTATTAAAGACCAATAAAATGACCAAAATATTTTGAACCTATAAATTGAAAGGTTAAAGTGATACTACTATAAAAAAAATACATGTGTTGATTTATCAATACACTAATATATACACCATATAAATGTAATAACTTAAAATAATTATTAAAAATAAATAATATTAATAATTACCCATAATTTTTTTGTAAAACATTTAAAAAATTAACTAAAAATTAAAGTATGCTCAAATAGATGAATCCAACTTTTCTTATTATTTTCACAAAGCGTGGGCGCGTGCCCGCGCGCGCACACACACACTATATAGGCTTAAGGTAAGTGACATCAAATAAACTAAGTGGCAACAAATAAATACTCTTAAAAAGTGTGGGCGAGATAAAGATTATGAGAGAGAGAGAGAGAGTGAAATGAGAGAGATAGAGGGAGCGATTGGGGCATCGAGCATGGGCGCGCAACCGTGCGAGCATACATGCATTCAAGTAAACCGAAGAGGTCAAGTTGAGCACGAGCATTGCAGGAACTAAATGCTAGGGCTTTTCTCTTTTCTAGTTTCATCCAAATTATAGGAAATTTTACCTAAAATTTTATTTTAGATTGATAACCCTAGACTTAACTTTCATTTGAAAAATTAAAAAAAAATGTTAGGATTTTTGTGTAAAAGAAGAAGAACAAATCAAAAGAAGAAGATAATGTTCTATTTTGTAAAAGTAGTAAAAAAGAGTAACATTTAAGGCATGCATATAAAACTTAAATTTAAAAAATTATTTGATGTAATATGAAAGTTAAATTGTTATTATTTTATAGATATTTTTTTTAGATTTTAACGATTGATTGATATAAAAAATCTCAAACCTAATAATGAGTTTAGGATAAATTAATTAATCAAAATAAATGAGAAAATAATAGGATAAACTTTGATTCAAAGTTTTATGCTTTATATTAAAAAAGTAATTTTGGAAATATTAAAGCTATAATTTAAATAAAGATAAAAGAGCAAGGTAAACAAAATTTGAATGCTATGTGTGTTTGAAATAAAATTCAAAAAAGAAATGCCTAATTGTAGTGATAAGTTAAACATTTAGTTAAATAAAATTAACTAAGTATAATTTTATATACTTTAATGAAAGTAAATTATTATATAATGAACTATAATAAAGAATTATATATAATAAAATTAAGATAATAAATAGAGGTATATAACTAAAAGAAAACTTATATAAATTACTTAGCATCAATATCCTATAATTAATTACATATTTTTATAGGTATCAAGCTAAAAGAAAGGAAGATTAAAGATTAAGTGGCAAATCTTCCAAGTGTGGGCTCCAAAAATTCGATCTCGGCCTCCGCTCCGCTTTTCTTTTTCTTCTAGCGAGGGAGTTTTAACGGATTAGGTTCCGGGGTAAATTTTGAAAGGCAGATGGGTTTGTAGATAAGACACTACCCTGAGATTTCGCCCTCATTTTGCGAGGGCTTTATGATCTGAGTTCTGGTTTCCTATAGGCGCAAGCCCCTATAGTTAATTACCCCTCCCGATCACAAGAGAGAACTTTCGATTAAGGCTAGTCATCGATCAGGTACGTAGAGATACGTGATATCTGGCATATAGTAGCAGCATAGGTTTGGATTTTTGAGAACTGGATTTGGATTTGGGAATTTGAAAAGTTTGATATTTAAAAATGAAAAATTGCACCATCTTGCACTTAAACCGGATTGTGGGGGAATGGATGATGGGCCCGATCAAGATCCCATGGTTCCGTCGTCTCGGGCCATCGTGGTCCCTGGTCTACTTAGTCAGATGAGGTAGTCGACCCAACCTAACAGAAGGATCCTTGTCGGCAGCCATAGGTTGCTTCGTCCAAGGGGACCTTGTAGACCTGGGTTGAATGTTTGTCTAAGGGGACAAATTTGAATCCACCTTAGCTGACAGAGGGCTTTATGCCCTATAAATCATACCCTATTGATTCATATCTCAAGGATTTGATGCCAATAAGGAACATATTGGCTATGGCCATAACTGGTATTTCGTGGTGCCATTTGGCGGCAAAACCACTCAGTTCAGAGGGCCCCGGTCGTCATAATAGTTTATCTTGCGGTGCCATTTGGCGGCAAACCGCCGGTTAGAGGACATGTACCACGTCCTTACTAGCAGGAGATTGTTTGAGAATGGATCCTAGTGATATTTTCGACTAGGCATTTTGCTCTTTGTGAGCTGAAGTAATTTTTAATTTGTCCACCTAGGCAAACTGTTGCAGATGGTGGATGGATTTTGCTTTAAGCATTGATGGATTTATTTCAATTTAAATATCTTGGAAATTTTGGGATTTGTGGAGTTTGGATTTTGAATGGAGCTTGGATGACATGGACCCCTCCGGTTGAGATCTGCCTTTGACACGGCCATCATCGGGGTGTTTGGGGTCATTTCCTTTTTGTTGATTGAACCCTGTCAACTCGACCAAGCTATTGATCGATGATCGGGTTTCTTGTAGGCTTTGTGCCTTTGCTTATGAATTTTCTTTGTTAAAGGCCTTGAAGACCTAATATGAATGTATAAGATAAATATTATGGTCGAATTCGTGACCGCATATTTATCCGATGGTTTGAACCTTGTCTACTCCTATTTGCATGCTTAGGAGGATCGGGTTTCGTAGGCTTTATGCCTTTGTTTAGTGAATTCTTTTGATTTTAAGCCTTGAAGGCCTAATATGAATGTATTGAAACAAATACATCGGTCCCCACAACCGTGTATCTGTTTGATAGTTTGAACCCTGTCGACTCCTATTGATCCATATAGAAGGATCCGGTTCAAACTAGAATTCACTTATCGACTCGCGCAGTATCCCTAGGCGCCACGTGTGTACCAATAACACGCTCGCCGAGGCCTAAGCGGGTTACGATTGAATCTACCCCTTGTGTACCTATGTGTATACAAACTACGGTGCACTTGTGTCGGTGTACTTTGAAATATTTTGTAGTTGTGCAGGTAACATCCATTTGAGTGCGAACAACTTTTCATTTGAGGGCTTGTACACGCCTTCTGTCCGCTAGCACGAGTATTGCGGATCTGGTGGCGTGCGTTGTAGATTGTAGACGCCTTCTGTCTGCTTTCATAAGTGTTGCAGATCCGGTGGCGTGCGTTGTAGATTGTAGACGCCTTCTGTCTGCTTTCATAAGTGTTGCAGATCCAGTGGCGTGCGTTGTAGATTGTAGACGCCTTCTGTCTGCTTTCATAAGTGTTGCAGATCCGGCGGCGTTATGATCTTGATGTTATGAGGCATCTCCTCATCTTGATATGGTCTCCCCTTTCTCAATCACCGGGGAAGGATCTTTCTGAACTTTAGAGTCAAAGACTGCTGATTTGGAAAGAACTCCTTTTAAGATCTTCGGCGTAGCGGACTCGTTATTTTCGGTGTTTGTAGACACCAGAATAGTTTTCTTTTCAAGTATGGAACTAAGAAGAGACTTTGGAACACCCGAAAGCTTGGTTCTAATTTGTTCAAACATTTCCTCCCTTCTGCTAGGGGGTGTCCTTTTTCGTACATCGGGCTGCCTTTGTACTCGGTGTACTTGTAGATTTTGATCGTCACTGTCGTAGGTGATATCCATACTTGTGTCCACAGTGGTTCGCTATGCTTACGAGGTTCTCACTGTTGTTATCCACGAGTTGTTTGTAATCATTTGCAGGGGACTGCTGTATCAACTATGACCTCCTAGCAGTATTCGTAGGAGAGCCACTGTCCTTTAGTCACGACCACCTTTCACCAATCTCAGGTGATTCGATTGTACTTGTTTGACCTCGTAGGGATCGTCGTAGGAGATACTTGTACTTGTACCCACAGTGGTTCGATGGTGCTTACGATATGCCCACTGTTGTTATCCACAAGCGGCTCGTATTTGTTTGTAAGGATCAATTGTGTTTGCTACAAGCTCCTAGGAATGTTCGTAGGAGACCCTTGTTTCTTGCATCACATCCACCTTTCACCAATCTCAGCCTCTCAGGTGGTTTGATGATTGCACTTGCTTGCAAGGGGCAACTCTTTGACGATTGATCTCCAATGTCGCCTTCTCCATCAACAGGCGTTGGGGAGATTGTCGTAAGAGTCTGCGCATCGAGGTCATGTAATTTGAGTTTCCTCGTGTGTGATCCAAGTTTCGATCTTTGCACGTGTTGAGTCTAAGTTCAATTTCAGTGCCCTCCACACTTAGTTCCTTTGAATTCGAGTCCGAATGTATGTTCAAATGATTGTTCAAGGTCTTTTGAGATCTTTTGAGTTTAATTTTGTATTCAAATGATTTCAATTTGTTCCATTTCGAGTTCATTTCATTTGAATTTGATCTTTAGTTCTGTCTTCATTTTATTTGGATTTAAGCTTTTTGGAAATCATTTAGGTTTGTTCTGATTTAGGTCCACAAGTCCTCTGTTTACATTCAATCAAGTTCAAAAGTCCACTGCTCTTTTTTCATTTAAGTCCAGGCTCTTGTTCTTTTGAGTGCAAAACAGGTCCAAGTGTAGTAGTATTTCACCCGAAGTTTCAGCAGCCTCCCGGCGTCTCCCCTGTTTAGGAAAAAACTACGAGAAAACTGGGCCTTCCCACCACGCGCACTAAAGGAGTGCATGGTAGGTGCCCTCTTTCGAGGACACCGCGGCCGAGATTTTTCTTCCCACCACGCGCAATAAAGGCGTGCATGGGGTCTTTGACGGTACCTGTTACAAGAAAAGAGCAGTTTGCTTTCCCCCTGTCACGACCCGGCCCGGTTAGCTCGCAAGTGCGAGGCGGGAACAGAGATCGGACGTAAAAGTTAAAAGGAACTTAACATAACATCAATTGAAACATCAACAATATAAAGAAAGAGCCACTACAATCTCCTAACATAAAATTTTCTCTTTTCTTTCATTCAAAAAAAATCACCAATCAAGGGATTTAACATTAAATGTACAAAAGCATACAAAAAGAGGATCTACAAGTATAATCTTTCCTTTGCATTCTAGTTCTAATCCTCCTATACAAAACATCAAAATACAAAAGAACCTGCCACCCGTCGTCTCCCTACGACGGTAGGTGCGCGGTGGCTGATCAGTCATCTAACCCCCTCTTTTGGATCCTCCTGAAAAATATTCCCACAACGAGGGTGAGTTTTTAAGCTCAATAGGTGAGGATAAAAATTCATTTAAACATAGGGAGAAAAAAAGGAAACTACAACATGCTTGGCGTAGGGAAAATTAACAGAAAAATTATCAATTCTAAAGTAAGTTATGCTCAAGTGACAACATGTTTTTCTTTACATCAATTTCTTTCAAATGCTCAAACCTTTCATTACATTTCCTTTCTTCCTTTCCTTTCTTTCTTTCCTTTCTTTCTTTCCTTTCATTTTTAAAACACTGAGGCTCATTTAATCTCAATCACATATGACAATGCATGAAAAACATTCATATAATTTAGTACGTATATATATATATATATATATATATATCACCCGTCTCAGGAGTATCACTTGTACTGATCAGGTACAATAAATTGGCCATTTCCTTTTCCATAGGTTCAAAAGAACCAACCTTTTCCACAGCTCATAAGAGCCTTCCTTTTCCATAGCTCGTGAGAGCCAACCTTTTCCATAGCTCATAAGAGCCAACCTTTTCCTTGTGATACTCCCGCATCAACATACTCATGCATTTATTACTTAAAATAATCTTAAATGAAATGCTCCATGTACTTTCCATAATGTATTCTTGCATGTAAGATAAGGAAATCATGTGAAGCAAGTGTATATCAAGAGTGTGTAAACCAAACATGAGTTAAGCATTGCATAGGAGAAACATTTGAAATCACTTCATGTATCCATAAACTTACAAAGGAAAATTGAGCCATAAAAGTTCATAATTAACATAAACAAATTGAACATTTCTATGTAATTGAATAAAGTACAAGTTACCTAACATTTAAAAGAATGTTCATCCCACCTACCTCAATCCGTGCACCACAAGGCGATCCTTCAAAAGTCCTCACGCCCCTTTTCCTCTTATGAAATCAAACTCTACAAGTGGCAAACATAAGGTGTAGAAATAAGTTCTCTCTCTCACCTAAAAAAAACCCTAGGTTAAGCTTGTAACTATTCAATATCTCATATTTTCATAAAAGTAACTCACATTAGGGTTTTAAAACATCACATTACCTTTCTCTAAGCTTAACCCAAAGAAAACTCTCATTTCTACAAAACCCTAATTTACAAAACACAATTTATTCTTATAAAACTTAAATCAAATTCCATAATTATCTTCTAAGAATCATTAGGAAACATCTTTGTGAATGTACTTTGAAAGAAAACCATTTTTGAGTGAAACCCTAACTTCCAAAAATTCATATTTGTAAGAAATCAACTCGCATTAAGGTTTAGAAACATCCATTAATCATTCTCTAAACTTTTCTCAAAAGAATCATAAAGAAAACCTAATTTTTCCCAAAGCCCTAATTCCCTTTCTTTAGAGAAAACTCATGGAAGAAAGGAGAAAACTCATGGAATCCACATACCTTGACCTTCCCTTGGATTTCCCTATGTTTTCCTCCAAGATCGGCCGCCGGAAACCCTCCACCCGAAGCTCCCGTCGCCTTGCCCGTCGCCTCTCCCTTTCCTATGTCCGCTCGGTTTTGGCAAAACGGGCGAATGGGAGAGAGTGGGGAGATTTCGGTTTGCCTAATAGAGAGGAATGGAAAAGGCCTAAAGACCTAAATGCCCTCACTTAAGTAGATTCGACCTTTAGAAAGCTTAGGGGTAGTTTGGGCATTAATGAGCTTCTAAAAATTATATCTCTTAATTTAAGCGAGATTACATATAAGTCCTTTATACCAAATCGATCGAAATTTCGCGCTCTATTTTATAAAATTATTCCCGTCGAAATCTGACAACTTCGAAATTTTCACTTAAACCTCGTCGCGGCGCTTTAAAAAGCGTGCGAAGTCTTAGACGGCATTTTCGGATTTTACAATTCTCCCTCCCTTATAAAAATTTCGTCCTCGAAATTTAAGACAAGCTTAAGAAATCATACCTTAATCAAATAGGTGAGGATAGCTTTCCCTCATCTCTGATTCCTTCTCCCAAGTAGCATCTTTCTCCGTTCCATGCTTCCACATAACTTTGACATAAGGAATCTCTCTACTCCGAAGCTGCTTAACATCGTAATCTATGATCTTTTCAGGCTCCTCTACAAAAGTCAAATCTGGTTGGATATCTATTGCTTCAGTGTCGATCTTCTGGGCTTCATCTGCAATGTACTTCCTCAAAGAAGAAATGTGGAATACATTATGTACTCCACTCAAGTGATATGGCAAAATCAATCTGTAGGCCACACTGCCAACTCTCTCTGATATCTCAAAAGGGCCAACATATCTTGGACTTAGCTTCCCAACTTTGCCAAATCTCTTTACACCCTTCATAGGACTAACCTTGAGGAATACAAACTCTCCAACATCAAATTCAACAAATCTATGCTTGGCATCGTAGTACTTCTTCTGTCTATCTTGAACAGCCTTCAATCTATCACGAATCAGCCTTATCTTCTCAGTAGCATCATCTACTAAGTCAGCTCCAACTATCTTTCTTTCTCCTGTCTCGGCCCAACATAAAGGAGTTCTACACCTCCTTCCATACAAAGCTTCATATGGTGCCATACCTATACTTGCTTGGAAGCTATTGTTATAAGCAAATTCAATCAATGGAATGTGTGTCTCCCATTTGCCACCAAAGTCAAGTACACACAATCTGAGTAAATCCTCTAAAGTCTGAATAGTCCTCTCTGATTGACCATCTGTTTGAGGATGAAAAGCTGTACTGAAAGTAAGTCTGGTGCCCATTGCCTCCTGAACTTTCCTCCACAATCTAGAGGTGAATCTCTCATCCCTATCTGATACTATTGATCTAGGTACACCATGAAGTCTAACGATCTCATTAACATAAATACTTGCCAACTTCTCAACAGCATCAGATTGCTTGATAGGCAAGAAGTGTGCTGACTTGGTCAATCTATCAATGATCACCCATAGAGCATCATGACCAGTTCTGGACCTAGGTAATCCAACCACAAAATCCATAGCTATGTCTTCCCATTTCCACTCTGGTATGGGTAAAGGCTGCAATAAACCTCCTGGCTTTTGATGTTCCACCTTTACCATCTGACAAATTGTACATCTAGCCACAAATTCTGCTACACTTCTTTTCATTCCTGGCCACCAAAAATATCCCTTCAGGTCTTGGTACATCTTGTTACTACCTGGATGAATGGTATAACTTGAATAGTGTGCTTCCTGAAGAATGTCCTTCCTCAAATCTCCAGCATCAGGGATGCAAATTCTGCCTCTATACCGGAGTAACTCATCCTCATCAAGCTCAAACTCCTCCACGTGACCAATCTTCACCAAACTTAGGACTTTCTCAAATTCTGCATCTTGAGGCAATGATTCCCTTATCCTATCCTTCAAGGTGGACTGAACAGTCATCTGATTCAAGGCCATAAACTCTGCATCATTGGGCTGAACTACAGAAATCTCTAACTTCTCCAAGTCTCTAATCAATTCATGCTGTTGTGTGATCATCCAACTAGCACTAGAAGTTTTCCTGCTTAAAGCATCTGCTACAACATTTGCCTTGCCTGGATGATATTGGATATCTAAGTCATAGTCCTTGATAAGCTCCAACCATCTCCTCTGCCTCAAATTCAACTCTTTCTGAGTGAAGATGTATTTTAAACTTTGATGATCAGTAAATACCTCACACTTCACTCCATACAAGTAATGTCTCCATATCTTCAGGGCAAAGACCACTGCCGCTAACTCCAAATCATGGGTTGGGTAGTTTCTTTCGTGGTTCTTCAGTTGCCTTGAAGCATAGGCAATGACCCTTCCGTTCTGCATCAAAACACAACCCAGCCCTTTGTGAGAGGCATCACTATAAATCTGAAATCCATCCGTCCCTGAAGGAATGGTAAGCACTGGAGCAGTCATCAAACACTGTTTCAATCTTTGAAAAGCCTCTTCACATTGATCTGTCCATACAAACTTCACTGCCTTTTGAGTCAATCTAGATAAGGGCATAGCTATACGAGAAAACCCCTCAACAAACCTTCTGTAATAACCGGCTAAACCCAGAAAGCTCCTGATCTCCGTCACAGTAGTGGGTCGTGGTCAATCCGCTATAGCATGTACCTTGTGTTGATCCACAGAGATCTCTCCATTGCCAATCACATGACCCAAAAAGTTCACACTTTTCAGCCAAAACTCACATTTGGAGAACTTAGCATACAAATCATTATCCTTCAAAGTATACAACACTGACCTTAAATGATTCGCATGCATCCTTTCATCAGGAGAGTAAACAAGTATGTCATCTATAAATACAATCACGAATAGATCTAAAGAATCCTTAAAGATTCTATTCATGAGATCCATAAACACTGCAGGGGCATTCGTTAAGCCAAAAGGCATCACTGTAAACTCAAAATGCCCGTATCTAGTGTTGAAAGCTGTCTTTGCTATGTCCTCTTCTCTAACCTTGAGCTGATAGTATCCTGATCTCAAGTCTATCTTGGAAAACACAGAGGCACCCTCCAACTGATCAAACAAGTCGTCAATTCTCGGAAGAGGGTACTTATTCTTTACAGTTAGTTTGTTCAATTCCCTGTAGTCTATGCAAAGTCTTAAACTCCCATCTTTCTTCTTCACAAAGAGCACAGGAGCACCCCAAGGCGAAGTGCTAGGTCTGATAAATCCTTTATTAAGCAACTCTTCCAATTGTTCTTTCAGTTCCTTCAACTTTTTTATGGCCATCCTATAAGGGGCTTTAGCAACAGGATTTGCTCCACTAACCAGCTCAATGGTGAAATCAATCTCCCTGCTTGGAGGCATTCCAGGTAAATCATCAGCAAACACTTCTGGATACTCTTGCACCACAGGTATCTCCTCTAATCTCCTCTCTTCTTTCTTCTCTTCCTTAACATAGGCTAGAAAACCTTCATTACCCTTCCTCAACAAATTGTATGCCACCAAAGAAGAGACTATCATAGAAGTTATGCCTCTTTCCCCTACGAATTTAAATTCTTTCTCCCCTGGCATACAAAATTTGAGTTCTTTCTTGTTACAGTCTATGGTCACAAAGTGACAAGACAACCAATCCATGCCTAGGATCATAACAAATTCGGTCAAGGGCAATAACATAGGATCTGCACTAAGACTTCTATCACACACAATCAACTCCACATGACACCCTTTGTTGGTTTCCAACTGACTCCCATTGGGCATCATAACAGATAAGGGTTTGAGCATAAGTGAGGAAGATAAACCAACAGACTTAACAAATTCCTCCGAAATGAAAGAATGAGAGGCTCCCGTATCAAACAATACCTTAACAGGCTTGTTACAAACAAGGATCGTTCCTAAATATCATGCATGTAACATAACATAAAGCTTATTTTACTTAAACAGTATAAAGGGATTCATTAACATTAAATAAAGTCCATACCTGTGATAACATCAGGAGAGTCTTTTGCTTCAAGTTGTGATATTCCATAAACTCTTGGTTGAACCGGGGGACGAGCTTGACCTTGTGATGGGGTAGATCCAGTAGACTCTACAGTTCTTGGCCTGCCAGCTGTCCTCTGAGGAAAAGTGTTTCCTGTTCTGGCCGCTGGGGTAGACTTCTGTCCCATGGTAGGGCAAAACTTGGCCATGTGCCCAGGCTGATGGCACCAAAAACAGGTATTGGTGCCAGAAAGGCACTCTCCCCTATGAGCCCTTCCACATTTATTGCACATAGCAGATGGAGTACTGCTCTCTGAAGTGTTGGGCTTGGGCTTCTTCCAATTTGGCCTTCCAGAATGAAAAGATTGTGCAGGCCTTGATCTATCTTCATACTTCCTCTTCTGGAAGTCTCTCCTCTTTTGAGTACTTTGATAATCAAGCTCAACCTTCCGTGCTTTATCAACTAATTTAGAGTAATCTTCAATCTCAAAAGCAACCAATGGCTGTCTAATGCTATCTCTCAAGCCACAAAGGAAACGGTGGCATTTCTCTTCTGCATTAGGAATCAGATGAGAGGCATACCTAGATAGCATCGTGAATTCAGCCTCATACTCTGCAACAGTCTTATCACCCTGCACCAGCCTAATGAATTTATCTTGCATTTCTCTCCTAGCAGTCATTGGCACATACCAATCTCTAAACACTTTGACAAATTCCACCCATGAGATTTGACTGCTAGATTTCCCAGTAAAAGTTTCTTCCAATTGTCTTCTCCACCATCTGTTTGCCTCCCCTCTGAAGGCATAAGTAGCTAAGGCTACCCTCCTATCCTGAGGGCATAGCATCCCCTCCAAAATCTTCTCAACTTCCATTAACCAGTCCTCTGCTTCCATAGCTCCACCTTCCACAAAAGATGGTGGCTTCATGTCCTGGAATAACTTTAAATACTTGTCAATTGGAGCACTTCCACTACTTCCAGCTTGAGTCTGTGCATTCTTTATCATCCCCGTCATAGCTGCCATCATTTGGGTAAAAGAGTCCAAGGTAGCATTAATGCTACTACCTTGAGGCTCTACTACAGATGGTAATTCTCTCCTGACCTCCCCTGTGTTGCCATCAGTGGCATCTAATTCTGGTTCCTCAGCCCTGAGACATGAAGCAACATAGCAATCTAAGCATTAAATAACACAAGCACCTTACACCTATTCTAACCTATAAGATCTTCCTATCGGCTCTTTTATGAAAATCAATATCCTCAAATCCTTGCTCTGATACCACTACTGTCACGACCCGGCCCGGTTAGCTCGCAAGTGCGAGGCGGGAACAGAGATCGGACGTAAAAGTTAAAAGGAACTTAACATAACATCAATTGAAACATCAACAATATAAAGAAAGAGCCACTACAATCTCCTAACATAAAATTTTCTCTTTTCTTTCATTCAAAAAAAATCACCAATCAAGGGATTTAACATTAAATGTACAAAAGCATACAAAAAGAGGATCTACAAGTATAATCTTTCATTTGCATTCTAGTTCTAATCCTCCTATACAAAACATCAAAATACAAAAGAACCTGCCACCCGTCGTCTCCCTACGACGGTAGGTGCGCGGTGGCTGATCAGTCATCTAACCCCCTCTTTTGGATCCTCCTGAAAAATATTCCCACAACGAGGGTGAGTTTTTAAGCTCAATAGGTGAGGATAAAAATTCATTTAAACATAGGGAGAAAAAAAGGAAACTACAACATGCTTGGCGTAGGGAAAATTAACAGAAAAATTATCAATTCTAAAGTAAGTTATGCTCAAGTGACAACATGTTTTTCTTTACATCAATTTCTTTCAAATGCTCAAACCTTTCATTACACCTTTCCTTTCTTTCTTTCCTTTCTTTCTTTCCTTTCATTTTTAAAACACTGAGGCTCATTTAATCTCAATCACATATGACAATGCATGAAAAACATTCATATAATTTAGTACGTATATATATATATATATATATATCACCCGTCTCAGGAGTATCACTTGTACTGATCAGGTACAATAAATTGGCCATTTCCTTTTCCATAGGTTCAAAAGAACCAACCTTTTCCACAGCTCATAAGAGCCTTCCTTTTCCATAGCTCGTGAGAGCCAACCTTTTCCATAGCTCATAAGAGCCAACCTTTTCCTTGTGATACTCCCGCATCAACATACTCATGCATTTATTACTTAAAATAATCTTAAATGAAATGCTCCATGTACTTTCCATAATGTATTCTTGCATGTAAGATAAGGAAATCATGTGAAGCAAGTGTATATCAAGAGTGTGTAAACCAAACATGAGTTAAGCATTGCATAGGAGAAACATTTGAAATCACTTCATGTATCCATAAACTTACAAAGGAAAATTGAGCCATAAAAGTTCATAATTAACATAAACAAATTGAACATTTCTATGTAATTGAATAAAGTACAAGTTACCTAACATTTAAAAGAATGTTCATCCCACCTACCTCAATCCGTGCACCACAAGGCGATCCTTCAAAAGTCCTCACGCCCCTTTTCCTCTTATGAAATCAAACTCTACAAGTGGCAAACATAAGGTGTAGAAATAAGTTCTCTCTCTCACCTAAAAAAAACCCTAGGTTAAGCTTGTAACTATTCAATATCTCATATTTTCATAAAAGTAACTCACATTAGGGTTTTAAAACATCACATTACCTTTCTCTAAGCTTAACCCAAAGAAAACTCTCATTTCTACAAAACCCTAATTTACAAAACACAATTTATTCTTATAAAACTTAAATCAAATTCCATAATTATCTTCTAAGAATCATTAGGAAACATCTTTGTGAATGTACTTTGAAAGAAAACCATTTTTGAGTGAAACCCTAACTTCCAAAAATTCATATTTGTAAGAAATCAACTCGCATTAAGGTTTAGAAACATCCATTAATCATTCTCTAAACTTTTCTCAAAAGAATCATAAAGAAAACCTAATTTTTCCCAAAGCCCTAATTCCCTTTCTTTAGAGAAAACTCATGGAAGAAAGGAGAAAACTCATGGAATCCACATACCTTGACCTTCCCTTGGATTTCCCTATGTTTTCCTCCAAGATCGGCCGCCGGAAACCCTCCACCCGAAGCTCCCGTCGCCTTGCCCGTCGCCTCTCCCTTTCCTATGTCCGCTCGGTTTTGGCAAAACGGGCGAATGGGAGAGAGTGGGGAGATTTCGGTTTGCCTAATAGAGAGGAATGGAAAAGGCCTAAAGACCTAAATGCCCTCACTTAAGTAGATTCGACCTTTAGAAAGCTTAGGGGTAGTTTGGGCATTAATGAGCTTCTAAAAATTATATCTCTTAATTTAAGCGAGATTACATATAAGTCCTTTATACCAAATCGATCGAAATTTCGCGCTCTATTTTATAAAATTATTCCCGTCGAAATCTGACAACTTTGAAATTTTCACTTAAACCTCGTCGCGGCGCTTTAAAAAGCGTGCGAAGTCTTAGACGGCATTTTTGGATTTTACACCCCCCGCTCTGGGGTTATGAATTGTTCCGGCCACGCAAAGAAGAGAGTACACCAGGCTCACTTGGCCTCGTTGTGTGCGTCGAACCGGTTTCCCTCCTACCACGCTCACTAAAGACGTGCTTAGGTGGTCCTCCGGCTCGACACGCATGTCGAGACAGGAGGGCGAGGGTCGCTTACTTACCTCGTCATAGGAGTCGCACCGGGTTCCCTCCTACCACGCTCACTAAAGGCGTGCTTAGGTGGTCCGCCGGCTCGACACGCACGTCGAAGTAGGAGAGCGAGAGAAGGTGATTGTCCGCCTCGTCGTAGGTGTCTAACCGGGGTCCCATCCCACCACGCGCAATAAAGACGTGTATAGGCGGTCTATCGATCCGACATGAACGTCGAGGACGAAAGCCTGAGTTTAGGGATTATACCTTCGGGGCCGGTGGACCGGCGGAGGAGGGTACGGATCGAGGCAGGAGAGGAGAGGGCACATAAGCATTTTTTTTATTATTAATTATAATTAATATTAATTACCATAATAATTAATTAAGTATAATCTATAATTAATTATTAATTAATTATAATTAGTAAATTAATTATAATTAAATAATGACTAATTATAATTAATCGAGATTAATCATAATTAATCAAATAATTATAATTTATAATTAATTACTAAATAATAATTAATGATAATTAATTAATTAATTATAACCATAATTAAATAATAATTAAAGATAATTAATAACTATTATAATTAATAATATATATAAAAAAAACTATATACATTTTTTTTGGAATTGGCCGAAGAAGCTTGCCAAAGGGAGAAGGTTAACCTTCACAGCAAGCGTGCTCCCGTTGTTTCTCCGATCAAAATGTCAGAGCTTTCGATCCAACAGGGAGGTAGCGGCGTCGGAGGGAAGGGAAGAAGCGCACGAAAGGTAGGAGGTTATCTTCACGGCCGGCGAGCTCCCTGTTCTTGCCTCCGATCAAATGTCGGACTCCCGATCCGACAGGGAATGGCGGGTCGTCGAAGGAACGAAGCCGACCAGCTACGGAGGAGTCGGAGAAGGGGAGATTGAGAGACTTCACAGCGAGCGAGCACACGACGTTGCTTCCGATCAAAACGTAACTTCCGATCTCACAGGAAGAAGAGAACGAGAGCGGGAGAGAGAAATAGAGAGAGATCGAGCGCTTGGGTTGGCGAGAGGAGACCGAAGGCCTCCTTTTCGTTGGCTTTTAACAACGCTAGGTGAGTCGTGCAAAGTCGTGGCGGATGCGACGTCGACCGTGCGCGGGATGGCTACGAC
Source organism: Dendrobium huoshanense (assembly GCA_016618105.1). Lineage (NCBI taxonomy): Eukaryota > Viridiplantae > Streptophyta > Magnoliopsida > Asparagales > Orchidaceae > Dendrobium > Dendrobium huoshanense. Next base: position 20,973,390 of record CM028359.1, on the reverse strand, counting down.
GTGCGAGCAGGTGAGATTTGATTTTTTTTTTTTTTCTTTTTGCACGGCATAGCAGGTCAACACAAAGATTAAGTTGGGAAATTATATTTTTCTTTTATAGTAACTACGTTCATTCTACGAAATGTGATGTATTGAGTATTAAGCCCATTTTATATGCATTTGATTATGTTTTTACCACAAATTTACCTTTGAAAATTGTCTAAAATAATTTTCACTTTTCCATGCACAAAACCGTCATATTGTTTTGAATGTTATTTAGTATTCTTGTTTTAAATTCCAATGATTATCTCTTGTAATGTTATGTAAAATTTCTTATCAAAAATAAATGTCTGATGAAAATAATGCAAAGAATGTGTTCTATATGAATGATTAGGTGTGTATGTTGACAGATATAGCTCATCTTTATGATACTAACTAGGCACGTTTTTACCCACACATAAAGGTCACTGCCTTCTCTACTTCCGTTTAGGGAAAGGTTTGGAAAAGAATATTGATGTGGATAATCATAAGATAAGTTATGATAATAGAAATTCCTTTACTGAACTCATGATATAGATATCCAATTAAATGATATGTTCTCTTTTACATAATTGAATACCATGCTAAAGTTTATGATTACAATTATATTAATATGAAATACAAAATTTGATTTATGAAGACGCGCATCCATATTGTTTTATATTCTCAAATTACTATAGCTTAGAACTATAATAAGCTACTAAGTTATTTATATAACCAACTCAAATAATTGATAATCATTTCTTTCAAAAAGGCTCCTCAAATTTAGATTGGTTAAAAAAGAGAGCATGCATAACACCATAGATGCAATTGAGGATAGGTATCACCAGGAAACGTGCATATTAGTTTGTATTTTGCAAACATATTAGTGGCATTTTGATTATGGAAAATATTCTCTTAGGAATTTTTTTGTTAAATGCTTTAGAAAGTTTTAATGTTAATAGAAAGTATTTAAATTTTCAGCCAACTGTCTGTTCCCACCTTGGTACTCCAAATTTATGGGTTGGGTTGCAACTACAAAAGGATCCAATATTATAGAAAAATCAAGCTAATTGTGGAAATTAGCATAGGAAAATCTAAATTTCAATGTGGTATAGCTGGTTAACAAATGATAATTCAGCATATTTGTGCAAGCTCGTTGAATACTATTTACATTACAAATGCATCTGTATTTGAGAAAGGGAATGTTTTAGCACTTACAGTAGCATCTTTAGCTTTCACAGTCTTTGGCTTTAACAGGTTTGGGTTCTGAACTTCAATCAGGCCTTCAGTGCCTTTCCTTTTCTGTGAAATTAGGAAACCACTTATGTAAATCTCAGTGTAGCTAGCATTAGAGTTTCCAAAGTACTACCTCAGTCTCTTCAGAATCCTCTTCAGATTCCTCTTCAGATTCCAATTCTTTTTCTTCTTCTAGCTCTTCCTTCTCTTGTTCCTGCTAAAATCATAAATTTTGGATCAAGAAACATGGAAATGAAGTTTATAAGGTATCATAATAGGGCAATGACATTCCGTTTCAAAACACATTACAAATCATTTTTGAAGTTTAACCTAAATACCAAATCCCTACACAAGAAATTTCCCCATATGTTGAAATGAAGATAACAAGGAGGCAGAACTCTTACTGGCTTTTGAAAACTCGTTTAAACAACTGTGTGAAAATGACAGTGAAGTTCATATAAGATATCAGAAGAGGGCAGGTAATTATTTTTTATGTAGCCAAAGATGGGGTAAGATGTACGTTTGTTTCTACGTGTAATCACATGCATAAATTTAGCAGGAGCATTACTTTCATAATTCTGGGGACATTATAGTTAGAAATTTTATTAGAAGAAATAATTTTTCAAATAAAGTGTCACTTTGAACCTTCATTCTTATCACTAACATAAGCTTGTCTTAAAAAGTTAGTATCTGAGAGCTCAATTTTGAAGATAGCAAACATATGTTTCAAGGTTACTAAAGTCCACATTTAGTAATTTCAGGATTGAAGGTTAGCACCAATCCTAATGAATGACGGAAAATCGTTAAGAGAATGATGGATACCAATAAGAAGCTTATAAGCATCAAGGGTACATCTTTTGGAGTTCAAAATGAAGTTTCAAGCTTAATTGAATCATTATAATACTTAAATGTCCTAGATGAGTAAGCTTTCGTTTTGTTACATCTAATAAGATCTCAAATATGATTTTTAATGACCGAATACTTAAAATTTGACAAAAATGTTGTTTATAATTTTGCTAACACAACTTTCAGGAAAATCCCAACTCATTTTGATTGATGTTTCAACTATTTTTTCAAAATTCTATTTTCTAATTATTTAAATCATTAATATAATAAAAATTACGTGTTAAATTTATCACCATAAATCCCAAATATTTTTGTATACAAATTGATAAATTATATGATAAGTTTATGTTTCTAATTCCTTAAATAGCATTCCATTTACATTTGCTGATACTGCATTGTTTCGCCTTCAATTACTACCAATAGAGACCGTTATGGACTTGAGTATACCCATAACCCAATGGGTTCACAAAAAATGGGGATCAGCTTTTTAAACTTGTTAAGTTGTTTCAATAGACCTATTAAGCCTATGCAAACCCATTAAGGCGTGTTTTGCACATAGCAAACTCGATAACTGTTTTTTTAGCTGTTAAGGGATTTTCCAAAATTAGAAATTTTATATGCACTTTTAACAGCTCTTTTGTTTATCAAATTGATTTCTAAGCTTCTTTATATATAACTCAACACTTACAACAGTTTCAGAGAAAATCCAAAACAAAAAGAATTCAAAAACCTGAAATTCATATCTTTTCTCACACGAAGTCCCCCAAGCTTGAGCTCATGAAGGTTCCATCATTTGCAAGATATTTAGGAATTTTACAAGCAATCTGATGTATGTAAGATTGCTTCTTAATTTTTCATTTTAATTTTTACTTGTTGAATTTCATCATAAAATTTTACTTATATTCTTAGTTTTTTGTTTTGTTTACTTTGTATTTTGTTTGGGGTAGTACTCGCCTAGCACATGAGAGTACATTGTGTTACACTCGCCTGTAAATAGAGTGGGCAGATGTTAGCTTTTTCACCATTAAGGCAATTTGTCAAGCAAACTCCGACTAGCGGAATCTTCCGGATGTTACCTACGCGTGGACATAGCATTGGGGTTGGCCAAACCATATTAAAATTCTTGGCATCTCAAATACTATAATTTAGTTTATTTAGGTTGCACAACCTCCACATTTAATTAATTGTTTGGAATGAATTGCTTATGCTAGAATTTCTTTTCAGTGACTATCAAAATAATTAATATTATTATATTAAGTATAGAAAAACATTTTACATGTGCTTAAATTCTTAAATACTTCACTTATAACATAAAGTTTTGTATTCGCATTCTTTATAGTGTGGACACAATTATAACTTTGGTGTTAGAACATTAAACTGGATTGACTTCTGTAGTTGAGTTAATACTTGATACTGGGCTTAATAGTTATGTTATGTGCCATCAAACTTGTAGGATTAGATTAATTATAAGTGTATGTTATCTAATATTACTGATTGTGATAAATTATGTTATGAAAAATTACAAGTATAATCCAATTAGTTTATACAGATTGTGTATTTGTTTTCTCTAACATTTGTCCACATAGATTGTATAATTATTTTGTTTAGATTATTGATTTGATCTATAGTTTTCATTGTGTGCTTTAGTGTTATATATTTAAGCATAGCCACAGTAATTTTAGTTTTGTATATTAAGTTGATATTAGTACATTTATTGTGCGTTTTAAATTAGTGGTTTTCAAAAGAAATCTAAAGTGAATCATTGCACACCTAATTCAACCCCTCTCCTCTCTCTTAGTGTGCCTTTCCTTACACTTAAGCCAAGTTGCATTCATAGGGAGGTAGGAAGAATTAGTATATATAACTTATCAATTAATCAATTAACGACAGTATTTGCTAAAGATGAACATTTAACGAAACTTTTTGAACTATGGTACTCTACATTCACTCTAATATTTGCACCATGTAGCAGTAGAGTAAAAATATTGGATACCTGCAAATTTCATCATGGATCTTACCGAATAGAGAAAAAGGCATTGACTACACAGAAATTGAATTGGTAAATAGCATAAAACATTAAAGCAACAAACTTCAACTCACTGCATGCATTTGGAGCATTTCCCACCACTATTGGCTAGTTTACTGCAAATTACTTACTTTCTCATTTCATACCCTTCATTCTTAAATAGCAAAGTTGAAAATTTCCAGTCACTGAAGGCATACATGCGCCATATCATGGGGACACCCGTGTTAAGCTATAATGGTCAAATAGGCAGCTTTAACTTAAGTGAATTTAGAGGCCAAAAAAACTAGCAAGCAACTAAAGGATAATAAATTTCCACTTCTTGTTGAGCAAAATAGGGATGCTCAAACAAGTGATGTCATTTTGAATAACTATTCGGACAAAAAAGTCCTGAAGATACCGGTTGAATTAAAATAATGTTGAAGGAAAAAAAAAACTAACAAGCAAAGAAGGATAATAAATTTCCATTCCAACTTAAACAAAATAGGGAATATCCCAAAAAGACATAAGTATGAGTAACTTCTGTAATAGAACTGTGTTGAAGACATTAGCTGTACTAAAATAATTTGAGCAGTTTCTACCTTTCTAAAAGTGCGAGGACGAGATGATGTTCCTGCAGCTGCAGCACAAAAGCACGGGGAATAAATCAGAAGCAAGTCAAGATGACCCTCATCATAAACTATACATAGCTTCTCAAGATTCGAAAGTTACAACTAAGACTGCAATACCTGCTTACATGACAGAATTTTAATTGCAATAGAATTACCCATAATGTAGTACTCAAACTATATCTTATGATCATCAACTAAGTTTCTCATCCTTATTTTCTGATGGAAAAAGTTTGCAGCTAGATACAGACATCCCCAAAAGCCTACCAAAGCATTGTGTTTGATCAAGTTAAAATATCCATAAGCACTCTTTTAAGGACCAACATTTATGATTTTTTTTTTTTTTTTTGCTTCAATTTGGTTATGAGACAATCAATTGAAGGACACAACTTATAGGTGCAGAAAAGTGGAGAAACTGAGAATATGAAAATATGCAGGAATCATCTGTCTCCCTTCTCCCCTTCTCAAAATAGGACCACTCAATAAAAAGGAAAATTTGTATATAACTCCATACAGTGTCCCTCTTATATAAATAAAAGAAAACAACATTATTAATTCTAGTAATGAAGCTACTTTTTTTTTTTTTTGCAAATTAATACACTTCAAAACTTTAATAATTAACTCTGATATTGTTTTAATCCTTCTTACCCACAAAAATAATTGAGATCATCTTAACAGGCCGATAAGCTCACCATATCCTGTGAGTGCGATCCAACCAGCATATCCCACCTGAAGTTTTTACTTTTATTTTGAACAACCATGGAACCTAGATCCAAAATAGTATCCTTAATCAAGTAAAAGGATCCTCAGGCCACTGTAATGATCCTTCATTTAACAATTTCAACAAAGTGAAACACTTCGGTTGCATCAAACCCAAATATTTACAAATGTATGAGAACAACCGACTTAACATCTACTCAGGTTTGTTCTAACTCAAGTACTCTAAAGTTTATTCAACCCAAATTATTTACTTGGATTGAAAGTGGTTCATTGAGAATTATGTCAATCCACAGAGAATTTTACCAACCAACAAGAATCATGCTATTCAATCCACATATTTTAGTAAGATTTGAGTTCAACCCAACAAATCTACCAATTGATATTCTACAAGGTTTGGACAACCCAACATGAAATTCAAGGGGCTGCAACCAAACTTTAGTTGGCTGGATAAACATAGCAGAATACCAAGATTGCACCAAAACCTTGGCAGAACACCTAAGTTGGACAAATCCAAGTAGTTTACTAGCTAGCAGTAATCCAAATCATGTTAGCATATCAAGTTGCAGCCAAAACATAGGGTTGTTGGTTGAACATTAAGATCAATAAATAATTCCTAGCAACCAATTTTTTGGGTTGTCAATTGGTCATAGCAACATATCATAATTTTTCACCTATTGCACTCAAAATTGGGAAAATTATGGTGATGGGGGGAAGAGAGAAGGAAAAGAATATTGGATACTAAACTAATTATATTGTATTTCAAATAGATAATCTTAATTTTAGCTTATGTATATATAAGCATATGCATACAAACACTTATGAATGTTGGTATGTACATTCATCCAAATGATTTTATAAAGTATATGCAAACACAAATGATTTTATAAATTATTTTTAAACTAACAGTCTAGGATTCAGTCAAAGCAAAATTAATGATTTCTTACTCTACCAAAACTTGACAGAAAATAGAGCTGAAATCAAAATTTATGATTTCAAGTTGAGGTTTGATCACTTGAATTCAACTCTTATCACCCAAAGAGGTTGGATCTTGCAATTGCCTAAGTTGGAAATAGTTGCCATTATTCTACTCGTGTATCTATAAGACAGTAAAGCCTGAATCTCATCTTTTCCGCTCTAAATAGGAGTTATAATTTTGGAGAGAAAATAAATGAATTTGAGACAAAAAGAGCTTTTTTTTTCTTTTAATAGGATTTTGAAATGGGAATAAAAGAAAACATAGGAGGTAAAGTAATTATTAATCAATTATTAATTTTGTTGTCATCTTAATCTAATAGCATTTAATTAAGCAAATATTTAAGTACTTAATCCTATAAAAGGGTATATATATCAAATAAGTTATACCATTTCTTCTTTTTCCTGTTGCATTTCTACCAAATTCCACCAAGAAAGAAATAAATAATTTTATTCTCTTAGAAGTTAGAACTACCAATAAATAAAATAAAATAAAATCTATATCCTCCTTTTATTCTATTTTCAGTCAACTAATCTCCTTCCGTTCCGTCCCCCAAGTCCCAATCAAAGTTCAATCTACAGCACGAAGCACAAAACAAATACCTTTAGTTTCATGTTAGCCTGATAGCATAGATAGGTACTTTAGCATCAACAAACAGTTAAATTTAAATTATCATCCTCATCCCATGTACACAATAATACTAATTAACTCAAATTGGTTCAACTGGTTGCCTCTTAACATGAATCAAATATGAATCACTATACATAAAATAGAGTAACAACATCATCACAACAACAAAGTTATGGAAAAAGATTTATGCAGCATATGATCAAACCTAATCCCATCTGCACTGCTGCAAAGTCAACAACGAATAACTGAATCCGAAAAGAAAAGTAAACTCTGGAATCCCATTACCAATAAGAGTATAGATTAAACATAAAGAGAAGGAGAAGTTAGTACCCATCTCTTCCGGCGTGGAGAAAAGCCTCCGGCCTGTCGGCTTTGCCTTGAACTTGCCCCTCACCATTACCTCGTTAATCTAGAAAGTACAGAGAAAGGCGGCGATGTGGAGAGGGGGGCGAGCGGAAGCGTTTTCGTTAGCGAATTCGAACTGCTATACCTCCCGAATCTCGATCTTCTGATCTTTAACGCAACCTTTGCGATGTAACATAATAACTTTGCTATAATTTATAATTTTATTTTAATTTTAGTCATCTTCTTTTCAATAAATCGCCTAATTATGTTAATACTTATTAGTTAAGGCGAGTTGGATATTTGACAGCTTAGACTTTGTTGGCAACAGCTTTCTTACTATTTTCTTAAAAAAAAAAATAACAAAAAAATATTTAATCTATGAAATTTTTTATTAAAAAGCTACTTTAAAAATAAAAAATAATAATAAAATTGAACAATTATGAGAAACTATTTATCTTAATTTGATAAACTTAAAAAAAGGAAATTTTATAAGGCTTTGCTAGTTGAAGAATCTTTCATTATAATTTGCCATAAGTTATAATAAATTACCTTTTCCGGAACTCAAACATATGGGATTGAGATTGACATAGACAGTTTTAAAATTTTTTTTTTTAATTTAGTATTTAAATAGATAAAACATTAAATATAAAATAATAAAAAAACATTATGCTTTCTGAATTGACTATTATATAGCCCTCATGTATCTAAATTATATCATAGAATCATTGTATTGTCTTCTTTAGTATATTAAGATTTTGTTTTCTCGTTATTAGTATTGTCTTCTTTTCCAAGAAGGATTGCAATGATGATCCCAAACAAACTATAAAATCTATCATTTTATCCTTGATTCAAGAAATATACAATAGTCATTGTATCTCAATCATTGGATGATCAATTACTGAGGGATTCGATCGGTCATCTTCCACACAAGTTAACATCATCGAGTAACGCTCTGACAAACAACCTCGGTAGGTCAAGCATCCTTTGTCGATTCTCTCAGCCTCTTCCAGGAACTTTTATTTGGTCCGGTGAACGTACGTTCCTCTACATTCGACCACCAATGTATTAGCGCCACGTAGCATGAAGAAAAGACGCCGACCCGACCCGCTGTTTTTTGGGTTCTCGCACATGCGCGATGCAAAGGGCTGAAGAGAGGAAGACGGCAGCTGCCCATAAATATCCGGCTTCATCTCAGTCTTGAAGCTGCAGAACGTCAAGCCATCAACGCTGTATCCAAAGCGATTTTCAAATCCAAAGGGAGAAGCCAGTAATAAGCGATTATCACTAAAGCTGTTGTTGCCCGAATACTGCGGAAGCAGACATTGGCACGCTTGCTGCATTGCTAGCAATTGATTAGCTTGCTCGGCAACAGCGCTTCTCAGTTGCATCAACTGACATTCTCAGTTGCCTTGGAGTCGATAGAAAATAATAGTTTTTTCTAGCAATACCGAGCAAATCCTGAGCAAATACTGAGTTTTTTCTAGCAATACCGAGTTGTACTGAGTTTTTTCTAGCAAATCCTGAGCAATACCGAGTTGTACTAAGTTTTTTCTAGCAATACTGAGCAAATCATGAGCAAATACTGAGTTTTTTCTAGCAATACCGAGTTGTACTGAGTTTTTTCTAGCAATAACGAATTGTACCGAGTTGTACTGAGTTTTTTCTAGAAAATCCTGAGCAAATACCGAGCAAATCCTGAGCAATACCGAGTTGTACTGAGTTTTTTCTAACAATACCGAGTAAATACCTAGCAATACCGAGCAAATCCTGAGCAAATACTGAGTTTTTTCTAGCAATACCGAGTTGTACTGAGTTTTTTCTAGCAATACCGAGCAAATCTCTAGCAATACCGAGCAAATCCTGAGAAATACCAAGTTGTACCGAGTTGTAAAAAACTCGGTACAACTCGGTATTTGCATGGTATTGGTCTTCACAGAGCGGTATTTCTCATTTTTTCAAAGCAATACCTAGCAAATACCGAGATACCGAGAAAATCGCGAACATTGCATTTTCGGGTTCCGCTCCGGGTCAAGTCGTCGGGCCGCGCGGTTTAGAGTAAGAGCACGTGGCGACATGTTATTGGCGGCCGAACGTAGATCTACGTCAGGTCAGAGGACGTAATAATTGTTCCTCTTCCAGACAGGTTAACATCATAAAGCAATGCTCTGACAAACAACCTCATATAGGTCAAACATTCCTTAGAACTTTTTTTTAACTTTTTCAATACAAGATAATAATATCGAGCAATGCTCTAACAAATAAATCTGTAAATGCAAAATCATGGGGTAGCCTTTAAGGGAAATTAGTAGTGGGCGTGTTCCTTACTAAACAGACTCCATGAGTGCATGTGATTGATAGGGTCACCACTCATTTAAAAATTTCAGAAGGCTAAATTCCTCAAAAAATATATATTTCTTTGAATCATCAAAATTAAAAGTTGCAAAAGTAATAAATCTCTTTAATTGTACAATCATTTTCGTAAGTAACTAAAATTAAAACTATATGAAGTAAAGTGCTTTCATCAAAATCATCCCATGTACTCTAATAAATCATACTGGAGGAGCACGTGCCCAATTATACCTTTATGGGGCAATAATCAGCACAGTACAAAACTCCTTCAAACCACCACCAAACCATCAAGCCTCCACTTAATTGGCAACATGAGTGTGCTGCTAGATTGTTGTGGTCGACACAGTGTTTGATCCCCTCCATCAAGATATTCACCATATGCCTCAACCATCATACTATCTCCAATAAGATGAATACCAAATATAAACCATCACCGGGGTTTTGCTTCTCTATTGATTATCGTTGAATGTCCTCTAAAGTATTGTTTATGTCGGATATCCTCCCAAGTGTTGCCACCGTCAGGTCATTTCCCAATTTTTGGAAGAAAATATGAACCGACAAAAGAGAATTAGGCTTTGATCACCACCAATATTCTCCGAGCTATCAATCTAACGGAAAACTTGGATCGACACAAGAAAATCATGCTTTGATCGCCACTAACATTCGCTTTGATCATCACCAATGTTCTCCAAGCTATAAATCTAAAGGAAAGCTAGGATCGGCACAAGAAAATGAGGCTTTGATCACCGCTGACTATCCCCAAACTACCAATCAAATGGAAAGCTTAGGCCGGCACAAGATATTGTGCTTTTCCCTTCCCCCATGGGAGGTACTTATAGGTGCAAGGGGAGGGAGGGGTAGAGAAAAAAGCTTTCTAATTATTTTTAAAAAAAAAAATTCTATCAATTTTTTGAAATTTAAAATCCATTGACGTATTTCTTAAAAAAATTTAAAAATATATAAAATAATTCCTTAATTTTGAGGCGGCGTTATTCTACCTCAAATTCGTTGTCGCCTCACTGATGGCAAAAGCAAAAAAAAAAAAAACACTAGAAGGGAATTGTTGTACGCGCACCCCATCCGCACGAGTAAGGCGCGCGCCACCGCGTAGGTGGCCCGCTGGGGCCATTGGTGGCTGGCCGGCCGGCTGATTCAATCGTCAAGCTTTGTTGGAGCTCAATTTTGGTCCGAACGGTCCAATTCGAATATTTTTGGAATCTTCAAAATCATTGTTTGAATTTGTAATTACACAGTCTGTAAATTTTCAAAAGCTCCCATACATATTTTCAGACTTTGTAACTTCAATGTTTGAAAATAGGGGGCAACTAATAATATGTCATCAAAAATTTTATTTTGATAGGGCACGAATCTCAATGTAAATGTGATTCAAAAGTTTCAAAAATTAAATTCAGGATCATCCAAACTTCGATTTCTGCAAACTTATAGTCAAATTGATCACCTCGGGGAGACGAACCTAATGACATCAAATGCAGTCCAATCCAAACCAAAATGAGCCAAAAATATAGAATCAAAGTCTAATTGAAAGCTTTAGAGCATTAATTCAACTGACATGCTTATAGACAAATAGAGCGGCTCAATGATATGAATCCAACGAGCACAAGATCACTTAATTATGGCATCATTATGACATAAATATTTAGAAAACAGCTCTATGATCGAAGTGATTGATATAAGCCGTCCGATGGAACACTCCAAACCTACATTTGGTCTCCTCCAGATTGACTAAGCATGTCACTCCCATAAGTTGTCCCATTCGTTGGTAGCCATCGTCGGATCTCTTTCCGACCACCGACTGTCATCAAACTTCCACTTGTTCGTTAGTTGCCTTCGAATCTCTTCCCAACCATCGATGGTCGCCGAACTTCCTCCTGTTCGTTGGAATACCGTCCGAAGTTTGGTCAATTCTTTAATACATTGTATTACCATCGTCTTTGTGTTTAGGGAGTGTTTGAGGAATTATATCTCGGCAAGGACCCGTGGTTTTTCCCTTTTCAGAATTTTCCACATAAAAAATTCGGTGTTCCTTTATCATTTGAATTATTTGTTTGTGTGTTGAATTTTCATGCATCGCTAGAATGTAAAATCTATTCACTCTACCACATCGAATTTCTCAGCCCCCTAAAATGATACATAAATTTATCATATTCTTTGTTTTCTAAACAACAATAATTGGCAAAATGAGCTTTTTAAACTTGAACATGGTGCACTTAAAATAACTATTGGATATATATATATATATATATAACTAAAAAATGATTTCTTTCTTGCAAAACATCATGAGACTTACTACAATATAATTAAAATCATAATTACTCTTAAACAGACATAAAATTAAAATTTACATTATACAAATCAAACAATTTAAATGCATGGAGATCTTAAATATGAAATACTAAGCATATACTTATGCAGAGTTGCAACATTAAAGGAGAATAATTTGTATGCTACTATTTTTTTTCTTTTTAATATTTGTCATGAAATTAATTATTTCTAAGTAAAAATCAAAATCATAATGAAGCAATTGAATAAACTTATTTTATCATGGATTAAAAGCATTCAACACAAGAATCTAGAAAATTGCCAAAACAAGCAAATGCATACAAAATGATCTAAAGAACAAAACAAACCAAGAGATCAAAATAATTGTCACAAATTTGCCTCATATCCTTCCTTTCATACCATATTTGGATTTGCACTTTATAATGACTCAATAAATTGTGAGTAAATTCTATGTATGTTTCAAACCAGATAGGCAAATCTCACCAATCCTATATGAGTATATTTACAACAACATCATCATCTTCAAGCCTTAATTCATTGGGTCGGTTACATGAATTATTTTTTTTCATTGTGTCATGTTAAGAGTCAAATTCTCATTTAAATCTAATAAAGAAAGGTCATTTCTAATATTTTCTAACCAAGTCTTCGTAACATAAACTAAGTCTAATACATCTACTTTTCTAACTAGGTCATCGGAAGCAGAAATTATTTTGTGTGGTCACCGGACGGTCCAGAGGCGAATCAGGATGCTTCACGTCACCTGGTACACAGCACCTATACACAACAAAAAAATGACTTGATGAATCCTGATTCGCCTCTAGACTCTGTCCGGTGACCGCACAGAATAATTTCTCCATCAGAAGGTTGTCATTTTTTGTGACCAAATCATCTAAGGCGACTCTCTTTAATCTTATGTGTCACTGGAGCTACTACCCTCTTCGACTAAATTTCTATAAATAAAAATCTAGTAATAAATTTTGATAACCAAATTATTTGGATTCACTAACTTTTAAATCATAAGAAAGAGATGCATGAGCAGGTGATAATGAACTAAATTATTATTTTTTAATTCTGCAAAAATATTTATGCATGTAGATTTTTTAAGGGCACATGAGTAGGCAATATAGCTAAACCTATTATAGATTGTATAATTAATTTTAGGTAAGGTGTATCAAAATATATTTCCTTGTTTATATTTATATTGAGATATATGCCTACTTATGCATTAATAATAAGTCTTATGGGTGAAAATAAATGACCTAATATAACAAGATTAATAGACCCAAAAAAATCAATATTCAAATTAACTAATTGTTTAATAAATCGATTAAATTAAAGTCCAAAGTTCCTGCCCATTTAATTGATGGGTCAAATTTGAGTTAGGCTAACAAATCCAATTTTGACCAAAAAATGACCCATATAATTTTCTTCTTTATATTATTTTGATTTTTTTTTTAATTATTTTGCTCATTAGTATGATCTTATAATGTTTGATATATTATTCTAAATCAATAAAGTCAACTGGGTTTAGATTCGATAATTGGATTTAGATCAGATCAATTTTGAGTCAAATATAAATCTGACATGTTAATTCATTTTAACACCCCTAATTGAATGCATAGGAAAAAAATAGCACTAATAAAAGATGTAAACTTTATTATTTATGTAACCAACACCACCCAAATAAAGCTCGAGTTGATCGAGTTCATAAAGACACGTAAAGCATAAGCAAAAGATGAAAACATGGGAGCACATGGTTTGTCTTGATGAATGCAAATAATTTAAAATTTCATTTGAAATAACTTTCTTACTACTTTCTAAAATAACTTTGTAGTACAAAAATTTATAATTCAAAAAAATTTGTACTAAAAAACTGCTTAAAAAAGCAATAAGAAAGCAGTCTCAAACAAAGCCTATGACTTCATTTATGACAATTTTCTTACTATTTTTAAAGTTATTTTTTAGCTAAAAAATTTTTAATTTAAAAAAATTTATACTAAAAAACAACTATAAAAAAATACAATCTCATATGAAGCCTAAACATTTCGTAAAAAAATCAAAAAGAAGAAAATCTACAAAAATTTCTTAATCTTATAAGAAAGCATCACACAAGTAACATCACAATAACACACACCCTTTTCCATTGTCAAATAAATGGTGCCAATTCCTTAGCAGCACCGTAGCTAATAACATACTAAAATGATTCAAGCAAAAAGGAAAACTAAGTTCTTTTGGAACAACTTTCTTAGTGTTTCTTAAAATAACTTTCTAGTACAAAAGTTAAAAATTTTATACTCGAAAGCTACTTTAAGAAGCAATAAAAAAGCCGTCCCAAACGAAGCCTAAATCTCCTCAACAGAGTTAGAGCCTTAACATCATATAGAATATACACCTTACCTTATACTAAAAGCCTCTGTACACCAATAATCACTTGAAATGTTACTAATAATATGCTTCATTCATCCCAACATTGATAATAACCAATGCTACTCCCACCAAATAAAATCCAGTATTGCTCTTGATAACAATATTATGCCTCGATACTGTAAAAAGGACAAGAAAGATAAGCAGAAGAAGCTGAAGCTGAAGCAAAATCAGTAATCTCCACTTCTCACTTGCTACTTCAAGTCGGATCCATAATAGTTATTTAAGCTGTCTATGGAATAAGCATATGGGAGGTGAGGCCCATAGATAGGACTATCATTTTGAGCACCTTCACCAATTTCCTTCTGAGCACAATCTGAACTATCAAGATTGGCTTTTGCTCTGCCCTTTGCGTGGCGTTTCTTGTCAGAGAAATGCTCGGCACTGAGCTTCCCCATTTGCTGCTGCAAGTCAAGTAAATCTACATTAGGCTTTGCCCTGCAACTCTTTTTGTGATCTGCAAGTTTAAATTCCAGTCGATATAGGGCGCAGGCGTCGCAGTTACTGATTTCGTACTCGAAAAGATGCCACTCGAAATGGTTAGAGGGTTGAGGATCCATATAATAAGATCTCTTCAACCCTCCAAATTCTTCCATGACCTGCTTCCTCGATTCATGCCAGCCACGCCCGCTATAGTCTGGCAGGGATCTCTGCTTTCTGTTCCCACTTTCAAAAGCTCTTCTTGGCTTGTCGAAGAAGAGCCATTCTCTCAGTGATTCACCCTCGAGAACAGCAAGGTTGAATAACTCTGCCGATGAAGTTGGGAAATTCTTCAGTTATAAAAGTAGGGTTGTCAAAAAAAGTTGTTATTCAGGTTCAATTGTGCTTGACATGATAACTACTCGAATTTGATTAACTTTTTATAAACTTGTTTAATTAAGAAACCAATTTATATATATTTATATATATAATCTATAATCAATCATATGTTTATACTTATAAGGATATATATGTATATAACAACAACAACAACATCATCAAGCATTTATCCTACTATGTGGGGTCGGCTACATGAATCTTTTTTCGCCATTATGCCATGTTAAAAGTTAAACTCTCATTTAAATCTAATAAAAAAATATCATTTTTAATATTTTATAACCAAGCCTTTTTAGGTCTATCTCTGCCTGTCTTAACATAAGTCAAATCTAATAAATCTATTTTCCTAATCGGGACATTGGAATGCTGCCTTTTTATGCAACCAAACCATCTAAGGCGACTCTCTCTAATCTTTTCTTTCACTGGAGCTACTCCAACTTTCACGTATATGCTCATTTCGTATCTTATCTCTAAGAGTAAAGTCACTCATCTACCTAACTATCCTCATCTCTGCAACACTTAACTTAATATTATGCTTCTCTTTCAATAGCCAACATTCTGCATCATAAAGCATTTATATATAAGTAGCAATATATGTATTCTAGAATTTTTATACAAAGTTTAAGTAGACTTTGCATTTGTAAAGAGTTTGTATTGAGCTCAATAGATTAACAAGCTGAACACAAATAAATTTTTTTAACTTGTTTACTTAATGAGCCAAGTCAAACAATACTTAATCTCACTTGATCTCAATTCATTTACACTAACAAGGAGTAAACTTTATAATTTCCCGTATATACCAAAAAAAGAACACAAACATAAAGCATACCAGGTGCATTCCAAGGAGACTTCGTTGTTGCAGCCCCTTCACATTGTGGTATACCAACATCTTTGCCTTGAGCCTTCGCTGTGAGAGAAGCAAAAAGAGGACCATCCTTTAGATCAATACCTCCAGGACGAACCACAGGAATCATACCACTAAGGCCTTCATTAAATGCCAATGTTGCGTGGAAGCTACTACAGTAGTCCTGACACCATTCTGATCCCTGTGTGGGCCTGGGACAATCCCAAAGTGCACATTTTTGCCTCAAAAATGCAGCAGGAGGAGGGCATATCATTGGTAACATCTCTTGAAAATGGGGTAAGAGTGTAACAGCATCCTGTCCGCAAGCATGTAAATCGATATACTGATTATTCTGCATATCTTGATTCATATTAAATTGTGGATAGTCAATAGCAGCAGCAACTTGGCAATCGGCGCTTAGAAAATCATTTTGAGGTAGTTCCTGATTCACATGGTAGTAACTCAGTTGCATGACAGAAATATGTGATAGCTAGCAGCCTTAGTAGATAACCTTATTAAAGTTGCTCAGAACTAATGAGTGATATATTATAAGAAACCTGAAATATAGTTAAATAACGAACGATGGTGAATTTAAAGTAGGAAAACTTGCTAAATGTGGAAAGAATGATAGAAAAGGGAACTAGCATAATAAATATTTCTATAGAACCTTTTTATTACAAGCATTAATTCCCAAACTTGAAAGATACTAAAAGTTAAAAAGATATTAACACAATAAAAGAAGGTCATTGGCGATCCAGATCAGAACATAAAGTTGCTTCTTTTTAGCTATGTGATTCTGTAATATGCAATTAGATGTACCAGACAACCATGATAGTGATAGGAAATGGATGCAATTTTAGCAAAACCAACAAACACAAGAAAATTAGGAAGAAGAATACACAAGAACACTTTTTTATTGAAAGAACTATGAATGAAAACACAAGATACAGTTAGATCTTTAATTGGAGAGGAAGATCCGGCTCTCTCAAATCCATTGCCACCGGCTAGAGCCTTCTCAACCTAAGAAAATATAATTTCAGCAGAATCAAAACAAAAAAACTCAACCCTAGGGTAAACAATCTACTTAAAACATACAATATCATATCAATTCTCAAAACAGCCCTCTCCATTTAAATTTTCCCTCCTAGCCGCCCCCCTCCTTCCTTTGAATTTTCTCCATGTGCCCAATCCCAAGGGGGGCGGGATTCATTCAGGACGAACTTCCGCCTGCTATAGAATTTGGCCGATCGAGGAGGGGACGGCCCAAGAGTGGCTGGTCCAAGAAGGACCGGTCCATCAATACCCTCCCAAAGATAGAAATTGTTGCTTCACCCTCTCATATGGCTCCCATGTGGCATTATAGTCGGGTAGATTATTCCATTTTATCAACACTTCTTTGATCCCTCCCTCTCCCTGTCATATCCCTTTCAGCTCCAATTGTTCCAACACTACCTCCAAATTTTCTGTCAGTGTCATGAGTAACTCTGAACTGACTGCATAATCATCGATAGCTCTCCTAAACTGTGACACATGGAGCAATGAATGTATATGTTAGGAAATACTTGAAGATCTCAAGTAGATCTTCAAGTATTTCCTAACAAGAGATAGAAAAACAGAGAGAATTATCCACAAAAACCAATGGAAAAATTAAAAAATTGTAAATTTTATTGCAATAATCCAACTAACGGAAGAAAAATAGCAAGATACAATTGATCCTCTAGTCGAGAGGATGATGTATCTCTCCCAAATCTCTAGACGCAGCTAGAGCCAAAAAAAAAAAAAAAACCCAAGGGATCTCAAATTTCAGCCAAATTCAAGAAGTCTTAATCCTAGGACAACAAACTATTTAATGCATACAATCCAAAAGGAAATCTCTAAACAACCCTACTTTGAAATTTTCCTCCTAACTCCCTTCAAAAACCTTCCTAAACAGCTCTGCGGTGCTTGGGCGTCGGATCGGGCGTACAAGAGGCAGAGGGTTCCGCCTTTGTTAGCATGGGTCGGTCCCGCATGGATTGACTGGACCGGTCCAATTGACCGGTCTAACAGTTTAGTAGCAATAGAGGTCAACTTCAATCGATAAGCTACTGCTCCAATCCTCTCCAATATGTCATAGAGCTAAAGTACCTCGGGGCTAGCTTAGCATTCCTCCTGCTAGCTACCATCCTTTGTTTGTATGGAAGAAGCTTTAAGTATACCCTATCACCTATCTCAAACTGCACGTCCTTCCTACGTCCATTCACTTACTTTTTCATGATTTACTAAGCCCTCAACAAATGCCTTATAATTCTATCAACATCATGTCCCTCTCCTCCAAGTACTGCTCCACCGACGAAACTTGCGTACTACTCCACCCTAAGTACACCAAGTGAGGTGGGTCCCTCCCGTACAACACTTTGAAAGGAGTCATTCGTGAAACTGAATGATATGAAGTGTTGTACCAATACTCCGCCCATGCTAGCCACTTGGCCCACAACCGATGTGTTTCCAAAACAAAACATCACAGATACGTCTCTAGGCTCCTATTTAGCACCTCCGTCTTCTCATCCATCTATGGGTGATAAACGGTGCTCCTCTTCAATATTGTCCCATGTATTCTGAACAACTCCCTTCAAAAATGATTAAGGAACACCTTAGCTCGATCGAACACTATAGATTCTGGTATCTCATGCATTTGCTCCTTTGACACACCTCACATCTAGCTGTCATCTCATCTACATCCTTATGCATCCCCTTCCAATACAACTATGCCGCAAACCTCCAGCATATTTCATGCACCTCTGAATGACTCCCGACAGCACTCCCATAGAACGCCTACAGTAGGTGAGGAATATGGACTGAGGTCCGTGGCAACACAAATCTCCCATAGTACAACAATCTCTCCCCCTCTAGGGAATAGCTAGAGTAGCTAATCTCATCCCTTGGCAGATCTGCCCTAATTCCCCTCAGCACTTCATCCTCAACACTATCCTCCTTAATAACCATCCAATTCAACATCAATGGTATCGAAATGGCTAACCCCTAGAGCTACCCCATGGGTCTAAATAAGAAATCAACCGTCTTATTCTCTAGCCATGGCCTATCATGAATCTCGAAATCATACCCCAACTTTGACAGCCACCTCTAGTACTCCTCGATCACCATCCTCTGTTCTAACAGGTACTTTAAGCTCTTCTGATCTATCCTGACGATGAAATGTCGACCTAGCAAGTATGGATGTCACTTCTGAATGGCCAACACAATAGTTATCAACTCCCTCTTATAGACTAACTTCAGTCTGACTCTAGCTGTCAACACCTGACTAAAGTAAGCTATGGCTTTTGATTCTGCATGAGCACCGCCAACAATCCATACCCTGATACATTAGTCTCCAACACAAAAAACTTGGCTGAAATATGACAGTAGAGGCGTCAAAATGGGTCTTCAGGTTGGTTGCGAGTCTAATCCAAACTTGACTAGCTGTCAGTCGACTCAACCCGAACCCAATTAGGGAAATAGGTCGAGAATTCGAACCCGGGTTCAGGTCAGCTCGAAATGACCGTTAACCCATTTCTTCTCAATTTTTGGCCTTTTTGCTATTTCAGATTTATTTAAGTAATTCAATTAAAATGCAAAATACTGAAATACATATAATTATTGATTATTTTATTATTTGAGCAACTATAAATGAACACAAATTACATTTACATTGTTATATAAACACAAATTCTATTTTATCTGTTTTGATGCTTTCAACAAATGGAAATAAACAAAGTTACAAAGTATAATAGTATACAACTATACATTCATTGAGATGTTAGCCTTGAATTATAATTGATTCATGCAAATGATAATAATGATATCATGTCTCTTTACTTCTTTAGAATAAAACAACTAGACAAGCATTACAACATTAAAACAAAGATCAGAAAATACAAAGCTACAACTCAATTCAGCAAATAAGTAGACAAACTTGGTTCCCTCTCTCACTCTCCTCACTAATTCAAAATAATTAAACTAGTGAAGAAAAAAAAAACAAAAACTAAATATTGCAACCACAATTTCACAGCCTTTAAGGCTTTAACATACAATGAAAATCTCGTATACAGTTTACCTGCATATTGCAGCCACAAACACAACATCGTATTGTTGATTAACTGCATATTGCATAAGGGAAGCATAATATATATATTAACCCTAAACATCCAACAGTTCACGGATCGTAGTTCTAACAAAAAACAGTAGCAAACAACTCATATATCACGGCTCGAACAGTTCACAGTTGTATAATTTCAGCCTAAACAATTGCTACAGTAAAGAGCCAAAGAGGCAAAGACCAATAGAGCATAATATATTAACCCTAAAACGAAAAAATTATAATACTAAAAAATCCCTAAATAGACAAAACCCTAAATTCAGAAAAACCTTGAATGATTAAACCCTATCTAACTTCTAAACTTCAAAACTATCAATACGTCCAAAAAAATCAAAAACACAGCTAAAACAGGCAAAGAGATAGTAAGATTGAGATACAAACAACTATTAAACCAATGACAACAAGAATGGAGGCTGCGAGATGTAGCTTGTAGGCACGAACCGTCAACAATGAAGTTGAGAGGAAATAAGCAAGGGCCACAGCCAGACACATCCCTAAATGGAAGATTGATGGCTCGAGAACGAGTCGAAAGTGAACTGAGAACGATTGAACGACCCAAACCACGCGATCGCGGGTTTATACGTAGGTTTATTTAAATTCAAGTTGAACTCAGATCGTGGTCGAGTTCTCAGGTCAACCCGAACTTGATCCGATTTTTAAAACGGGTCAAGTTATTAAACTCGAACCCAACCCATTTAATAAAAGGGTTGACCCGAATACATCCTTTTATGGGTAAGGTTCGGGTCCGGGTCAAGTTTTGGGTCTGATTAAGTTTGACACTCCTATATGGTAGGACTAAGACCGGTATCGTGTTCATAGCTTTCTTCAGTCTCTCAAACACAAGAGTAGCTATTTCTCCCCACAGAAAATTGTCCTTCTTCAACTGCTTCGTTAGTGGACATGTTATAATGTTGTATCCGCTCGCAAACCTCTTAAAATACCCAATCAACCCTAGAAAACCCCTCAGCTCCTTCAAAGTCTTAGGTAACTGCCATTTTAACATGGCATCAATCTAGTCACCCCCTCCTGAGATATCACATGTCCCAAGTACTCCACATTGGGCTATGCAAATTAACACTTCTTCATGTTGGTCTGCAGCTAATGCTCTTATAACACCTCCAATACCACCTTCAAGTGCTCCAAATGCTCCTGGTCCGGCCTGTTGTACACCATGATATCATCAAAGAAAATCACTACAAATCTCCTGAGGTATGGTTGAAACACCCTGTTCATGAGGGACTAGAATGTAGCAGGTATGTTGGTGAGACCAAACAACATCACCAATAACTCATAGTGTCCCTCGTGTTTCATGAATGCATTCTTCGAGACATCTTTCTCTCTCATCATGATATGATGGTACCCAAACTTCAGAACTACTTTCATAAACACCACCGCTCTGCATAGCTCTTCTAGTAATTCATCTACACCATAATAGGAAACTTGTTTGACAGTTTCCTTATTCAGGGCCCGATAATCCACACAAAATCTTTAACTCCCATCCTTCTTAACCAATAAGACTAGGCTAGAAAAAGGACTCATGCTCGATCTTATTATCCCTGCCTCCAGCATCTCACATATCAGCTTCTCGATCTCATACTTCTAGATCTAAGAATATCGATAAGGTCTGACACTAATCGGTGACACACCCTCCCTCAAAGTGATGGCATGCTCCTTCCCTTGGTGGTGGCAATCGTTAAGGTGGCTGAAAGGCCTCACTGAACTGCTATATAAGCAGCTATACTAAAAAAGGGATATCACCCCCCCAACCGGACCCTCTCCAAGCTCTATAACTCCATCAGAAATCCTCCCCCACCCCACCCCACCCCACCCCACCTCTTGTATGGTCCTCACCATGATTTTGAGAAAAACCATAGCTTTGAATAACCTTGCATCTATCTTGATCATCAACCTCCTTCCTACCACCATTATTTCTATCGTTAGTGCTCCCCAACTAACCTTAGTGTCTCCTAAAATGTGTGGTCATCTCATCCCAAGATGACATCAATACTCCCTAACTCTAATGGAAGGAAGTCATCCCTCACATAAATCCTCTATATGGTCAAAATCATCCCCATACATACTCCTCTGTCTGCCTCCACTTTTCTGATGCCCATCATCACCCCGTAGCACCCAGTATCCACCAACTTCACCCCCAATTGGTCCACGAACTAGTTGAAGATGAAATTTTGGATAACCCCAACTATTTATCAGCACCACTACCTCCCTGTCTACTATCTCTATCACTTTCATAATGTGATTTGGGGTGAATCTCATCATTGAGTTCAATGAGACCTTTTGTCACGTCTAAATGCAGCTCTTCTTCATCCACCACTGTCACACTCCCACCTCCCTCAATTTCCTCATCATCACAGACGTTGAGAACATGAAAATTTTGGTCCTTACACTTGTGCCCGATGTATACCTCTCATCACATCTAAAACACAGGCCATTTACCCTCTTCTCTTGTAACTCCGTCTCAGTGAGCTTCTTGAAGTTTCCACCATGTCTACTTCTTACAGTCTTCTCCTTCGGGATCTCCCTAAGAATACCCGATGTCGGACCCTTGGGTGCCAAAAAGATGATCATCATCATGTCCAAACCTCCTGAGTTGTTTCCTATAGCCCCTCTCTCCATGTGCATCTAATCCTCCACTAATTAGGCTAGCTCCATAGCCTCTCCCAAATCATAAGCCTCATCACTCTAATTGCTTCCAAAATCTCTGGTTTGAGTCATTTCATAAAGTTCCCCTCCAATAGTCTCTAAAAGCTAATCAAGTCGGCTGGCAAGGTGCTCAAACCTCTCATGGTACTCTACCGATATCCCATCATGTGTCAGAGCAAAGAACTAATTGTATAAGTCCCCTCCCCTCCTGGTTCGTAAATATTCTAACAAGCAATCTTTAAACTTCCTCCGAGTCCTTACAGGCAACCTCATATCCCTCCATTGGTACTTATAAACAAAAATATTTTTTTATTAATTTAATTGTTTTAAATAAAAAATATCCCTTCATTGGTACCATGCCAAAGCTTTCCTCTCCAAGCACAACCCGGCCGTCATTAGTCTCTCCTCGTCCGTCAACCCATTGACGACAAAGTACATTTCCACCCTGTAGATTCACCAATGTGCATCCTCTCTCAAAAATAGGCATCTTCAGTTTCCTCACCCTCGGATCTCCTTCGTTCCTCCTATTTCCTCCATAACTCCCATTCCCCAAGGGGGTGCCCCCCCCCACCCCAAGTGTCCCAATCATCCCTTCTAAGCTCGCATCCAAACCCTTCGTCAAAATTCCCCCTCTTTTTAAATTCAGCACCATTCAATCACAATTAGCACCTCTCCTTTCAAATTCAATGCCCATTTAGCTCATAACCAAACCCCCTCACCCCTCTCCCCATGCCCTCTACCTATTTCCTCCCTAAAAATAGGCTCTAAAAGAGGCATCTCTCTTCTCCCTCAAAAATCTTCACCTTCTGATATTCCTCTCTCCTTATCGGATTAGGATTTCCACCACTCCCTTGGCCACCAACAGCTTCCCTCGCCTCCAAAGACGTCATTTTGATTTATATCTCGAGCATCTTTCTCATCATCTCCTCTATGTGGCAAACTTCTCATAGATCTTATCATGAACGGTTGAAATTTGAGTTTCAAAATCTGAAATTTTTTCTTCTTAATCAGATTTCAATTGTCTGATCTCCTCTTCTAACACCTCTATCTTTCTTCCAACCATAAGTACCCGGAGCTAGGCTCTTATACCAATTTGATTGGAAGTAGATGCAATTTTAGCAAAACCAACGAACGACACAAGAAAATTAGAAAGAAGAATACACAATAACACTTTTTTATTGAAAGAACTAGGAATGAAAACACAAGATACAGTTAGACCTTCAATTAGGGAGGAGATCCGGCTCTTTTAAATCCCCAGTTGTCGGTTAGAGCCCTCTCAACCTAAGAAAATCTAATTTCAACAAAATCAAACATTAAATAAAAACTCAACCCTAAGATCAACAACCTGCTTAAACATACAAAATCATAGCAATTCTCAAAACAGCCCTCTCCATATGAATTTTCCCTCCTATCCACCCCCTCCTTTTGAATTTTCTCCATGGGCCCCACCCCAAGGGGGCAGGATTCATCCAGGCAGAACTTCCACTGCTATAGAATTTGGTCAGTCCAGGAGGGACCAGCCCAGGAGTGATGGCTCCAAGACGGACCAATCCATCACATAGTTACACCACCAATGAACCGTACGGATGTCAGTTAAAAGCTGAACCACCTATCAACAATAGGAATGCAGATATTGTAGATTATGATAGCTCATGTGGGTTTCATTTAGAACATGGTTTCAAATATTGGCTGGAAAACAATAGGAATGCAGATATTGTAGATTATAATAGCTCATGTGAGTTTCATTTAGAGCATGGTTTCAAATATTGGCTGGAACAAATTTGGATGTCGTTTTGGATCAGCTTTGGCCACCACCACTCCGAAACTACATCAGTTTAAAGGTTTTCGGCATTTTTCAAACTAACTGCAGCAGGAATACGGCACCCAGCACTTTTCCAAGTGAAATCTACATAAGAAAGCTTTTAACATGATCGAATAGAACTTACACGGAAAACTCTAGATCCAAGATCCCATCTACACAGCAAAGCACTTTGTTAGACCGGTTCAGCCGATCCATGTGGGCCGGTGGGACCGGCCCAGATGCAAACAGGGCGAACTTTTTCCACCCGCTGGGATGTCATGCGAGCCGCACGCCGTGCGGGAGCCAAATAGGAAAGAATTTTGGGGGAATTAAGAGGGAAATTTGAATGTAGGGATTGTTTAGGGAATTCCTTTTGATTTGTATGCATTAATTAGTTTGTTTTCCTATGGTTAGGGCATCTGGAATTCGGCTGAAATTTAAGATCTCTTGGATTTCTTTTGGGCTCTAGTGGCGTCTAGAGATTGAGAGAGAACGATCCTCCTCTCGAATAGAGGATCAAGTGTATATTGCTATTTTTTGTGTTCCTTTCAACAAATAATACAAATTATCTACTTTTTTGTGGTTTTGTGCGGACTTTTGTGAAGATTCTCGCTGTTTACTGAAGATTTATAGGAAATACTTGAGATCTACAAGTGTTTGCTATCACACTTGTATTCACGTTAAATAGATAACAAATTTATTTGAATTGATTTCAATACGTATAGAGTTTGATTTAAATCATCTACTTCCAAACATTTTTATTTTGTGTTGTTACAAAAAAAAATGTTTAAAAATTCATTAAAGTTATTAAATTAATATAATTTATATCAATATAAAAATTACAACGAAAATTGAGATCACTACTCATAGCACGCTCACTGATAAATATTGGCTTCAACACCTTGTAGGAAAGTGATGGGGATATTAGAGCGTGGAAAGTCTATCAGAGACATGGTCGTCGATCTACGACCATGATTGAGTCGTTGTATTTCTGAGTTGTATTATTTATTTTATTTATTATTATTATGTCATGTTGTATTTGCTTTATTAGTTTTCCGTTCTTACCCCTTACTTAAGGAAGGTCATATGTAAGCCCAGTGGGCATTGTCGTTTTTTATTTTCTTGAGTCTTTGTACGAGCCATGTTGTTCTCTTTTCATATTAAAGAATGATTGAATGAAAAAAATTCCTGCGTTTTAATTTCTTGCAAGAGCGAGAGAGGTTTGGAGAGAGATCCCTTGGAGAGGGAAGCGTATCACCCACCAACCTTTGAGACAGCCGAGTTCGTGGTTCTTCGTCATTATCTTATTACCCTCTTTCCCTCATCCCCTAGCCACCGGCCACTAAGCTTCCCGGACCCCTCACCTAAGCCGCCGGCCACTACACCCCCTCTATCACCCGCCGTCGAGACTCCAATCCCCATCTTCACCCATGGCCACTCCCTCACCGCCGGCCACCCTTGGCTCCTCCCCCATCTACACCAGCCCACAACCTTCCAAAAATAGGTTTCATAATTTTGGTAACTCCCTTCATGCTCAAATTCAAATTAATTTGAATTTGAAAGAGTTGCCTAATTTACAAAATCCTATTTTAGGAAACTTCCTAAATTGATTCATATTTAAATTTTAAATTAAGAGAGGATTAAATACTTCTTTCCAAACTTAATTTATTATTTTAAGTAGGCATTAAATGCCTCATTAATTCCTCCCCCCCACTATAGATGCCCCCCCCCCCCCCCCCCACCCCCACCCCTTGGTGATTTAAATTAGGAATTGTTTCCTAAACACCCACCTCCTCTCTTGGAAACAATTCAAATCCCCTCATCCCTCCTTGGCTGAAACTCCCCCATGCCCATGCTTACTTAATTTCTTTCCAAAGATCCTCTCTCCTATTTGGAATTAAATTAAAACCCCTAACCTCCTCTCCTGCCCACCACCCCTCTCTCTTTCTTTCTCTTCCTTAATTTTCCCAATCAAGGGATAATTAGGAAGCGTTTAATTCTTAATTCCCTCCATCTCCTCTCCCAAAATCTGAACTAAATCTCTCACCCTAGCCCTCATCATTGGTCGTCCACCTATTTTCCCTTTCCCCTCTTGATTTCTCTAGATTATCTCCTCCATCTCAAGAGGAGTCTTCAAGGGAAGCATCAACGATCGTCTTCAACATATCAACCTCCCAAGAACATGCAGGGCCGAACCAGATCTTGACTACGGTCTCGCCTACGACGAACACGGGTTTGTTAGCCTCCTTCACTCTATGTTCTTTGACGTCAACCCGAACATCGAAAAAACCGTCGAAGAGTATGTAGAGCGCATCCTAGACACCCTTGTCGAGGCCATAGAAGAACAACTTGGGACCGTTCAGTGGAGGATTTCAACCCAACCACGATAAAGGTTTACCAATCTTCCTTTTCTCGTATTCTCCTTGTTTAACTTGTTCTTGTGACTTGATAGATTCATGAAGATATTGTTCACCTATTTCTGCTAAGCCTAGTAAACGTAGGACGAGAGTTTGATCCTTATGTTTCTAATCTCATTGTTAGCATAGGGATGTTGTTTGAAAGATACTAAATTCGCATTGCATTGATATTCTATGTTATTTTGGATAATTCTAGCGTTTGGCACGTGGTTTGCCCTAAGCGTAGGCACCCCTTGTTCATTTTACGTTATCGTTTTAATTTGCTAATAATTTTAATCTTACTTGCTCTTATCAAGAAATCGTGCAAATTTTTATTTCATTCATTTAAAGCATTTAGTCCTACATCAGCAAGCTTATGTATCTCTCTCTCACTTATCTTGTATTGAGTCCCCTATTAGTGTTGACAGCTTATACATAAATATTAAGGAGCTTTGATTGTATCTTAGACTTCATTTTATATGAATTTCAAATATTTTATTTTTATTGTTTCCCTGGCCTTAAACACAAAATTCATCAAGAGAAATCAAATGGATTTGCCAAGAGCCTCAAAGAAACCTATATAAACCTCCTAGCAACAGTTCCTAGAATCTGAACCTCTTGTGGATGCTGGAATAGCAATGAGCCTCATTTTGTTCAAACAAGTTGAGAGGTTGAAGAACAAGATGTTTTAGCTTTACCCGATTTTATACTTCTAACCACAAAATCAGTTTACTCTTGTCTAGATCCATAGAGTTCCATACTTAAACTCGCTCAAAATTTCTGCTTTGAAAATACTATTCCACAACCTTTCCACCAAACTATCTTTCTCACAATCAAACAGACTAGTTTGGGCAATCTTTAGGCCCTCTCTCACTTGAGATCAAATTCTTCTAGTTGCGTACTAAGAGAGATGATGCAACTCCAAGTGCCAGGTAAACAGACCATAGGTCATCCGAAGAAAGAGATGAGAAGATCCAAAACATCACTAGAGTTACTCCACCCCTTTGACTAACAATAAAGTATAATTTCCAGCAACAAAAAATTAAGACTCTTTACACATTTTCTTGCGACATTTGTAGCAAAGATGGCACAAGCACCCTCATGCATCGAACACTCCAATTGTACCAAGCCTTAACACATTTATAAGAATTCCGCAATAAAAAGTCTTTGTGGTCAAAAGTAGAGGAAGTAGAAGACAATGAAGTTTGCAATGCAACAAACAAAGAGGGAGAAGTAGAGACCATTGCTACGAGAGCTAGGAAGGCAGAAGACCACAATGCTTCCAAGGTGGAGGCAAAACTAGCCTTACACACTTACAATGTCATAATCAATGAAAATTGTATTGTCAATTGGTTCAATCAATTTAAAGCATATTTTTCTATTAATTACTTAAATGTATTTTGCTTGCAAGGAACTTCTCATGCACATGATTGGTGGAACTCTTATATAAAGATCAACTATGTTAAAAGATAGCATTGAAATGAATTAAAATGACCCTTGAAAGGCCATTTCTAACCAATCCGTCATGAAGTTTATCGCCAAATGGCAACAACTGCAAAAAAAAAAAAAAAACTAAGTTTTGAAGACAATCCATCGGCCTTAAAATATTCTTGGGTGGACATGCCACATTTATTATCTTTATAGGCCTCCATGAAAGTTGTTGGGAATTGAAGCACTTTTTAGTATATGACAATGATGATGTTATTGATGTCAGCATGAAACCATAACCATTGAGAAGTAAAATAAATATTAATGGTGGAATTCTCAAAGCATATTTTCCTTCAACTAAATTTATTCCCCTAGACAACACCACAAATGCAAATGGAGGAATCTCGTACCCGGCTTTGGACAACAGAAAATATTATTGATTGTCATGTCTACCTAGAACAAGCATAGAAAATATATTCTATTGGAAGCTCATAAAGAAGGGAAATAAAGCTAAGTGAGATAATTTGCAAATGAGAAAGCAATAATATGTTAGCAATTATGTAAATAAAGAATTTCTGTGTTGAACTATAGTCTCTAGTAAAGAGAGAAGATGGATAGGCCTCTACCTGGCAAAGTAGAAAACAGGTATTAAAGCATCTTACCCTGAAGGAAGATCCTGCACAACTATATCTATCTTGTGTATCTCATAGGAAAAAATGAGGCATAGTGCATATCTCCATTTTTGTAGCCAAAGAGATATTAAAAGGATAATTTCCGCTCCAACAATAGTAGTGCTTCCTTTCGTAAGTAAAGGAATCTACCTTGTCTGGATGACTAAACCCGTTCACTGCATGACTAAATTTTAATATACTTGGGCTAAGTCAAGCCATCAAATTGGGCATATGCCAATATTGTTTTGGTAGATAGATCCATTTTTATGTATCAACCCTATTACTAGAAAATCACATCAAAATACAAAGGACTGAACAACAAAGGGATAACAGTTAAGCTATTCCATGGCCCAACCAACAAGCTTACCATTTATCCTTTCTTTTAACTGCTCCTCACAAGAGTGATTGTGCTTAATTGGGGGATTCAAATTCCATAAGATCTAAAGAGCCATAAGACCTTATGATGCACACCTCCATTTGGATAAGGCTACAAGATCAACCATATCACTTGCTTTGAGTCAATTACATCAAGATTACATTAAGATAAAACCAGGGGTACATCAGTGCACCATTGGAGGCCACACAAGGGGAAAAATTAAAGGAATGGATTGATTTGAGATGGATTTGGCCTTCCATGTACATGGAGTTGATGTCCCTTAATGTAAATAACATACCTCCTTTGATAATTACAAGATCTCCAATCAAATTTCACAAGTATTAGCTAGTTTCCCAATCTGACTCAAGAATATTTAATTGTATCTATTTTTTTTTTTTTTTTTTTTTTTTTTTTTTTTGCTTTGACATTTTTATTTTTAATATTTCCTCATAAATGGCAATTATTGTAAAAGAAATTCATCAAAAGAAGGAAAACGAAAGAAGAGTGCCTCCTAAACTCTTCATCTCCATCTTTTTGTCTCTAGCTCACCAAGAGTCTCGCAGATATCTACCCAAGCCCTTTTAAGAGAAACAGATAGCATCCAAGCCCTTGGAATGTTATGAGAGCATAGAAAACAACAAGAATCCATTTTGCCTTGCAACGAGTTGGAAGTGTGAAAAACAATGTATATTTACTCTACCCAAATGTCTCCTTCTTAAATTAAAATCAGTTTTCCTTCTCTAGCACCACCCAATTCTACACTTCTCCTCTCTCTTTAAGGTATTGCTCACAAAATACCATTGATAACCTTCCTACCATTCTACCCTTCTCCCACATCCATGGAGCGGTTTCAATGACCTTTAGGTTCTCAATTTGGTTCGTTGCTGCAAACTATTAACAGGAATTAGAAAAGAGAGATTTTCAAAACAGATCACAAATAATTAACTATTAAGTGAGGATTGATGATAGCTCAGATAGAGAGAAGGAAAAGATAAAGCTTAAAAAAAATCAAGCAGGTAAAAGCTAGATGTTTGATTTGACAACATAGATATGAGCTTGAGCATTTTAAATTTCTAGTTGACTTTACTAGTACATAATCATGTTGTCCCTTTGTCACCATTTGCTCTAGGAAATGTGCTGGTGAAATGACTCATAAAGGGATAGGATTATCACTTTATTGCCATGCATTCCAATAATTTAAACTAGCAATAGTAAAATATAGAGGTTATTATTGCATGCAAATAAGTGTTCCCTACATAAATAATCACATCCAAAAATAAAAAATAAAACTAATTGCTACATAAAAACTGGCAAAACATGCAAAAATGCAAGAAACAAGGAGAAAAATAAATACCTAGGGGAGAAATAAAACTAGAAATATGATAACTCGTATGTGTGTGTGTGTGAGAGAGAGAGAGAGAGAGAGAGATGTCAATGGTTGTAGAAACACTTAATAGTTACGTGAAGACCTCCATTGCTATCGGCTAATGCTAATGTCAGTATTCCAGCTTTTTGTATTGAGTTCAATGGGAAGTACATATACATCCAGTGACAGAATTCTTCACACACAATAAGCATTGAAGATGGGAATGCATACGATTGCTAGTAGCATGTTGATCGGGCAAACAAAATGCAACAGTTTGATATACAATTTTTAAATTTTAATCCTTCAGGAATGTTAACCACTTCAACAGAAAAGCCCTCCAAGCATGCTCCTTTCAAGCTGTCACAGTTTACTGTCTTAGGCTGGTTACAATGAGAAAAAAGGAATACATATACATAGGAAAGCAGTTATAACCTATTGCAACTTTGCAAGAAAGATGAAAAGTCCTTGTACTCTTTGTTATCACCCAAGTTCTATGTAAGCTTCAAAACATGGAATTATGTCACCTAATATGACAATTAATACTCATCCAAGCCACGATTTGAAGGTAAATTTGAACAAAACAAAATGAAAATAGTTCGAGGTGATCCATTGGTGGCAACAGTGGAAACCATATGGTCATCCAAGTAAGTTGGCAAGTTAATACTTTCACTGAGAGAAAGGGTTAGATGAAACATCTATGAGTCAGTTCAAACCATGCTTCCCAAAACCCAGCTTTTCTTTGAAATTAATGTATAAGCTTGGACAAAAAAAGCTAAGCTGGTATTCGTAATACTTCTTTAACATATAAAAGTCTACCTAATCTACTTTGAGAAGAACAATGATAACTTCTAAGAGAAGCAACGGAACTGAACTACCAGATAAATGGAAAACACAAGGACTGACAACCAGAATACTACTTAAGAACCACAATAAAAATCTTTTATCAGTTCCAAGTTTGTATAAGATATGAAACCACATGATTGCACAGAAGTTTAGTTCAGATCATACAGGAAGGTACACTATTAGCTTATCATCCAACCCAAAACAGCATAAGAAAACTGCCTGTTTCTGTCCTCTAAGATGAAATCAAAGTTGAAACAGGCTGAACCTATGATATTCAAAGGTCATCAATATTCATTCTATCCCTCTTCTTCGTTCCTAATTAAATTTCCTTCACTTAACTTGATGAAGGCTCCTTTGCTCTCTGTATATCATCTACATAGATCGCATATAATATCATCTATTTTTTTAGATAAAGAATACTTTCTATTTTTTAGACAAAGTTGAAAATTGCCTGTTTTCAGACAGACAAATTACTACATCAAAGAAAACTATTATATTAATCTCTAGGTATAAAGAAACTTTTTGAATCATGTTATGTGTGGAATCTAATTGTGTTGATCAATCTGGTTCTTCTATTATCTCGGACCTCAAAGCTTGTCTTGTACACTGGGGGTGCGGGGGTTTACCCCCTACTTGGGTTCAGGTGCTTTGCACCCGAAACGTTTTTCCGTACAACGCTCCCGATGATGTGTACCTAAGCGTCCCGGCGCTACGTACCCGAGCAGCCCAATGCTGTGTTCCCGAGCACCCCAGCGTTGAAAGACAGAGCAGAGCATCGCAGTGGCCTAAATATGGCGCCGCAGCTAGTCAATACAAAGAATGAGCGTCGCAACGTTGAGTCTTTGAGCGCTGCAACATTGTCAAACAGAGACTGGGCGCTGCAGTGCCCCAAACTGGCGATGTAGCGCTTCGAGGCAGATTGGATGGTTTTCTTTCTCATTTTTCTAAAGGGTTGTGTCCTTTGGAGTTATTTTACTTGGCTTTCTCTTGCATTTTCAGTTTGGGCAAGTGGGAGAACAGTGTATGTGAGAAGATAAGCAATGAGAGAGTGAGAAATAAGAGATATTTGTACTTATTTCTCTCAATTTTCATAGTGGATTTCTTGATGTAGTGTGGCTCCATAATTTTTTCCTTATTTTTTATTTTCCCATGTTAAATTCAGGTGTCCTTTACTTTCCGTTGCATTTACTTTCTTGCTTGTTTCGTCGTTGTGGTGTTTACTCCTCAATCTCCATCATCCCAACAAACCACTCAATGTGGATGAGATGAACCTCTCAACTCACACTTTCTGAGGTGGGAACAATACCACCTAACTAAATTTCCATTAGTAGCTTCCCAAAACCAATCTGCGCTTTGCTTGCTGCTTCAATCTTTGCCTAAAAGAATCGTAGAAGTACTAGTTATTTCTTCTTCTTTTTTACTTCTTTCTGTGGTAGAATCATCTGCTTCATCAAGTTATATATCCCTTAAAAAAAATGAAAAGTTTGTTCAATATGTCAATAAGCATTTCTTAAACTTGATTAAGAAAGAAAGCCCATGGATAATTAATCCAATCAATGAAGCAGATGGAAAGAAAATGTGAAGTGTTTGATGTTATAAAACAACATAAAAAGTTTTTTGCATGCTAGAAAAATGATTAACATGAGTTCAAAAAGTTTAGAATGCCTTCTTGCCATCTCATCTGATAATTTGGCCTGCCATTCAAGCGTAAGACAGCCGATAGCTTTTTATGCACAGCTATTATGCTGCACTTTAAAAAGAAAAGAAATACACGGAGGAAATACAACAAACTGAAATAGATTGAGGGCGTCAAGGAAGAGAGAAGCTGACACCATGCATAATTTTACCAAGTAATGTAGTATTCTCCGTGAAGCAAAGAGGATGCTCTCATCCGTAAAAGTATGAATGATAAGCACAATCCTATGTAAGCGGAAGTTGCGAACGCCTTAAAACTTGGATATGGATGTTGATTTTTATTCATGTAACATCAAATTCAAAAATAATACCAAAAAAGTAAGCTTTGCTACTATAAAGTGCAAAATTGACAACGAGTTTATCCATCCAGAAGAATCCAATTTAAGCAAGCAAGTAGATGAAAGTTGGTGCTCCATTACTCAACTTTGAGCAGGTTGGATGCAATCAAGGCGTATCACTCATACTTTATGCAAGCAAAACCATATTAAATTACCATTCCCATTTTAACAACTACTTGCCCAATGGATATCTCGAGCAGGTAAGGCAGTAAGTTTGGAAAAGGTGGATGAAAGACAAAAAGGTACCAGAAAAGAAAAAAAAAAAACAACAACATGATTTGCCATGGACCAATGCCTGACCGTAAGACAAGTTTTACTTTTCTGATCCGAGATGCAAATTCAGATCAAAAGTCCACATTCCTTGTCTTCAAAGCAAAACATACAATTCCAGAGAAAGAAAACCAAAAAAAAAGGATGTGGAGTTCAGAAACCGACCTCTTGAAAGGCAGCAGATCTGCCACCTTGAACACTACCTACCAAAGCTTCAGGCGTATCCACGGGCTCTGGTTTCAGATTGGCCTGTGCCAACTCCGCTAATTGGCTCGTGGCATCATCCTCCTCCTCGCCAAGCTGCAACAAGCGGCGGATCTCCGAAGAGAGGTCAGACGAGACCCGGCTGTTCCCCTGGACCAAAGTTATGAGACATATCAGACACAACATAAACTAAATAGGTATCAACGAAAAGAGACGGAATGATCACGGATCCTCACGAGAAACGAAGTAGCAGGAGAGGCCTCATTGAGCTCGGCCTTCCATTCACGCAGCATCTGATTGACCTGCTCCTCTAGCACAGCGACGTCACCGGCGCGGCTCTCTCTGCGAGCTGATTGGAGGTCCGAGAACATCCCTTGAAGGTCATCGACCCGGTTCTTTGCCTTATCCTTAAACATCTGGTGCGACGCCGACCTGCAGCCCCTCCCCATTCTCTCACTTCCCTACTCCGATCGACTCGAAGAAGAGTAATCACGAGATGTAAGGGTTTTGGAAAGGGATTGGCTCAAACCCTAGAGGAGGGATTGTTGGAGAAGACTTGGAGAATAGCGAAGGCCTTTCCGCTCGTAGCTGCTGGGGAGTATTCTTATCTCGGCGCTTCGCTTGAACACGTTTCCTTTTTCATGGAAAAAGCGGAGAGAACCTTAAAAAGCCGATAACGTCGCAAAAAGCAGAGGGGGGAATTTATGCTGCCAGAGCTAGTGATAACTTTGAGGCTCATGCTGTAAATTGAGTTTTTTTTTTCTGTGGAAATCTGTAAATTGTGTTCAATAAATTTTCCTCTAGACTTTTTTTTTACTCATTTTTAAAATAACTTTCCAATTAGGAATATTAAAATTGGATCACGGGTTAGATTCATATGTAATTTATGTATATGAGAGTAGACCGGTCAATTTTCTTAAAATAAAGATTTATAATATAATTATGGATGCTAGTCTATATTTAATAGACTGATTACGCTGATGGATATTGAGTGACGACTATTTATTAATTTATAAAAAATAATCAATTAAAATAAATGATTAATAAAAATAATTGAAATATGTGATTGAGAAATAATGATGGATTGATATGGCAGTTGATTGATATATGAGAGAATGGAAATACCACCTAAAAGTTTGATGTCCTACCTTGTTGCGTATATTCATATAATACTTAATATATCATCAAAAAATTATATTGATCGGGCACGAATCTCAAACAAAATCAAATTGAAAACTTCAAAAATTAAATACATAATCACTGTTTTCAGCAAACTTATAGTCAAACTAAATGTCTCTGAAATATGAACCCAATGACACTACATTCGACTCCATCCGAGCCCAAATAAAAAAATCAAAGACTGAAAGCACATTTTGAAGGTTAAAACCATAATTTAGATTACCAAACAATTTCCAAATGTGACGTGTTTATAGTTGAATCGAGCAGCTCAACAAAACGAATCCAACGAGCCCAACATCGCTAAATTTTCATATCATTAAGACATTAAAATATCCAGTAAATGGTTCATAATCAAGGGAATCAACATCGATCGTCCATTCAAACAACTCCCAATTTATTCTTAATCTTCCTCTTATTTAATGGTCATACCACTCTCATAAAATTATAAATAGACCCCTCATTTCTCATAAGAGGGGACTTGAAGGAAGAAGCAAAAAGAGAGGGAATATAATGAAAAAGATAAACTTGAGTTCTCTTGCCACCAGACTCCTCCTCGATCACCACCGGACTTCCACTTGGTAGTCGACCGACGTCAGAATTTTGTCCTTAGCTGGCCTTTCATTGAACTTATATCCAACACCGAACTTTCACCCTTCTCAGGATTTATACCCGTCTCTGGATTTTCGTTGGACTTCTACACAATGCCGGACTTCTGCCCTGTTGACCTCTCTTTTGACCAGACCTCACTCCATTGGGCATGATGGACTGATTTGACCAGGTCAACTGTTGACTTGGTCAACCCAAGCCTTAATGGGTCAATTTTGACCCATTAGGCCCATTAAGAACCCAATTCAAATTCAAATCAATCCAAATCCCATCCAAGGCTCAATCCTTTGATCCCATGGACTTAATTGACTAAGTTGACCTAGTCAACTATTGACTTGGTCAACCCAAGTCATAATAGGTCAATTATGACCTATTTAAGGTGTATTTAAGGCTCTTAATTGCATTAAAAGCCCCTGGAGCATTTTGAAATTGAAAACCACGGCCAAATAGCTCTAATTTCCCTCCTAATTTGATCTTCATTGAATCCCAACCATTCAAGAGGGATCTAGAGCTTTAAATATGAAAATTTTAGGTCATTTTTGGACCTTTTGCTCTTGCTTCCAACCTAGCCGCTCTGAACCCGAAATATTTCGGGGAGAGCTCCCTTAGGTTCCCTCTACCTTCCCCAAGCCAGAACCGAGCCGTCAGAATCGCCGGCGGCAAGATCTCTGGCAAACTGAGGCCAAGAAACTTCCAATTCGTTTTGCGTGCAATCTAGACGTCGAGAACTTGTGGTTTCTTCTATAACTAGGAGCGTGGACAGTCTACAAGTGCAACAAGCCTTTAAACGATTAAATTCATCCATAAACCAAGGTGAAAAGCTCAACCCTATATTAGATCACTTAGGTTTATTTAGCTTTGTGTTAAGTGCATTTTAGACCATGCCTTTTGTCCCCCATTGATGCTCTTCACTCTTAGAACATGTGTCTAAAATTTCGTGAGATTTCATTGAGTGTTTTTCGAGAACGAGACCAAAAATGTCTTAGGGCGTCGTTTTCGTCCTCAATACAGGCTTACGGGATCAGGACTATTGATTTTGTGATCAACGGTCGGGATCCGATCGTTCTGCGGTCTCGATTGACCGTGGCAGTCAAGCCCGCGGTTGGATTCAATCCGGGCCATCGATCTCAGCCGCGGATGATCGAACGGTCCAGCGCCGTCGTCCGACGTAGCAAAGTAAAATCGCGTCCCGCGGTTTTCGATTGCCACAATGATTAAGGCAATCATTGCCAGCAGCGCAATCATCGCGCCGCCAGGCAATGATTGCCCGTGGTCTCATGACAAACTCGAACGCGCCAAGTGTCGCGCCGAAGGTTTTTTTGGGTTTTCCTTTTATTTTAAATCCTTTTTTAAGCTATTTTCACTCAATAAATCATAAGAAAAAAATCATTTTTGAGCTGAAAAATACGCGCAATACCTCGTTTTGTTCATGTTCTCGGCCTCTTTATTTTAAAATATTTTCATTCAAAAATTTAAGGTATATTTTAAAATATTCTAAAAATAGTAAAAATATCTTTTATATTATTTTCATAATTATTATTATTATATTATTATTATTATATTATTATTATTATTATTATTATTATTATTATTATTATTATTATTATTATTATTATTATTATTGTTGTTGTTGTTTAATTATAATATTAATTGTTATTAGTATTTTAAATTATGTTTCTACTGTTCATGATTATATTATTATTATTATTATTATTAAATTAGTGTTATTATTAATTTCTTTTGAAATTAGTTTTTTTTATTGTTATTATATTACTATTTTGATCAAGGTTATTCATCATAATTATTAATTTTATATTATTAGTTGCTATTTTGTTTTTATCATTACTAATATTATTTTAAATTATTATTATTATTATTATTATTATTATTATTATTATTATTATTATCTTAAAATTAGTCTTATGTTAAAATTAGTTTCTTCATTACTACTATTATTATTAGCATTATTATTTTTGAAACTATTATTATTTTATTAAACAAAAATCAAATTTTTGAAAACCTACTTTCTTTATTTTAATTATTTATATTATTTATTATTATTATTCACTAATAATGAAGGTATTTTCCTACTTATTCTCATCTAGATATGTAATTATTTTCTTATTAAATTAAATTTATGTAATTTTGTTCTTTTTTTATTATTATTCTTACCTTAAAAATTCCAAAAACTTTAGAGTTTATTTTCATATTTATTTAATGATTATTTTAAGTATTTATTATTTTCAAATAATTTTAAATCTATTTGTTAATGCATTAAACTTCGAAAAATCATATCTTTTTCATTTTTAATCGGATTTTTGCTTATAACCCCTTGAATTTTTCAGAAAAATATCTACTTTATTTTAAAATTATTATTTTTGGATAATTTAAAATTATTTTCAGAACCTGATTCTAGCTGTCTTGACAGATTTCGATTTGGATTTGCTTATTGGGGTTTTTTTAATATTATAATAATTATAATTATTTTTAAAATAAAAGATTATTTTCAAATTATTTTGAAACCTCGACTGGGTGGTCAGCGGGTCTCCCATATATTTATTTATTAAAAATTGATTTATTTTTAATTACCTATTTTCCAAAAATTATATATTTATAAGTATTTTTAATTACTTTAAAATTACTTATATTTTAAACCCTAATTTTGGGAGATCCACTACACATGAAATTTTAAACATAGGTTTTGCATATGAAGAGAAAACATGGGGGTGTGGTGTGGACCTCCGAAAGAGCACCGCATGAACGGGTCGATTGGAAGGGACAGATCAGATCGTGCATACGACTAACCATTGAGGATAGAGGCTTTCACCAACACATCTCGATGGGTAGTAATATACATGACCAAATCACGGGTTTCCCCCACCCGATGAAAGAGCTCGATTGGGGTTTAGTAGATGTGGGACCGAGTTTCCCACGGACGCAAGCCCCCGTGGTTAATTACATCCCAGGCCGGAGCCTGAGAAAACTCTCGATTAAGGATTATACATTATCCTCTCCTAAAGTGGGATCGGCACAAGGGTATAGACTAGAAAATCCTACTCAAAGGGAAAAAAGGTCCGAAGGGCTGAATCGACATGCGTGGCTCATACCAGCATTCGGAGGCTCTATGGCATTAGATAGAAACTGGAAAAAGTAAAATCAAGCACTCAATCACATGCATGAGAGAAGAATGGAAATGACGTCATCTTGTGACGCAGATAAGTAGGATTTAAGGTCCCTAAAAAGAAAAGACCTACCTACTATTTAAGACTTACTACGAGACCGAATGTAGTAGCCTCAAATCTTAAATCTAGTTTGAACTTAGTGCTCGACACACACTAAGACTAGTGTCCTAGCTAATGCGATGCAAAGATCTGGACTTATCCCGGCCTGGATTGGGGGAGCCAGCTAACCACCTAATCGCTTCAAAATCATGTTGTCATGTCAATTATGAAAGATGGGTGGGAGGTGCAGTTTATTGGAAAGAGGACAGACATCTAGAGAATTTCCTAAGTGGTCCTAGACTTATGTTGGGTCAGATGCTCCTAGCTAATGCAATTAAATTTTAATTAGTTGGTTACTAATGCAATGCATGCTAGTTGAATCGTCAGCTCATGAATGCTATAGAACTTTAAAAACAGGCTTATAGAAAATAATTTTTTGAAAAGACTGAGTCTCCCTAGGTCCGGCACTTCATCCTCATAGGCTAGATTATCCGGACTCTACCCGCAGGCAGGGAGATGTCTTATAACAAGGAAAGAAAGATGCAGTAATATGCATGCGACCCCGGATGGTTCCGGCAATTCCCTAGGTTCGTT
The DNA here is from genome assembly GCA_016618105.1 of Dendrobium huoshanense. NCBI lineage: Eukaryota > Viridiplantae > Streptophyta > Magnoliopsida > Asparagales > Orchidaceae > Dendrobium > Dendrobium huoshanense. The sequence goes on along the minus strand of CM028359.1, from coordinate 20,933,491 downwards.
AAGTTTCTATATTATTTAAAGCCTTAAAATATTAGAAAATTAGTTATGAGTATAAAAATTTTATAATCCTTAAAGAGCCTAACGATATCCAGGCGAAAACAAAAATCGGCATGCAATGAATAAACCTAGAAAAGCAGGTATTTCTACTGCGCAATCAGGTAAACACATCAATATAAATCCAAAAATAATCAACTAAATGGCCATAGGCAAATTTCCCTTATTACACCCCAGATATGCAGAAAATAAAGTGGCCGGGCAACACTGCCAACAACCCGGATTTCTAAGCCTATGACAGACGCCAACAACTTTGAGTGGGATATTGGGTCTTCAATCTTTAGCTTTCTGGATGTCTTCTCCTTGGGTTCTTTGGATCTCTCCCCCTTGTACTCCTTGGATCTCTCCTCCTTGGACTCCTTGGATCCGTCGTAGCTTGAATATCCAAACGAAGAGATAATTCCCCCAGTATGGGGGTATTGCCTTTTCTCTTTGGATATCTAAAGCCATCCAGCTCGATCTTCCAAATGGAAGAGGACTCTCCCCTTAGGGATGCCTTCTTCTTTTAGAATCCAAGCTGGATAAGAATATCCCAACTCAAAAGTTATTTTCACAACTCTTAACAATTATTACAAATTTTCACATCAAATATAAAACAGAAAAATTCTAAAAGACCTGCATGGTTATCATAATAAAAATCATCCCAAGCAGTTTATATAAAAATGAAAATACTAACACCATTGACTCTGTGCCAAGCCATGCTCTTAATTTTGAGAGCTAAGCAGCTCCATCTGTGCAGTTATAATTATTAATTTTAGCCCTCATTTTTATTTAGGGGGAGCTGAGCAAGCACCTACATAAAACATCATTAGAAATCAGGATAACGCTCCCCCCTTTTTATTAGCTTGAGCATGGCCACCTACACGGAAGAACAGTATATATGGCGCTCCTAACCTATGGGTAAGTCTAGCGCTCACATCCATAGTGCAGAAAAAGTAAGCAAACACACCAATCATTTTTCAAATAGCATGCAATGAAATACACGAAAGCTCCGGCACACAGCAGAAAAGTAAAACCCAGCGGCCTAACCTAGATCTAGAAGTGGTGCAATAGCAAACCATTATATGAGTGTGTAAGGCTTGTGTAGTTTGGATAGGTCCTAAGTGGGGTAATTAGTTAAAATTTCTAAAATTCAGGTCTGTTGTATGACAGAAAAGGAAATTTTTATTAAAATTCAAATATTAGTGAATTGGGACGTATTTTAATTATTTCAGTTTGTTGATCAATTTTAAGAACTTAGGGTATCCATATTTGAAGTTTAAATTGTATTAGCCAATTTTAAAAAGTCCTGGGTCCTCCTAGGTACTAAGCTAAAGGTCCAAAAAGTCACTATGAGAAATAGGTTAGGTTTGAGTCTCCTATCACCATAGGAAAATACTAGACCTTAATACGAGTAGTTAGACATGTAGTAGACTAAAATCGGAGTTCTCTAGGCAAAGTTATAAGTTTCGGACCCTGAATGAACTACGGTTGACCAAAAAAGTTGACTTTCTAATCTAGGTCATTTTCTAGAAACCTAAGATTTTTAGTAAATACTATGCCCTAATTGGAGTCTAATGCAAGTAAGTTTGCCTAATTTGGAATTTTCTACAATTAATTATGGATTTCTAAAGATCGGGGTAATTAAGGGAATTTTCTAAATTTCCTAATAAAGGGCCCTTTTTTTACTGTTTTGATCCAAATGAGCTCCAAACTGATTGGAATCACTCCCAAAAGTCAGGGATGACCTGAGAAAGTGTTCCCAAGTGTTTGAAGAAAATTTGGAATTTTAAATAATTTTTAATTATTTATTATGGGCAAAATGGTAATTTCCACCTATGATCAAATTATGGGTCAACCTAGAGTCAAACTAAGGAGCCCTATTTATCTAAAGTCAAGGATAAGATTCTGGTCATTTTGAGGTATTATGGGTAATTTTCTGACCTAATATGTATTTATTGTAATTTCTGGAAGGTCTGGGGGCCTTAATTAGCAGGTTAATTATGGTTGATTAGCTAAGGGCTCTAAAAGCTCCTAAAAATTTCCAGAAAATTATGAAAGGCTTATGATGTCACTATGTTTAAGTGTTGAAGTTTTCATGTCAATCTGGGATCTATCCTAGTTCCTAGAAAACTTCTAAGTTCGCTAGACGAGTCATTAATTGTTGTCCTTAAGGTGTCACTACGTTATCAAGGTTTAAAGTGATGTTTTAACTAACCCTCAAGGTAATAAATGCATGGGAGTACAAAAACAAAATAAACACACCATGTCCTTAAATCTAGGAGAGCCTAGGCTAAGTGCTCGTGGTGCAATCCTATACATGCATTCTACGAATAATAAGAAATAAAAGACACCTAATGTAGTGATTAGTGAATGATTGGGATCCAATCACCCACTAACCCACTCCCCCATGATTTGCTCTTCATTCATAGAGCCCATGTCTAAAATTTCAACGAATAGCAGATCTCCCAAAATTAGGGGATTTAATTATAAGTAATTTCAAAATAATTTAAAATAATTATATAAATATAAATTTTTCTTGAAAAATAAGATAATTCAAAATAAATCACTTTGTAATAAATAAATATATGGGAGACTCGCTGACCACCCTAACGAAGTCTCAAGCGATTTGAAAATAGTTTGCATCCTGAAAATAATGTTATAATTAATATTTAATATCAAAAGTACCCAAATAATCGAATCCAAAAAGTGATCTGTCAAAAAAGCCAAAATTAAGGGCTAGAAATAGTTTCAAAACATAAAGCTCTCTTTTCTGAAAAGAACAAGGGGTTACACGCCAAAATCCGATTTAGAACGACAAAGATATGAATTTTCGAAGTATGAATGCAATAAAAGAATATTTTAAAATAGTGCAGTTTACTGTTTTTGAAATAACAGAAACTATAAGCAAACATTTTTATCTGAAAATAGTCTCAAACTATGCAGAATTCAAAATACACCCAAAACAAGGTGCTGTGCGTCGACAGCGGACTTAAAACAAAGAAGTTACATAATTTCAAAGTTTGAATACGATAATTAAATAATTTTAAAATAATGCTATTTGCTGTTTTGAAAATAACTGCTTACAGACTCAAAGATCTTATGTAACATTAACTACAGAATATGCAGAATTCAAAATACACCCAAAACGAGGTGCTGTGCGTCGACAGCGGATTTAAAACAAGAAAGTCATGGATTTTTAAAGTTTTAAGAGCAATAAAAAGCTAATTTTAAAATAGTTTTGAAATAATAATGTTTAAAAATAATTATCAAATATAATTAATTTAAAATCAGAACACCTCTAAAATTTTAAAATAATTTGAAATATAATAATAATAACAGTAATAATAATAATAACAATAATAACAGTAAATAGTTTTCAAAATAATAACAAAGGATAATAATTGTAATAATAATAATGATAATAATAATAATAATAATAATAATATAATACTAAAAAAAATAATAATGATGCCAAATAAGTAACATAACATAATAAAAATATTTTTTTAAAAAAATAATAAAAAAATAAAATAATATATAAAAGCTAAATAAATAAATAACCATAATAATAATAAAACGAATATTCACTGTTTTTTAAAGAATTAAGTAAATAAAAATAATTTTTAAATAAAGTTAATTTTAAAATATCGGGGACGAAAATACGATCGATTCGAGGTATTGTGCGCAAAAATCAGATCAAAAATGAATTTTCTATGATTTTTTAAGTAAAAATAAGCTTAAAAGTATTTAAAATAAATAAAAACTCCAGAAAAACTCTCGGCGTAACAAGTGGCGGAATCGGATTGGTCCCACAATCATTGCAACTTTTCCACGTAGGCAAAGATCAGGATCTGATGTTCGGCCCAAACACAGAACGGCGAAATCGCAGCCGTTGATCTCAAAATCAACGGCTGCGATTTCATGCAGTTCAATAGGGAGAACCGAAACCCTAGAATAGAAAAACGTCTCGTTCTCTCAAAATACTCGACGAAATTTCACGAAATTTTAAACACCACTCCTATACATGAATAGAAATCATCGGGAAGTGTCCGTTTGGAAAATAATCAGTTTTTCGAAAAGCTATTTACCCTATGTGTTGTAAGTTATTCTAAGGATTTGGAGAGATCTTACCGTCCGATTTTCGCGTTCTTGGGCTCGTTGGATTCGTTGAAAGGTCAGAAATATTTCTCTTGTTGACCTCAAGATCTGAATCTCCTTGGATTGGGCGGTAGAAGGCCTGAAAGTTTCGTGGGGCTTGGTTTCGCCGGAGTTCTCGCCGTCCGCGACTCGAGCTCGTGGGATCTTGGTTGGGGAAGATGTTGGGGAACTCCAGGAACTCTCACAAGAAATTTCAGAGCTTGTGGAGGTCTGGAGAGAGAGCAATGGCAAAAAGATGCTTTCCAAAACCTAATTTTTGGCTATTTAAGGCTCCTCCTCTATCTTGAACGGCCTAGATTCGATCATGATATGATTTGGAGGGAAATATCAGTTATTAGGTCATGGATTTGAATTCCAAAACGTTTGGAATTGATTAAGGCATTAAATGAGGCTTTAATGGGCTCTAAATAGGTGATTTTCACCTATTTAAGACTTGGTTTGACCAAGTCAACGATTGACTTGGTCAAACAAGTCAAGAGAGTCAAGGGGGTGGGGCTCGAGCTCAAGAAATCATGAAAATAAATTTAAAATTGATTTTAGGCCTAAAAAGTCCAAATTGGTCAACACTGGTTGACTTGGTCAACCGGGTTGACCTAGGTCCAAGCTCGGGCTCGACAGACTCGACTCGACCCATTGAACCCAACGGGGAGGGCTATAGGGTTTGGCTTGGTCAATTTGACCAAGTCAACTGTTCGGGCCCAAATCTGGGCAAAATCGAGGTCAACAAACGGATCCCCAACATGAGTGGCAAACGACTAGTGAACCGCTCGTGTTGGCGTTGACCGACTAAGCCATAGAAGGGTAGAGTGAAAATCATCAGTGAAAGAATATCAAGGAGATGGCGAAAAAAGAGGGAGATTCCTCTCCTGGCCTTGCCCCGTAGTGGGGGCAGAGCTTAGGAAAGAAAAAAAAAGGACAGCAGTGCACAAGCCAAAATGTCACAAAAATGGTGAACCAGTAGTGTGGTCTTCTCCCGGCCTAACCCATTGACAAGAGTAGAGCCAAGGATGGAACCAACGGTAAAGATCACCTAAAAAGGGTGAAAACGAGGTAAGGAGATTCTCCTATAGCCTTACCCTATAGCGAGGGCAGAGCAGAAAAGAGAATCAAAAGTAAAGATCACCTCAAGGGTGAAAAAGGTAAAGAGATTCTCCTCTAGCCTTACCCCGTAGCAGGGGTAGAGCCAAGAGAAGAACCACAAGTAAGGTAGCAAAAGCATACCCCCTATCTGCCTGACTATATCGAATCAGCAGAATAGGAGGTGAAAGGGTCTCATATCCTCCTGCCTATTTCGGGACAGTAGATTGGGGTGATTCAGTATCTGCCTAACCAAATCGGGTCAGCAAACAAAGAAATCACAAAGCCTGATGTTTTCCTAATCGGAATAAGACACTCAGGGAAAAGGGTGGCGAGGAGTTCCTGGCAGGTGCTCTGTCGGCCCTCTCTACCAAGTAAGTCAAACCAGCTTCCCGTCTATTCATTTCAAACAGCAGGATAGAATGTGAAAAGATCACATCTCCTCCTGCCTATTTAAGGACAGTGGATTGGGGTGACTCAGTATCTGTCTGATCAACTCAAGACAGCAAACAAAAGAGTCACAAAATTTGGTGCCTGTTTGATCAGAACAGGACACTTAGGAAAAGAGGCGAGGAGTTCCTGCCAGGTGCTCTGTCAGGCTCTCTCTACCAAGTAAGATCAGCTACCCGTCTGACTATATCTAGACAGCGGGGTGGAAAGTGAAAAGGATCCCGCCCCTCCTGATCCTTTCGGAACAGTGGATTGGGGTGACTCGATACCTCTACATGACCTCAGCAAAAGTAAAGAAGACACGAAGTGGAAGCCTGCGTAGTCTTTTACAGGACATCCGGAGTAAAAAGTCGTTGAGGATAGCCTCCCATGGACTCTGTCGGGCTCACTCAACTAGGTAAGATAAAACCGACTACCAGGCTGACCGCATCTGGACAGCGGGTAGAGGGTGAAAAGGAACCCGCCCCTCCTGCTCCTTTCGGAACAGTGGATTGGGGTGGCCACTACTTCTGCCTGACCTCAGCGAGAAGCTCATGAACCACGAAGTGGAAGCCTGCGTAGTCTTTTACAGGATATCTGAGTAAAGGGGTGTTGAGGAATTGCGCCTCCCAGGGACTCTATCGGGCTCACTCAACGGTAGGTAGAAACTAACTACAAGGCTGACCGCATCTGGACAGCGGGTAGAGGGTGAAAAGGATCCCGTCCCTCCTGCTCCTTTCGGAACAGTGGATTGGGGTGGCCACTACTTCTGTCTGACCTCAGCGAGAAGCTCATGAACCACGAAGTGGAAGCCTGCGTAGTCTTTTACAGGACATCCGAGTAAAGGGGTGTTGAGGAATTGTGCCTCCCAGGGACTCTATCAGGCTCACTCAACGGTAAGGTAAAACCAACAACCAAGCTAACCGCATATGGATAGCGGGTAGAAGGTGAAAAGGATCCCGCCTCTCCTGCTCCTTTCGGAACAGTGGATTGGGTGGCCAGTACTTCTGTCTGACCTCAGCGAGAAGCTCATGAAGCACGAAGTGGAAGCCTGCGTAGTCTTTTACAGGACATCCGAGTAAAAAGAGAATTGTTGAGGAATTACGCCTCCCAGGGACTCTGTCGGGCTCACTCAACGGGTAAGCTTCAACATTTGCTCAGCCAGCTCGGCTTTACAAATAAAGAAGAGCTTAATACCTACTCAGTCATTTCAACTGAGTGAATAAAGAGTCAGGCTCTGATGCCTGCCTGATCAAAACAGGACAATCAAGAGCGTGGCGAGGAGTACCTGTCAGGTGCTCTGTCAGGTCCTCTCTACCAAGTAAACCGACTACCTGTCTGTTCATTTCAAACAGCATGATAGAAGGTAAAAGTCACCTCAACATCTGTCTAACACGTATCTGTGTAGGGATGTGAGGGAGAAAGAAGTAAGTAAATGGGATAATTTTAAGTGTAGAGCCACCTAGGGAACCCCTTCTAGTGCTATGGTAACCACATGGTAGAGGACAAATCGTCGTGACCATGAGTATCCAAATGCCGTCAGGATCTCCTAGGGAACCCTAACCCTTCACAAAAGGAAAAGAGGAACATCAGTGTGACATCTCCTAACCAAAGCTGGAAGAAATATACCCTCAGTAGAGTGTACAAAGGAGTAATCTCATTCCAAAGGAGTAAAAAGAACTGAAATAGAGAGGGGACACCTCTGCTACAGAAAGTAGGACTAAGCCTAGTAAAAAACAACTCTCAAGGAGGCCACAGTGGTAAACTCATACCAACTGATGGGGACCCTGTGAGAAGTGGAAAGAGTATCAAAACATTCAAAGGTCCTCTCCAACAGCTAGGAGTCGGATCTCAATAGAAAAAGAAGTGGTAAAGTAGCTAGGAGAGCTGACTATGTATCATAGAGTCAAAGCTCAAGTAAAAGGTGATGGTGGCACCTAAGGCACGACGCCCCATATCACCCAGTGAGAGAAAAAGAGCCAAAGTAGCGAGGAAGCATCCTCTCCACTAAGGGCAACGAGTCTGAGTAAGTAAAATCTCACAGTGGTAACACCCACATAAACTAGTGGGACCCTGTGGGAAGTGAAAGACCTGAACACATTCATAAGAATAATCCGGTGACTGAGCCTAGTGTATGAATGGTAGGATAGGTCATGAAAAGGAGTAGGAGAACTGATCTTTTGCTAGAAGCTCAAAGTTCTCAAAGTAGCGATGTTGATATCCGAGGCAAGGTATATTACATCACTACAAGAAAAACAGCTCTAGGTAGTAAAGGGACATATTCACTACCTGAGGACAGTAATCATGAATAGGAATGATAAAATATCAGAAGGGTCACAGTGGTAACACCTACCCTTATCGGGTAGGACCCTGTGGGGAGTAAGAGCAATCAACACAACATTCATAGGGCTACTCTAGCAGCTCAGAGTAGGGTACAAATGTAGAAAGTAAGTGAGTAAAGAAACTAAGGAGTCGATCTTTCAAATGGAAAATCAGAGCTCCTAAAACTTTGGTGCTAACACTTGAGAACAGGTGTACTACACCACAGCTAAGAAAAATAACTCTGAAGTGTCAGGGGAACACACCTGACACCTAGTACAGTAATCATGAGTGAAATCCACAACCATCAGAAGGTCACAGTGGTAACACCTACCCCTACTGGGTAGGACCCTGTGAGAAGTGGAAGTAACATTATCGCATTCATAAGACCACTCTGGAAGCTCAGAGTAGTGTGAATGGGGGAGTAGATTGCCGAAAGAGGGCAGAAGGGGATTGATCCTACCTCAGAAAGACCCAAGCCCACAAGGTAGTGATGTTTAACATTCAAAACACAATGTACTACATCACTTAACAAAGATAATTAAAGTTATGGAAAATCATACTCAGATATGTGTGCTTTCATCCTTGAGGCAAACACCAAGGCACCTCAAAGGAGAGGGAAGAAAAAGAACTTTAGGGAACTCATGCTCCTAGAGAGTATTATCGGGTTCCTCCTGTGACAAGGGCAACCGATTTTGCTCTACTAAGATCTTCCCTCTTTTTATCACATGTATATTTTTTTTTAAAGGGAATTGTGATTTGGTTTTGATATCCCATACCATGTTCGCCACATGAACAAAACTGGGGAGAGAGAAAATCACATAAGATCTTATGAGAAAATAAATCATTGGTTTTGATAGCCCAGACCACATTCAACTCATATGAATAAACTGGGGAGCATAATCATATTAAAATTAATGCATAATCAAAATCAACATCAGGATAGAGGATCAACACTACCACGCCTAACTATCGCAGGATGGTGTGGACCCAATATCCTACTTCTAAAAGAGTCTAAACTAATGACTCTGACATCCCTGATCACATTCAACCCATATGAATGGACTAGGGGGTTTCCGCTATCAGAGCAGGACTGATAGAAAGAAGAGAATCTCATCCTAGTAGAGAATCAACATCACCAAACCTAGAGTGTCTGCCCCCTCTGCCAACTGTAAAGTCTCCTCGCAGTCTGTCGTCGTAACTGGAAGATAGCCCGAGAAATTTGACTGAGTAAACCCTCCCGACTGATGGGCCCTCTGCCACGAGCTAAGCGGACGATGTTCCGAATCCTCTGGGTGAGGGCTCGGACACCAGCGTCCCTGGGTACCCTAGCTTGGGGTAGAGTAGTGACGATAGGAGGAGCCGCTGCTATGCGGGCAACGTCCTCCTCATCATCATTATGCGTCAACGGGGAGAAGCGTCCTCCCTGAACTGCCTCCAACACGGGTGCTACCATCACCTCTAAAACAGGTGCAACAACAACTGGATGTGGCCTCCGCTGCCTGGGAGCCACTCTCCTCTGCCTCTGAACTATCTCATCGTGAACGATGGCCTCTGCCATCCGCTGCCTCTCTGCCTCTGACGCAGCTAGACGAAGCATCCTATTCCTATTCCTCCGGGCCCTTCTCCCAAGGCCGGAGGTGGAGGTGGAAGGAACATCTGAACCCACTGCCTGGGGGGCAGGGGGGACAGGAACGACTGGAAGTGCCGGGGTCTGCCCGGCAGTCTCAGGGTGAGAAAGTCGAGCAAAAACAGAAACCCGGTTAGAAGAAGGCGAAGACACCTCGGTCTAGGAACCCCTCTTCCTAGTGGAAGTAGGAGGAGCAACCCGAACGCAAGGTACTTCCGCCGGAACAACGGGAGTAACAACAGCAGCAGGCTGCAGGCGCTGAGGGGCCAGGGCAACCTGTGCAGTAGGAGCGGCAGGCGCAGGTCGCCTGACTGCTACACGAACAGGTAAAACCGCTACAGCAGGATGCCAGCGTTGAGGGGCCGGGGCAACCTGAGCAGCAGGAGCGGCAGGCGCAGCAGGCGCAGGTCGCCTGACCACTGCACGAACAACTGGAACAGGCTGTGGCCTAGGCACTGGTCGCCTAGCCACAGCGCGCACTGACTGCGCGAGTACAGGAACTGGACGAGCAGGTGCCCGGGCTGTCCGCCGAGTAGCTGGTCGTCCGAAAGGGCGCATGGCTGCGCGTCCTCTCCTCTGAGGAGGAGAGAATGCAGCAGCCTCCGCCGGGGTCAGCCCGCCAAGAGTGACGAAGGCCGAGTCAGTGAAGGAACCAAAAGTGATTCCTCCCACTGGCGGACTAGCGAGCAGGGACTCGGGGAGAGTCACCCGCGCGTCCGAACCAAAAGCAAAAGTAATGAAAGGGGCTGAACGAGCCATGACACTACTGCCAAGAAAAGAAATTGAAAGGTTAGAAGTCAGAATTCAAAATAATAAAGGATGAATGATTTGATAGAGATTTGATAAAGGTAGATAGGAATTGATAGGGAATGGAATAGCCTGTAAGGCTGGAAAGAAGTAGAGTAAGGGGAACCCTAGCTAAGGGGAAGAAACCCTAACTAAGGAAAGACCCTGACTAAGAGTGGGACGGACCTAATCTAAGGAGTACCAATCCCGGAGTACACACAAGAGAAGATAATATAGAATCCAAAGATGAAGAGAGAAATTGGTCCCACCGTGGTCGCCAGAAACCTATGGACCTCCGAAAGAGCACCGCGTGAACGGGTCGATTGGAAGGGACAGATCGGATCGTGCATACACTAACCATTGAGGATAGATGCTTTCACTAACACATCTCGATGGGTAGTAATATATATGACCAAATCACGGGTTTCCCCCACCCGATGAAAGAGCTCGAATGGGGTTTAGTAGATGTGGGACCAAGTTTCCCACGGGCGCAAGCCCCCGTAGTTAATTACATCCCAGGCCGGAGCCTGAGAAAACTCTCGATTAAGGATTATACATTATCCTCTCCTAAAGTGGGATCGGCACAAGGGTATAAACTAGAAAATTCTACTCAAAGGGAAGAAAGGTCCGAAGGGCTGAATCGACATGCGTGGCTCATACCAGCATTCGGAGGCTCTATGACATTAGAGAGAAACTGGAAAAAGTAAAATCAAGCACTCAATCACATGCGTGAGAGAAGGATGGAAATGGCGTCATCTTGTGACGCAGATAAGTAGGATTTAAGGTCCCTAAAAAGAAAAGACATACCTACTATTTAAGGCTTACTACGAGACCGAATGTAGTAGCCTCGAATCTTAAATCTAGTTTGGACTTAGTGCTCAACACACACTAAGACCAGTGTTCTAGCTAATGCGATGCAAAGATCTGGACTTATCCCGGCCTGGATTGGGGGAGCCAGCTAACCACCTAATCGCTTCAAAACTATGTTGTCAGGTCAATTATGAAAGATGGGTGGGAGGTGCAGTTAATTGGAAAGAGGACAGATATCTAGAGAATTTCCTAAGTGATCCTGGACTTATGTTGGGTCAGATGCTCCTAGCTAATGCAATTAAATTTTAATTAGTTGGTTACTAATGCAATGCATGCTAGTTGAATCGTCAGCTCATGAATGCTATAGAACTTTAAAAACAGGCTTATAGAAAATAATTTTTTTAAAAGACTGAGTCTCCCTAGGTCCGACACTTCATCCTCATATGCCAGATTATCCGGACTCTACCCGCAGGCAGGGAGATGTCTTATAACAAGGAAAGAAAGATGCAGTAATATGCATGCGACCCCGGATGGTTCCGGCAATTTCCTAGGTTCGTTAAGTTTCTATATTATTTAAATCCTTAAAATATTAGAAAATTAGTTATGAGTATAAAAATTTTATAATCCTTAAAAAGCCTAACGATATCCAGGCGAAAACAAAAATCGGCATACAATGAATAACCTAGAAAAGCAGATATTTCTACTGCGCAATCAGGTAAACACATCAATATAAATCCAAAAATAATCAACTAAATGGTCATAGGCAAATTGCCCTTATTACACCCCAGATATGCATAAAATAAAGTGGCCGGGCACCACTGCCAACAACCCGGATTTCTAAGCATATGACAGACGCTAACAACTTTGAGTGGGATATTGGGTCTTCAATCTTTAGCTTTCTGGATGTCTTCTCCCAACTCAAAAGTTATTTCCACAACTCTTAACAATTATTACAAATTTTCACATCAAATATAAAACAGAAAAATTCTAAAAGACCTGTATGGTTATCATAATAAAAATCATTCCAAGCAGTTTATATGAAAATGAAAATACTAACACCATTGACCATGTGCCAAGCCATGCTCTTAATTTTGAGGGCTAAGCAGCTCCATATGTGCAGTTATAATTATTAATTTTAGCCCTTATTTTTATTTAGGAGGAGCTGAGCAATCACCTACATAAAATATCATTAGAAATCAGGATAACGCTCCCCCCTTTTTATTAGCTTGAGCATGGCCACCTACACGGAAGAACAATATATATATGGTGCTCCTAACCTATGGGTAAGTCTAGCACTCACATCCAGAGTGCAGAAAAAGTAAGCAAACACACAAATCATTTTTCAAACAGCATGCAATGAAATCCACGAAAGCTCCGGCACACAGCAGAAAAGTAAAACCCAGCGGCCTAACCTAGATCTAGAAGTGGTGCCCTAGCAAACCGTTATATGAGTGTGTAAGGCTTGTGTAGTTTGGATAGGTCCTAAGTTGGGTAATTAGTTAAAATTGTCTAAAATTCAGGTCTGTTGTATGACATAAAAGGAAATTTTTATTGAAATTCAAATATTAGTGAATTGGGACGTATTTTAATTATTTCAGTTTGTTGATCAGTTTTAAGAACTTAGGGTATCCATATTTGAAGTTTAAATTGTATTAGTCAATTTTAGAAAGTCATGGGTCCTCCTAGGTACTAAGCTAAAGGTCCAAAAAGTCACTATGGAAAATAGGCTAGGTTTGAGTCTCCTATCACTCTAGGAAAATACTAGACCTTAATACGAGTAGTTAGACATGTAGTAGACTAAAATCGGAGTTCTCTAGGCAAAGTTACGAATTTTCTAAGTTTCGGGCCCTAAATGAACTACGGTTGACCAAAAAAGTTGACTTTCTAATCTAGGTAATTTTCTAGAAACTTAAGATTTTTAGTAAATACTAGGCCCTAATTTGAGTCTAATGCAAGTGAGTTTGCCTAATTTGGAATTTTTTACAATTAATTATGGATTTCTAAAGATCGGGGTAATTAAGGGAATTTTCTAAATTTCCTAATAAAGGGCCCTTTTTTTACTGTTTTGATCCAAATGAGCTCCAAACTGATTGGAATCACTCCCAAAAGTCAGGGATGACCTGAGAAAGTGTTCCCAAGTGTTTGAAGAAAATTTGGAATTTTAAATAATTTTTAATGATTTATTAGGGGCAAAATGGTAATTTCCACCTATGATCAAATTATGGGTCAACCTAGAGTTAAACTAAGAAGCCCTATTTATCTAAAGTCAAAAATAAGATTCTGGTCAGTTTGAGGTATTATGGGTAATTTTCTGACCAAATATGTATTTATTGTAATTTCTGGAAGGTCTCGGGGCCTTAATTAGCAGGTTAATTATGGTTTGTTAGCTAAGGGCTCTTAAAGCTCCTAAAAATTTCCAGAAAATTATGAAAGGCTTATGATGTCACTAGGTTTAAGTGTTGAAGTTTTCATGTCAATCCGGGATCTATCCTAGTTCCTAGAAAACTTCTAAGTTCGCTAGACGAGTCATTAATTGTTGTCCTTAAGGTGTCACTACGTTATCAAGGTTTAAAGTGATGTTTTAACTAACCCTCAAGGTAATAAATGCATGGGAGTACAAAAACAAAATAAACACACCATGTCCTTAAATCTAGGAGAGCCTAGGCTAAGTGCTCGTGGTGCAATCCTATACATGCATTCTACGAATAATAAGAAATAAAAGACACCTAATGCAGTGATTAGTGAATGATTGGGATCCAATCACCCACTAACCCACTCTCCCATGATTTGCTCTTCATTCATAGAACCCATGTCTAAAATTTCATCGAATAGCAGATCTCCCAAAATTAGGGGATTTAATTATAAGTAATTTCAAAATAATTTAAAATAATTATATAAATATAAATTTTTCTTGAAAAATAAGATAATTGAAAATAAATCAGTTTGTAATAAATAAATATATGGGAGATTCGCTGACCACCCTAACGAAGTCTCAAGCGATTTGAAAATAGTTTGTATCCTGAAAATAATGTTATAATTAATATTTAATATCAAAAGTACCCAAATAATCGAATCCAAACGGTGATCTATCAAAACAGCCAAAATCAAGGGCTGGAAATAGTTTCAAAACATAAAGCTCTCTTTTCTGAAAATAACAAGGGGTTACACGCCAAAATCCGATTTAGAACGAAAAAGATATGAATTTTTGAAGTATGAATGCAATAAAAGAATATTTTAAAATAGTGCAGTTTACTGTTTTTGAAATAACAGAAAATATATGCAAACATTTTTATCTGAAAATAGTCCCAAACTATGCAAAATTCAAAATACACCCAAAATAAGTTGCTGTGCGTCGACAGCGGACTTAAAACGAAGAAGTTACATAATTTCAAAGTTTGAATACGATAATTAAATAATTTTAAAATAATGCTATTTGCTGTTTTGAAACTAACTGCTTACAGACTCAAAGATCTTATGTAAAACTCACTCCAAAATATGCAGAATTCAAAATACACCCAAAACGAGGTGCTGTGCGTCGACAGCGGATTTAAAACAAGAAAGTCATGGATTTTTAAAGTTTTAAGAGCAATAAAAAGCTAATTTTAAAATAGTTTTGAAATAATAATGTTTAAAAATAATTATCAGATATAATTAATTTAAAATCAGAACACCTCTAAAATTTTGAAATAATTTGAAATATAATAATAATAACAGTAATAATAATAATAACAATAATAACATTAAATAGTTTTCAAAATAATAACAAAGGATAATAATTGTAATAATAATAATGATAATAATAATAATAATAATAAAAATAATAATAATATAATATTAATAAAAATAATAATGATGCCAAATCAGTAACATAACATAATAAAAATATTTTAAAAAAAAATAATAAAAAAAATAAAATAATATATAAAAGCTAAATAAAAAAATAATCATAATAATAATAAAATGAATATTCACTGTTTTTTAAAGAATTAAGTAAATAAAAATAATTTTTAAATGAAATTACTTTTAAAATATCGGGGACGAAAATACGATCGATTCGAGGTATTGTGCGCAAAAATCGGATCAAAAATGAATTTTCTATGATTTTTTAAGTACAAATAGGCTTAAAAGTATTTAAAATAAATAAAAACTCCAGAAAAACTCTCGGCGCGACAAGTGGCGGAATCGGATTGGTCCCGCAATCATTGCCACTTATCCACGTAGGCAAAGATCAGGATCTGATGTTCGGCCCAAACACAGAACGGCGAAATCGCAGCCGTTGATCTCAAAATCAACGGCTGCGATTTCATGCAGTTTAATAGGGAGAACCGAAACCCTAGAATAGAAAAATGTCTCGTTCTCTCAAAATACTCGACGAAACTTCACGAAATTTTAAACACCACTCCTATACATGAATAGAAATCATGGGGAAGTGTCCGTTTGGAAAATAATCAGCTTTTCGAAAAGCTATTTTACCCTATGGGTTGTAAGCTATTCTAAGGATTTGGAGAGATCTAACCGTCCGATTTTTACTTTCTTGGGCTCGTTGGATTTGTTGAAATGTCAGGAATATTTCTCCTGTTGACCTCAAGATCTGAATCTCCTTGGATTGGGAGGTAGAAGGCCCGAAAGTTTCGTGGGGCTCGGTTTCGCCAGAGTTCTCGCCGCCGGCGACTCGAGCTCGTGGGATCTTGGTTGGGGATGATGTTGGGGAACTCCAGGAACTCTCACAAGAATTTTCAGAGCTTGTGGAGGTCTGGAGAGAGAGCAATGGCAAAAAGATGCTATCCAAAACCTAATTTTTGGCTATTTAAGGCTCCTCCTCTATCTTGAACGGCCTAGATTCGATCATGATATGATTTGGAGGGAAATATCAGTTATTAGGTCGTGGATTTGAATTCCAAAACGTTTGAAATTGATTAAGACATTAAATGAGGCTTTAATGGACTCTAAATAGGTGATTTTCACCTATTTAAGACTTGATTTGACCAAGTTAACGATTGACTTGGTCAAACCAGTCAAGAGAGTCAAAGGGGTGGGGCTCAAGCTCAAGAAATCATGAAAATAAATTTAAAATTGATTTTAGTCCTAAAAGGTCCAAATTGGTCAACACTGGTTGACTTGGTCAACCGGGTTGACCTAGGTCCAAGCTCGGGCTCGACAGACTCGACTCGACCCATTGAACCCAACGGAGAGGGCCATAGGGTCTGGCTTGGTCAATTTGACCAAGTCAACTGTTCGGGCCCAAATCTGGACAAAATCGAGGTCAACATGTGGATTAGTAAATGGTTTAGTTTTAATCATTCACTAATCCCTTCATCATTTGTACTTACTTTTCGTTTGTCGTAGATTGCATGTGTAGGTTGCACAATGAGCACTTAGTTTAGGATCTCCTAAACCTAATGACATGGTGTGTTTACTATTTTTATGTGTTTTCCTTGCATTGTTACCTTGAGGGTTAGTTCAAAACACAATTTGAACCTTTATAACGTAGCGACACCCTAAGAACAATAATTAAGGACCCGTCTAGTGAACTTAGAAAATTTCTATAAACTAGTGTAGATCTCTGATTGACATGAAATCCTCAAAATTTAAACTTAGATACATCTTGAACATCCCAAAAATTTTTAGAAATTTTTAGGAGCCTTAGACCCCTTAATTAACCAACCCTAATTAACATGCTAAATAGGGCCCTGAGACCTTCTGAAAATTACAATAAATCCATTTTAAATCCAAAAATTACCTACCATAGCTTGATTTGTTTTGAATATGATCCTTGATCTTAAATAAATAGGGCTTCTTAGTTTGACTTTAGGTTGACCCTTAATTTGACCTTAGGTGGAAATTACTTTTTTGCCCCTAATAAATCATTAAAAATTATTAAAAATCCCAAATTTTCCCCAAATACTTGGAAACATTTTTTTAGGTCATTCCTGACATTTTGGGGTGATTCCAATCTGTTCGGAGCTGGTTTGGATCAAAACCACAAAATCAGCCCTTTAATAGATAATTTAGATAATTGCATAAATACCCTTGACTTAGAAAATTCATAATTAATTATAAAAAATTCTAAATTATGCAAACTCACTTGCATTAGACTCCTATTAGGGTCTAATATTTATTAAAAATATTTGAATTCCAAAAACTAACCTAAATTAGAATGTCAACTTTTTTGGTCAACCCCAGCCTTTAGTCTAGGGTCCGAGACTTAGAAGGTTCGAGGCTACTACACTTGGTCTCGTAGTACGCCTAAATAGTGGGTAGGTTCCTCATTCAGGGATTATAAATCCTACTTCTCTACTTCACAGGATGACGCCACTTTCATCCTTCTCTCACGTTTTTGATTGAGTGCTTGATCTTTTTATTTTCTTCAATTTCTCTCTAGTACCCTATATCCTCCAAATGCTGGTGTGAACCTTGCATGTGGATTTAGCCATTTGAGACCTTTCTTCCTTTTGAGTAGGACTTTTTTGTCTATACCCTCGTGCCGATCCTATTTTACGCTGGGATAATGTATGATCCTTAATCGAAAGTTTTATCGGGCTTCGATCTGAAATGTAATTAACCACAGGGGCTTGCACCCGTGGAAAACTTGGCCCCACATCTACTAAACCTCACTCGAGTTGTTATATCGGGTGGGGGAAACCTGTGACTATGATTAGGTCGTGTATATTGCTACACATCGGGGTGCGCTGGATAGAACCGCTATCTTTAATGGGTAGTCATATGCACGATCCAATATGTCCCTTCCAATTGACCCGTTTGTGCAGTGCTCTTTCGAAGGTCCACATGCCCATCGACAAATTTTTACCCGTCGTTGAACTTTTGTTGCACTTTTATATGATGTCGGACTTCCATCCATTATTAAACTTCTTCCTAACTTCAGACTTCCGACCTCCATCGCTAGCCGACTACAATCCATCCAACCTCCTTCACCAGACAATAGTCTTTCTGACCATTGTCGCCCACCGACTACGATCCTTCCGATCTCCATAGAAAGATTGTTGTCTTTCCAACCTCTATCGCTAGATAATGATCTTTTCTGACCACTACCGCCCGCTGACTATAGTCCCTCTGACTCATCAACAATGGTCCATCCAGCCACCGTCACCAGGCGACGGTCTTTCTAACATTTATCGCTCGTCGACTATTATTTTATCAACAAAAAAAAATTAATAGCAATTCTTTCAAGTCCTATAATGTAATGCATTTTGTATGATGTATATTATTAAATCAAGCCAAGGCCTTCCCCCAAGGAAAGGCCTTATTTGTAATCGATTGCAAATAATAGTAGATTCATTCAAACTGGGTAAGGCCCCATAGTTTTTCCCCTTTTCAAGTTTTCCATATAAAAATCTTTGTGTCTCTTATGAATACTACACTCTCTCTCTTATATAATTGTGTATTGGATCTTCACATAAAGCTAAGACGTTAAACTATATACTTCTCTGCCGTCGTGAATATTCTAAGACACAAAAATACTAATGTTTATATTGACATGCATATTGTTGGTGGAAGTTTGAAAAGGGGTTTTTGAAGGCTCTTATTTGAGAAATTTGATTTTAAATTTATAGTCTCAAAATTGAATACCTCATTATAAATAATATATTGCCTCTTAATGCAAAGATATCATTTACTAACGAGTTTAGATGATGAAACTGGAAGGTGTCATCTCGATTATAGTAGTTGAATTCAAATAAGAATCACATACGAACTCGAAGGGTCGAAATGAGAATCTATTAGTATTCAACCACTATAATCCAAATGAAAGATTGTTAACTTCATATTTCATATCACAATAGTGAATAATATATATCTCAAAGGAGAGAAAATATCACTTATTATCAATCAATAGAATATGAAGATAATGATCGTTGTCGACTTCATTTTTCCAAAGATGATTAATTTTGAAATTTGAAATTTGAAATTTGATTTTAAAAGAGGTGGATGCATATTATAAATCTCCTACGAGCGTAAGCCCTCGTATTTAATTACATCGTGGGAAACTTAAGTCTCTTACGAAAACACTTTATTAAAATAATGGTGAATTTTTTCTTAGATATTTTACAAGAGTGATGTCAAATGAGATAAAACGGAATTTCAAATGGGATTGGAGTAGGATTAAATACTTATTTTGAAGTAGTAGGAAGAAGGCTAGGAGGCACTTTGGGATTCTAAAATAATTTAGAAGTGCACAAACCTAAGCTAAGTATGAGGCTTTAAATTTTAAATTGAAAGAATATTTAATTAAAGTTGAGCATATTATTAAAAATTTAGGATTATATTCTCAAAGTTTGGGGTCTTATGATTCAAAATTAATCCCGGATCCTAAATCTAAATTGGGCACCAAATAATGGTGACACGAACCTAACTAATGTAGTGCAAAAACCTAGACTTACCCATACCTGAATTTGGGAGCCAGTTAACCACCTAGTTGAGTTTAAATCCTCGAGTCCAATCATTTTTATGAAAGAGTGATAGTGATGTTTTTATTAAGGTTTTTAAAAATTGGGACTGATATCTAAAACTTGTCTTAATTAATCCCTTGACTTATGTTGGGTGAAAATACTAAAGAGAAATATAATTAAAATTTATAATCTTTTAAATGTGTTTCTAATATAATACATACTAATTTACTCAATTAGTACTTGAAATTGGGATGAAGTAGTTTTAAAAAAGACATAAAAATATTTTTTATCTTGGAGATTGCATAGATTCTCCTTGACGGATCTGCACCCTCATAGGTCAAGGGTCTGCCAAAACATATTGATTTCACTAGGCTCTTTAAGGACAAAAATACTTTTTCTACTCGTAATAAAAAAATAATATTTTAGGATTTAAATAATATAGAAATTGAATAACATAAGAAATTGCCATAACTGTCCAGGGTCGCATTCATATCCCAATCTTTTCTAAAAATTTATTTTTATAAGCCTCTTTAAAATCTCAAGCATTCATGATTTATATACATTTTAAACTAGCATGCATTGCATTAGAAATTAATTAATTAAAAATTTTAATTACATTAACTCTAGGAGTATTCGCCATACATAAGTCCAATGCAAATTATGAAATTCTTTAGATGTCGGTCTTATTTCAAAAAAATTAAACTACTTATTCATCTTTTATAAAGATTGGATATCATGGATTTTACGCGCTTAGGTGGTTAGTTGACTTTTTTTCTCAGCCAAGATATAAGCCCATGTGTATTAGCTGGGACACGGGTGTTAATGTTGGGTGTAGAACACTAAACCTATCTTAGATTTAGGGTTCATGGCTACTACATTTGGTGCATCGTAGTACACCTAATTGGTATGTAAGTTCTCTTTTCTTCGGGGACTATAAATCTTACATATCTGCATCACATGGATGACACCACCTTCATCCTTTCCCTACGTATGCTCTGAGTATATGATTTCTTTTCTTCAGTCTCTTTTCGATCTTAGTCCCTTCATATGTTAGTGTGAGTCGTGTATGTTGACTAAAGCCCACTTGAACCCTTTATTTTTCTTTGAGTAGGACTTCCTAGTCTCCACCCTCTATGTCAATCCCTGCCTTTTGGGAAAGAATAATGTTGAATGCTTAATTAAGAGTATTCTTAAGCCCCGGCCTGAGATGTAATTAACCACAGGGGCTTGCGCCTGTGGGAAATGGAACTCCGCTATTAAATAAACCCCTCTCAAGCTGATGCATCAGGTGGGGGAAACTCGTTGTTTCGATTAGGTCATGCATATCATTACACATTGGGGTTCATTGGTGAGAGTCGTTATCCTTAATGGTTAATCATATGTATAATCTAATACGCCCTTCCATTGGCCCGCTTGTTAAGAGCGTGGAGGCCTGCGATCGTCTCGTCCTTTGGGATGATGTGGTCGTATACCCTCTGCTCTGTCCCTCACTGAGCGGATACTCTTTCAGAGGTCCACATAAATAAGATATTCTAGTGCCAACAAGCATGTTATGGTGTTATAAGCACAAACAAAGTCATAAATGGTCCAAATCCTTTCAGATTCTGCCTTGGATTGAAGAACTCTGTTATGTTTTATTATGTGATGTGAATTCAACTTATTTGACTACTCAATATTTTATTTGAATTTTGGATAAATATTATGTTCTTATTGCTTTGCTCAATACAATGATTTATTATATTATATTTAAATATTCTAAACTTTATTTAATAAAAAATATTTAGAAATGTAGATTGGTATTTGTGGCTTGCGGAGCTACTTTATCCCACTATGGTTTGCATTCTAATTTTCAGGGTTTGAGAAAGGGATGTATCATGTTGAGTAGCTGTTTTGGATCCAATCTGAGTCTATAGGTATTTTGTTTATTTTTACACAATCATGACTAGTTTTATTATGCAATTCTTTAGCTTTTATTTATGACCATATACTATGATTGTGTAGAGGTATTTTGATGATGAAATGAAAGATATTTTATAAATGAGTTAATTTAAGTACTCTGGATATTTTAGTAGCTTTTATAGTATGATGTTATTTTTTAAAAAAGTTTAAATTAGAAGATAAAATTTGAAATATTTTCAAAACTAGACCTTGAGATTTGCTTATCGTAAGCCAACGCAATAAGACTTGCCCATCAGTGGGTCTTGTCGGGTTGAGTTGTGACACTAAATGCCTGTAAATTTGGTCAGCTTCATGAGGATAATCAATGTCTATTTCAATGGAGGAGCAAAGTCTCATTATAAGGATTGAAAATTTTGATTGCCTTTAAATTTAGTTAGCATAATGAGAATAATCAACGCCTTTTTCAAGGAAAAATTAGAGTTTATCATAAGGATTGAAAGGCTAAATCGCCTATGAAAATATTTTGCCCTATGAGGCAAATCAATGCCTTATTTAAGGGAAAATTGGGCCTAATATAGAGACAATAAGACTTGATCACCTCCAAATTTGATCTGCTCGATAGGACAATCTATACCTTTTTTAATGGACGACCAAAGCCTTGCTATAGGGACTAAATATCTTCATCACCCTCAAATCTAGTTCACCTGATGAGGACACTCAATGCCCCTTTTAAGGGAGGATTAGAGACTTAATTACAAGGACTACAAGCCTTGATAGATGCTAAATTTGTTTTGCCTAATGAAGATAGTCAGGTTGACTGGAACCGCATCATAGTGACAAAATAATCTTGATTGCTTCTAAAATTGGTCCATATAATGAAGACAATCGAAGCCTCTTTCAAATGAAGATAAGAGTCTTATCGTAGAGACTAGAAGTCTCAACTGCCCTCAAATTCAATCCAACAAAGGAGGATAATTAAAACCTTTTTCAAGGATAGACCAAAGCATTGCCACAAACATTATGAACCTAGATCACCTCCAACAATTTTTAAGATCTCGCTAGAATGTTTTTTCATCTTTATTGAAGAAAAAGTTAAAGATGAAAAAATAGAGCCTCTTAAGAGAATTGTATCTCCCCGATTGACCAATGAGGTGTATTCATATATTCACATGAGATGGGGAGAGAAAATTTCGAGTGAAATTTAAATTTTTTTTTGAACATTTTCAAAAATTTTAAGCCACATATTAATTTCCTTCAAAAAGGGGGAGTGAAAAAAAAAAAAAACAAATTTAAAAAAGCTAATTTTCAATCCTCCCGTGTGCAGGCCCATGTGCACGAAAAATTATTAGGTATGGAGTGTGCACCGTCCGCACAAGTACTAGGTACCTAGCTAGCGTTACCCAGCAGTACCGAGTGCCGGTACCTAGCTGGGTATAGTGCTTGTGCGGACGGTTCTTCCCATACGCACTCCGCACCTAATAATCTCTCCATCTGCACGGGTGAGCGAGATGACGATAGCAGTCGCTTGCCTTTGTTTTATCAAGAGGATTCATTTTATATATTTTAGAATCAATTTTCAAAATTTCAGATCTCTACAAAGTCTCTATATAAGTAATTATAAAATATTTGGAGCAAACTTTATTAATAGTTTTTGCATAATTAAAAAAATGCAAAAACCCATCGCTACCATCCCAATTATTTCATAATCGAATATCCCATTAGGAGCAGCCATCACCTAAGCCTACGATTGATCTAATTAAAACCTTTATTTGATTAACCATTAATAGTTTTAATTAATAAAACTTTTATCAAATTATAATTTTATGAGATTGATATCCTATTTAATCATTAAATAGTAATTTACAAAATAAACAAAACATGATAAAAATATACTGATCATATTAAATAAAAGTAATATTTAATTTATTTAAGTTAATATTTTTATTATTTAATATTAATTATTAAGATTAAGTATAATAATTTCTATATAAATAAATTAAACAAAAATTTATATTTATTAATTAAATTAATATATTTTAATTCATCAGCAATATTATTAAAAGTACATTTATGATGAATAAATTTTAATTTAATTAATATCAATAATCACTAATAATTTTAAAATAAATCAAAATTTATAAAATTAAAATAATAAATTCAGCCGTCGTCTTCAACTCTCGACTTCAAAGAAGTGAGGAACTCTTGACAGGAGCTTGCTATAGAAATTATCGACTTAACCAGTGGCTTGGGAGAGGAGGTAGTGAGAGAATCCATGAAAATGCTTTTTGCAGAACATCATTTTTTTATGAAATAATTTATTAATATAATTAGAAAATAATTTAATTATGAAATAATTTATTAATTTTTATTTTGACTATATATTTAAATGATTTTATGAATTAATTATTAATTATTATTGCTAACTAATTATTATAGATAGTATAATTAGAATCTAAATTAATTATTAATTAATCTAAGAAACTAATTAAAATATATTCGTAATTAATTTAATTAAATTAGTCAAACTAAATTAATTTGTTCTATGTTGCTGTCTTCCTATAGCCGTGGTTCACTAGGGTTTGCTTTTTCACTTCTTGAGTCGCTAAATAACTTATTCGCCTCCTTCGACGACATTCTTTCCTGTTGGATTAGAAGTCACACCTCCTCGCCGTTATTCGGTTGGATCGGACATAACGACGAGGACGACGACGAAGACGACGGGAGCTTGCTTGTTGCGAAGGTAGCCATCTTTCTTCCTTTCGCACGGTCTGTAAATCCGTCGAACTCTCGGATTTATAGAAAAAAGAGGGAAATGGAGGATGTAAGTGGTAGTCAGATTTAGCAGTTCCCTGAATCCTTTTTGGCAGGATTTGGCATAAATCCTGCTCAAATCATGTATCCAAATGGCCCCTTTTGTATTGCCTCTTCTTACTGCTGTATTTATGTTAATGCACTTAGGGGCTGTTTGACAACAAGTGAGATTTAACTATAATGGGATTTAATAAATCTTGTAAATTCGAATTTAGTAAATCCGAAATGTGTTAAATCCTGAAAACTGTTTGGTATGCCAAATGTTAAATATTGTTAAATCCTGAGAAACTGTTTGGTAATATATTTAAGGATTTATGATAGTTAGATATTTAAATATGAATATAATAATTATAAATTAAAAAATAAATATATAATCAAAATAAAAATTATTGTGTTATAAATTTAATAACATGTTAAATACAAATTACTCATTAATTATTATTTACACTATTAATTATACATTTTATAATATATTTTATGGATTATATTCATTAAGCTATTTATATTAATATTTAATTACTAATTATACAATTAAGTTAAAATAGATAATTAGTTTATGCACTAACTATAATATTAGTTATTTAATTTTTTTTGGGAAAAGTTATTTAATTAATTACTTAATTATTAACAATTTAAATTATATTAATTAAGTTAATCAATAATAACTTAGAGGCGTCTAGGGTTTTCGTTTCAGCTTCTCTTTTCATCATTGCTGTTCGGCTTCGTTGCTTTGCAGGAGGTGTATAGATTGCATGCGTGGCTTCTTCGGATCCTTCGTCGACTTCGCCCCTTCGACGACCTGTCGGATCGGAAGTTGCGACATTCTGATCGGAAGCAAGAACGGGAGCTCGCTGGCTGTGAAGGTAAATTTCTCCCTTTCGCGCGCTTCTTCGGCTAAATCCCGTTAAATCCGCCGAACCGAGGGATTTAGTAAATCTGGGATTTAAGCCGTAAATCCGTAAATTCGTAAATCCGGGATTTACGGAATCCCGGGATTTAACGCGCGCACAAAAACCGTTGGCTGGATTTAGCGTAAATCCGACTTAAATCCCACGATAAATCCGATACGAAACATCCCCTGAGAGATGGATTATGGGGAGAAATTATTCTCGATTATGGGGGTGTGTGACTTGAACTATTGATTGGTCCATGCGGATATATCTAGCCTGAGAACACTGCCAATCATTCTTCTTCTCTCCGCAACGTGATGGACGGCGAAGTATGCCGGAACTGCGGCGAGCCAAGCGTGATTACTGATCTCGACACCAACATCCGCGTCTGCGAGTCCTGTGGCTCAGTCCAAAGCTCAGACGCCTACCAAGACCAAGCTTTCGACCGAGATGGCACCCGGCTTGGCACCCTTCATTCCTCCGGCGACTTCGGCTACCGCGAGCGAAAGCTTTATCATGCCCGCGCGTTGATTGCCGATATCACCGCCCGCCTCAACCTCACAAAAGCACATGCCTCCGCCGTCTCCCGTCTTGCTTGCCAAGCTACAGACGACAATCTTGGCTCCGGTGACTGGTTC
The DNA here is from genome assembly GCA_016618105.1 of Dendrobium huoshanense. Lineage (NCBI taxonomy): Eukaryota > Viridiplantae > Streptophyta > Magnoliopsida > Asparagales > Orchidaceae > Dendrobium > Dendrobium huoshanense. The sequence continues at coordinate 20,907,603 of CM028359.1, read as the reverse complement.
CCTGTCCTTGTTGCTGCCTGCGCCGTCATCGTCATGCGCCAACATGGCTCCCCTCTATCTCTTGCTGAAGCCGCTGAGGCTATTGGTCGCGACCCCCACGATCTTGGCCGCATGGTTGGTCGCGTCTCTCGCCATCTTGATCTTGGACAGCTCCCTGAGCTCAATGCTGTCTGCCTGTTGGAGCGTGCGGTTCGTGAATTATCTCCATTCTCTACCCTTGATAAGGATAAATTTGAGGAGATCTTGGGCCAGGGGAGATTCATCCTCCATTGTGCGATTAGGTGGTTTCTCACTACTGGTCGCCATCCACTTCCTGTTGTTGCTGCTGTCCTGATTTTTGTCTCCAAGGTGAACGGATTGGAGGTGGGTGTGGAGGAGATTGCTGGGATGATCCATGCGGGGGTCGCCACTAGCCATCGTCGGCTTAAGGAGCTCATGGAAGTTCTTGTTAAGGTTGCTAAGAAGCTGCTTCCATGGGGAAATGATGTGACGGTTAAGAATATTGTGCATAATGCTCCAGTTTTGATCCGGTTCATGGAATTGAAGAGCAAGGCAAAATTGAGTAGTGTTGGTAATGATAATGGTTGTGTTCCTGACCTTGGATTCAATTTGAATGTTATCCTGAATGCCTATTCTAATCATGTTGATGCCGTTCCGGAGGAATCTAGATATTTTAGGTTGGGAAAAAGGGATGGGGGTGACGAGAGATTGAACTGGGATGAGCTTGAAAACTTGAAGCTTTCAGCAGAGGGAATTCGTCTTTCTCATGATTATGGCAATGTGTTGGATAGGCTCCCAGGGATTGGCAATGAAGGGGAGATTGAAAAAAGAGATGGAATCAATATGAGGAGGACAGGCTTGGAGATTGAAGACTGGATTGAGTCTTGGAAAGGAAGATGGAAGTCTGACAAGGGGTTGACCCTCCAGCAGGTGCTGCAAAGGAGCGAGGGATTTGATGCTCTTCCTCCATCCTTTATGAAAGGAATGGACATGAGAAGGATGAGAAGAATGAAGATGGAGGCTGCCAAGCACAGGATTCATCGAACTATGAAGAGGGCACCTGTTATAGTTGAACGGGTACCTTGCAGTGGAGAAGATGATAGGCTTAAAGAACATCTGCCAAGTAGGAAGAGGAGGAAAAGGGATGGAGTGATTGATGGACTTGATTGGGAAGACTGCATAATCGAATTATTACTGCTTCATCAGGTTGACGAGGAACAAATTGAGCAGGGCCACTATAATAGGTTGCTGGACTTGTATGTTTTCAGTTCTTCTGCTTTATGAAAGCATGTGCTTGGTAGAATTGACAGTTAAGGAAGGGGCCTGCATGTGCTTGGTAGAATTGACAGTTAAGGGGCCTTTACTTATTAGGTTTGTTTTTGTGAAACACCAGTCAACTATCAACATTACTTGCATATTTTTTTAACAATCATCTCATCGTATCTGCTCTATAATTGTTTGTATTACAGTAACCTGGGCAAATTTCTGTTTTTGCTTAGAAATTTTATTCATGTTACTCTAAAAAGGCTTGAAAATGAAATAAGATGGATTTGCCAACTTATGCCAATTTTCTCCTCCGGTTCGGAAATTTGAATAATTTTTGACACATTATTGAGCTTACTCTATGCTTCAATGTAACTATAAGAAATGTTGGAATTGGAATACAATTTAGTCAACAACTTATGCCTTTTTGTTTCTTTTTTTAGTGGTTTCCATAATCCAGTTATAGTTTGCATTGATGCATCGTATACTGATTGTTAGATATGCACTGGAGTTTGTATTGTTGGATATAGTATTAATGTCTTCAGTTCTCATCCCTGACTAATCCCATAATTTTGTAATAAATTCCTTCTTGTTGGGTAAATTTTCCTCTAAAGGAAGATTGTATATGCCTGAACTGTTAATAGATTATGCATCACTCAATTTCAGTCAGCAGGCCTGAAGCTTCATGAACTGATATTTCTTTTATTTAATTAAAGTTTATATGAGCATTGCACAAGAGCATTCTAGAAAAGAACATATGGAACATAAAATAATATTTAAAAAACATCATTCTTCATCAACTTGTGATCTTATCCCGCACCAGTTTTTTATATTAGTTGCTATTTCTAATCTAGTCCCAATATTTACTCCATTTTGATTTTTATTTTCTTTTACATTTTGTTTAACTCTGCTATACTATTAGGATCAATTGAAACTTCGGTTTGCATTACAGTTTCTGTTAGATCATCAAATGAACATGCTTTCTACCAGGGTGAAAACTATTGCTATTTGCAGCCGTTTCTGCCAGTTCTGCTATCAGGATTTGCATATTGCATTATATGGTTGCTACAATACAGTTTATGTCAATTGTGCATGAACGCTAATGGAGCTACTCTTTCTACGGTTTTAAACGTTTACAAACACTACTCAAAGTATTCATTAGGAGTGACACCCTCCATAATTCACAGTAGATATTCAGATTAGAGAGATAACACATTCAAAATCTTATTGGGAGGATTCATGCACAAGTTAAAAATGTTCTCTTAGTGGGCGTTTCCTTCCATAGCTCAAAAACCCTCGGAAGAAAATATTAATTAAAGCTCTGACCTCTCCAATTCATTAGGATAAGAGTTGCACATCCACAACCTAAATCATTTTTTTTTTATTTGTCCCTTGAAGCTCCTCGATGTTATAGGGATGACATAAATGACTACTTTCCAATGCTGATTATTTTCAAAGTCTTTTTGTTTCCATAATCGTGTCATTAGTTCTTGGTAGTCCGTATTCTTTTATTCATCCCTATATGTTTTACTGCATCAAATTCATTTTGATGCTGAGGTTAAGTATTCATGAGCTGTTTTTTAATGCTGCCTTTAGGCATATATACTCAACTAAAAACTCTTTATTTTATTTTTCATTCAAAATTTTGGTTCAACACATTCTATCTAAATTTGGTCATGATGGATTTCTTACTCTTTGATTTTATTTTGAGTGTAATTTATGCAAATCACAAAGTTGGGTAAGAAAAGTGGAGGTCTCAAATCTTGGATGAGAAAAGTGGAGAGTTGCGTTATGCAGTCAACAGCTTGCATAAAACCTGTCGAATAATCGTGACATGAATCCTTTAATACATTATGTTAATGCTAGGCGTTCCCTAGGCGCGACACATTGTATGGCCTGCATACAACGACAAGTGAGCAAGGGTCGCTGCATCGACGCCCGAGTGCAGTATTAAAAAGGCAAGGGTTCCCACATCATGGACGGATGTGGACAAAGAAGCTAGTCCATAATCCTAAAATCAGGTAGGAACTTGGAATAAGTTCCCTTACATGAAAATTAATGAAATTAATAAATATTATGATCAATAGGAAGATTAATATTCTTTGCATTCAGGAAATTAAATGGGTTGGAGAGAAGACCAAACCGATTGATAGTTTAGCATTTAAACTATGGTACTCTGATAGGAGTCGTACTATAAATGGTGTATGTGTGATTATAGAGTTTGGAGGTAATATTATAAAAAATAATAGAATTGAAGATAAAATTATAGCTTTAAAGATTGTTGTTGATGTTTATTATTAGTATTATAACTTATAAGCATTTATGCTCCTCATGTAAGTTTGTATATTTGTTCAAAATTAAAATTTTAGAATGAGTTAGAAGAATTAATACAAAAGATACCTCTCGAAGAAAGAGTTTTTATTGGAGATTTAAGTGGACATTCATAGAGAGGTATATAATTTTAGAAGCATTCATGGTGGCTATTAATTTGAAGCTACTAATGAATGTGGTAAGACCATATTAGATTTTTATTTAGCCTATGATTTTGTAATTGCTAATACCTTATTAAAAAAAAGATATGAGTATCTCATTAGTTATAAGAATGGAAGTAGTAAAACTCATATTGATTATTTTCTTCTAAGGAAAATAGATTGTTTAGATTACAATGACTGTAAAATTATTCCGAGTGAAAATTTATATATTGAACATCGCTTATTACTTTCGAACTTTAAGATGAAGGGGTAGAATATTAAAAATAAAAGGGGATTAGATGTGAACATTTAAAGAATATTAACAAAAATATTTTTGAGAGTAATATTCTAGATCTTAAGATTTTGTCTGTGCATGAGGATGCCAATGTTATGTGAAAAAAGTAGCTAGTGTTATTAAGAATGTCGCAAAAGATGTGCTTGAAGTATTAAATGAAAAAACTACTAATAGTAAAAATAGTTGGTAGTAGAATCAAAATGTGCATAAAAAGATAAAAATAAGAAGATTTGTTATAAAAATTGGTTTAGTTGTAAAAACTTTGATAATTATGAAAGATGTAAAGAGGCTCGTAAGGAGTCTAAGAAAGCCATTTGCAATGCTAAGTTTTTAGATTTTAATGATTTATATAATAGATTAGATATTAAGGAAGACGAAAGATATATGTATAAGTTAGCTAAACAAAGAGATAGGAGTAGTAAGGATTTAGTTCAAGTGAAGTATATTAAGGATGAAGATAAAAAAGTGCTTTTATTAAAAGAGGGTATTCAACAAAGGTAGATGAGATATTTTGCTAAAATTTTTAGTGAAGATTATGAGAATGCAATTGACTTTAGTGACCTTAGCACCCTAAATGAAATTGATGATTTTTGTTTTCATCGGCGTATTAGTAGAACCGAAGTTTAACAGGCTTTAAAGAAAATGAAGCGTGGAAAAGCTATTGGACCTGATGTTATTTCAATAGAAGTGTGGAAATGCTTAGGAGATGATGAAATTTATTGGCTTACTAAACTTTTTAATATTATTTTGAAGATTAAAAAGATGTCAGATGAGTGGAGAATGTTTATTCATTTTTTTAAGAATAAAGGTGATGCACAAGATTGTGCAAATTATAGAGAAATTAAGTTAATTTTTCATACTTTAACACAATGAGAGAGAGTTATCAAGCATAGGTTGCAGCATGATACTAACGTTTCTCAAAATCAATTTGGATTCATGCCGGATAGGTCTTAATGATATTTATTGATTTAGAGAAAGCATATAATAAAGTTTCAAGAGAAGTACTATGGAGAATTTTAGAAAAGAAGGGGTTAATAATGCTTTTATTCAAGTAATTAAAGATATATATGCAAGAACTGTAACTTGTGTTCAGACGCAAGGTGGCTTGACCAAGTATTTACCTATTTTAGTTGGATTACATCAAGCATCAGCCTTACGCCCAATTCTTTTTGCTTTAATCATGGATGTTCTCACTAGACATTTGCAAGAGGTTGTACCCTGGTGTATGCTTTTCACTGATGATATTCTTCTTGTTGATAAGATTAAGGAGGGGGTTGAAGGTAAACTTGAATTATGGAGGTCAACCTTAGACTCTAAATGTTTTCGTTTGAGTAGATCTAAAACTGAATATATGGAGTGTAATTTTAGTAATAATAGATCTAGTAGGGGGATTGTGAGTTGCGACATTGGAGGATCAAGTCATAATAAGAGCATTCGTTTTAGATATCTTGGGTCTATTGTTCAGAGTGATGGTGATATAGATTGGAATATTATTAGTAGAATTCAAGTTGGATGGTTGAAGTGGAGGAATGCATCGGGCCTGTTCTGTGATAGAAAAATCCCTCTCAAACTTAAGGGAAAATTTTATAAGATGGTAGTGAGACCTGCAATGCTTTATGGTGCAAAATGTTAGCCATTAAAAGAGAAGCATAATATTAAGTTAAGTGTTACAGAGATGAGGATGCATAGTTGGATGAGTGGCTTTACTCTTAAAGATAGGATACAAAATGAATATATACGTGAAAATGTTGGAGTAGCTCTAGTGGAAGAGAAGATTAGAGAGAGTCTCCTTAGATGGTTTGGTCACATAAAAGGGCAGCCTTCCGATGACCCGATTAGGAAAGTAGATGTATTATATTTGACTTATTTAAGAAAGGTAGAGATAGACCTAAAGAGACTTGGTTAGAAAATATTAGAAATGATCTTTCTTTTTTAGATTTAGATGAGAATTTTACTTTTAACAAGATACAATGGAGAAAAAGTATGCATGTAGTTGACCCCACATTGGGGGATAAATGCTTTTTATTGTTGTTGTATAAATTTGAGTAAGATGTGTGATCCACCCAAATTATCTCAAAATTTTGGCAAAACAAGCTCTTTTGTGCCTTAATATCATTTAATTATTTATTTTAAAATCAACTTTAGCGACTTGGAACTCTCTCTCGTCTCCAAAGTATCACAAAAGCTAAGTACCAAATCAACATAATGTTTTAAATTCTTGGTTGTTTCTTCACATTGTTTTCCCCTTGTTTAACACTCATCTTCAACCAACTGTAAACGAACCGTCAACATACTAAAAATTTTAATAAAAATATGCTCTCGAGACTTAAATTACTAGCAAGAACAATGAAAGAAATTATACTTTATCATCTTTTCTCAACCTTTCAATATTTTTTTACACCCTTATGTTTTTAGAGGGATGTTTGACTTTATATTCCCCATAATAATGAAAATTGGAGAAATATGCTTGTTCATTTTCTTGAGAAAATATGCCCAAAAGTTCATTTTAAACGAAAATACCACTACTTTAGATTGCAGACTATTTATTTAAAGTTTGCTACTTCAAGCACTTGTTTGAACGAGGTTAGATTGGTATTAAAGAAGAATTTGATTGAACATTATTTGAATCTTGTTGGATCTTGTTTGAACAAGGTTGGAGCTTGGTTCGAATATGATTTGAATATGACTCAAATGGGTTTTGAATCATGTTCAAACCTTTTTTGAACTTTGTTCTAATAAGGTTTTGAACAAGGTTTTAATGAGGTTTGACATGGTTAGAATATGATTTGAACACCGCTTAACAATGATAAATACAATAAAGTTTCAACAGCTATAATTGTGATTGATACAGTAGAGTACAAGCTCAATAATTATAACCACAACAAAAAAATGTTTTTACTACACTAATATTATGACACTTTTAATTAAATATATCAAAAATATCTATTAAGACACATTTCGATATGGTGCCTTTTGATGTTCTTTGTTGGGCCTTGAATTTTTTTATTTTTATTATTTTTCTCTTCACTTACTATTAGTCACATTTTTTATAACTTTTTTCTGTTTAATCTCAATGCCTCTGAGTTTTCTGTACTTCCTCCCTATTGAATCATGGATATTCAATCCTCTTAACAGCAGCATTTAACTATCTTCTAGCAACAGGGACATCATCCCCTGCTGCTCCAATCAGCTCATGTAATTCTTTACTTCTTAGTGGATCATCTCCTGCTTCATTTTCAGAAATACTAAGCTGAAGGGAAAACCATCATGGCCGATGGTAATTTCATCTCCAGCATGGTCGTCATCCTCGCATCCCGCTAGGAAGGTCCTTATAAGCTCTTTGACCATCTTTCTGATGAGAAATATTTAATTTCCTAAGCAAATTCATATATTTCAAATTGCTGGTTTTTTTATTTTTGTGTTTAATGGTGATGTGGATATAAGATTACTCTTTATTAGGCCACATAAGTCGTGGGTACAACAATCAATGAACTATCATTTTAAGTACACAGTTATTTTACTATAAATGATTTTGTTTATATATATATATATATATTCTTCAATATTTTAAATATGAATCAAACTATAATTATTAAAGATATTAGATGAGGTCTTATAAAGAGCTTTAAAGATTTAGAAATTTATAAATATTCTTAGATTAGGAAAAATAAATTAAGCTAAACATTCAGGTATAAATCATGAATGTTCTTTGAATAATGTATTGGATAAAAAGAAATTTGTAGTTGCAATTTTACTTTAAAGATGATCATAAAATTAAGTAATAGTCAAAATTACATAATCAGTACTATTTTTAATACTAAATTAAATTGAGTTAGATATTTTTGTTGCCTCACTTAGGATGGAGGATAACGTAAATTTTTGCACCTGTTGTATCAGTGATTTATGATCTATAGTTGTTTCTTTTTCACCAATTAAACTCAGCTACTGTTACAGATGTCTGCTGTTGTTGCTCCATAGATTGTTCTTCTCAATCCCTAGCCTATAACATGCAGCTCATCTTGGTCTGTTGGTTGGGAGCGTTAGGCTTCGTTTGGGATGATTTTTTTACTGCTTCTTAAAACGGCTTTCTAATACAAAAATTAAAATTTTTATACAAGAAAGTCGCTTTAAGAATCAGTAAAAAAGCCATTCCAAACGAAGCCTTTGTTACCAACCAAGGGATCTTGGATTCGAGACTTGTATATGTGATGTGTGTGTGAATTTACCTTGCCTAAATGTCCCAAAAAAACAATCCCGAGATAGCTGCTGCAGATATGCGTTGTTATTTATGAGTTTAATACATACAGGCATGGAGGACTTCTTATTTCAAACTTCTATTCATCTTTTACTTATGCATGCACTATGTTTTGTTTAAATATGCATTATTGAATTGTTCACAATGTGGATCAAGAGCAACCAGGACATTTTTATTGGCCATCACCTGTTGCTGCTTTTTTTAGAGTTGCCAGGTGAGTGACCTAAATTGTCACTTTAGTTGAAATGGATGTGCTTATCCACCACCCACTGCTGCTTTTAAACATCCAATATTTAGCAGATTTAGCATCAACACTGTCAAAGAATCCTCACCAATGTATTTTCAAGTCAATAACTGCTTTTAGAGAATAGGACTACAGAATCACCAAATGCTTCATTGAGGTAACTGAACTTGGCTGTTCTGAACACTAGTGTCTTCAACTGATATTGTTCTCTTCAAAATCATTAAAGTACTAAATTTGGTAACCATGAAATGTTTTTTAAATATCAATTTGAACATAAACGGTGAAGTGTTGACATTATTTTGTTTGAAATATATCATTGCTCATGTTTGCAAAGGCCCAAACAGTTGTGTACTGACTTGTATAGTTTAAGCAACCTTTTCCAGGTGTTTCAGCTTTAATATATATTGTGCAGTATTATTATTCTTTTAATATCAAACTGCTAAGGAATGAAACTCTGAGGCTAAAGTGCTTGAATGCTGAAAATGATTATATCAGATAAATTTTGTGATTTGTTTAGTTTTTCAATTACACATGTTTTTTTTACCTTCAGACCTATAGATTGGAGAAATTTTGTCTTAGAATTAACTTGCATTGAGTGAAAATTGGATCTAGAGAACAGCTGCCAACATGTCGAATTTTGGTTATTTTTCTGCTTGTAGGTATTAAAATGATATTGATCCCAACCCCTGTAATTGATCTCAAGTACACCCAACCACTCTTGACTGAGCGTTCTCATAATATATAAAATATGGAGCGACCAGAAAAACAATTTGGCTTGCCAATGTTTGGTAAATCTGGTTATTATGGCAATCCTGCTTGTAATCTAGGTACGTCTTATCCAGGAATTTCTATGGCAAGTCATGATCTCCCTGCATCTCCTACTGGACCAAGTAGCTGTTTGAGGCATGGTCCACTGGGCAACGGTCCACTGAACATGTATTTTCTTTCTATCATGAGAAACTTCTCAGGAAATGCCACACGAATGATGGTGATCATGCTTCCTCATTTCCAGAGGAGTTCAAAAACAACAAGGCAAAATTTTTTGAACTTTCAGATCAATTGTTCATGCAGTTGAGTTCAGGTACCTTATGTGTAGATGTTCTTCTAGTGATTTATTATTGTTCTATTTCATACATTTTATGGCCTCATCATTATGAATGACATCTCTAATATTATGAAGTGGTACTTTTACTTTCTCTGGCTATCCTTGAAATGATTATCAGCACATCAATTCTTGAGATTTCCTTTGACCTTGCTGTATGTTTTTTGAGCTTGTCTTCACTTTGTTATGATGGAAGAGTTGGGAATTGTAGGATAAGAATGTGTCACCAAATCTAGATAAACTCTAACTTTATTATAGTGTTTCCTACTTTCATATCAATATTGCATCCAAAAGTGCTTTCTTGATATCAGCTGGTTTTGAACTGTATATTTCTTAATGCCATATTTATAGATGCTTGCATCTTAACGGTTGGTTTGAACTTTATATTCCTTAAAGCCTATTTATGGATTCTTGCATCTTAACTCCTGCTCCTCTTATGTTGTGCTCACGCTGGGGTTTCTAAGCTATTAGTAGGGTTTTAGTGATGATATGACGTTCTTGTTGCCAAGCTATTACAGTATATGATTTCAAATGATTTCTCTAAGTTTTGAGTTTGAAACCGAAAATATTAAAAGTAATGAATCTGTATTAGATTATTTGTTTATTCAATTGTTAATAACATAAAATCACATGGTGAACAAATGATTGAACAATTGTTGTCTTGAGAAGTCTAGGATCATGTCCTCTGTCATTTTTTGGCCTTCTTATATAGGTTAATTGGATACTGCATTGTCAAAAACAGAACTTAGCTCAACTATTTTGTGTTAATTTGTCATTTTAAATAGAACTTTTTCATGGTAAAATCGTCATTCAGATTAGAAAATTATGGATTAGATATAAGAAGTGAACTGTCATCTAGCTAGTGAAATTAAAGGATTCATTTTATCCATCCAATCCACTGCTCTTTTCTAATAACTCGGAATCTAATTTCATAAGATTGTATTATATATAAACCTGAGGAGTTATTTTTTGTTATGAGCATTTTCTGAGGTTCACCATACATCACACATGTGCTTGAATAGATCTAGAATTATCGAAGTAGCTGCAGTAATGTTATGATAGTACTGGTATGGCAAAGCAGCCAAATCAAACTTCAAGATAGCATCCTGTAATTCGGGTTCTTCTTTCTTCAACTTATGGTGTTCATTTGACATCTTTTCTGATTACCTCTGTTAGCTACTTCTATGACAACCTACTTTTGATGCAGAACACATGAAAATTCAGAACCCCTTCTTGCGTAGCCAATGCTCATCTCCTCTCTAAAAAGTGGTTCTAGAGGAGGCATTCCGTCTTCTCTCTCTAGGATCTCCATTTCTGGCTTTTCCCTTTCTCTAGACGTGTTAGGGTTCCCATCTCTTCCATAGCCATCAGTAGTTTCCTTTGCTTCTGATGTCACCGGTTTGGTTTTGGCTTCAAGCAATTTCTCGACATGTCTTCCACCATGGCAAACTTTTCCTCTATCTTTTCATTGACGGATGCAATCTGACTTTGAGAATCAGCCATCTTTTCCTCAAAATCTGCTTTGAGTTGCCAAAGTTCTCCCTCCAAAATTTTCCACTTTCTTTCTAACCATTGGTTCCCCTTCAATCGACGTGCTCTGATACCAATTTGATAGGAAACACTTGTAGATCTCAAGTATTTCCTATCAATCTTCGGAAAACAGCGAGAATTCTCCACAAAAATCTGTACAAAATCACAAAAATAGTAGATAATTTGTATTTTTTATGAAAAGGGAACAAAAAATAGCAAAATACAATTGATCATCTATTCGAGAGAAGGATCGATCTTTCCCAAATCTCTAGATGCCGCTAGAGCCCAAAGAAAACCTAAATCTATGAGATCTCAATTTTCAACCAAATTCAAGATGCCATAACCCTAGGAAAATAAACTATTTAATGCATACAAATCAAAAGGAAATCCCTAAACAATCCCTACATTCAATTTCCTTTCTAAAATTCCTTCAAACACCTTCCCAAATGGCTCTGTAGAAAACGACGATCGGATCCCGCATATAGGAAAAGGCGGAACCTCTGCCTCTATTCCGCTGGTTCGGTCCCGCGTGAATCGGCTGGACTGGTCTAACACCCTACTCATGTTAGTAGAGTAGATGATTTATATTATACTTCTGATCTTTTTAGCTTCTTTAAGAAAAGAAAGGTCATTGCTTGATGACTGTGCTGAACTACTAGCTTTTGCAGGAGAGGAGAGTAGCTGGTATGATTTAAATTATCCTTGTTCATATGCATGCACATGATTAAGCCGTGGATGAGCTGTGATGTCGTATTTTCCTAGTTCAGATGAAGAGCAAAGGCTGAGGTGGGAAACGAGAATACTGCCGCTCAACAAGCCATGCATAACTCTATTATCTCAAGAATAACAATGGAGGATACAGTCAAGCAGGTATTAGACTTACTATGTTTTGAGTTGAAACCCAAAATATTAGAAGTAATGAATCCGTATTAGATTATTTGTTTATTCAATTCTCAATGACATAAAATCATATGGCGAACAAATGTTTGAAAAATTGTTGTATTGAGAAGTCTAGGATCATGTCCTCTCTCATTTTTTTGCCTTCTTATATAGGTTAATTGGATACTGCATTGTCAAAACAGAACTTAGCTAAACTATTTTGTGTTAATTTGTCATTTTAAATTGAACTTTTTCATGGTAAAATCGTCATTCAGAAAAGAAAATTATGGATTAGATATAAGAAGTGAACTGTCATCTAGCCAGTGGAATTAAAGGAGGCATGCTATCCATGCAATCCACTGCTCTTTTCTAATAATTCGGAATCTAATTTCATAAGATTGTATTATATATAAACCTGAGGAGTTTTTTTTTTTTTGTTATGTGTATTTTCTGAGGTTCACCATATATCACACATCTGCTTGAATAGATCCAGAATTATCGAAGTAGCTGCAGTAATGTTATAATAGTACTTGTATGATGGCAAAGCAGCCAAATCAAACTTCAAGATAGCATCCTGTAATTCGGGTTTGGCTTCCAGTTTCACAATCACTAGACAACTTATGGTGTTCAATTCTGAGGCGTATCCATTTGGTCTGCGGTGACGATACTTACCTCTGTTAGCTACACCTTGACTATGACAACCTACTAACATTCTTCTTATACGCCTCGGAACGCACTGTTCTTCTAACACTTTCTTAACCCGGCTTCGAAGGTTTCCAGTGTAGACGGGGTGGGGCGACTTTAGAGCACGTGGCTTCTGCCCTCCTCGCCCACAACCGGCCCAAAAGGGAAGGGTTAGTAAGATCGGGATAGTGGCTTTGAACTAAATGGAATATAGTAAGGTTTAATTTTTAATTTTGGAATCAGCATACAAAGCCAAAATAGCTACAAGTTTAGTATGAAGCATTAATATGTTTGAATTGTGGCCTATCGGGAGAATCGATGACTGCGTCCCTGAATTGGCTATTTACAAAGGTCGGATCTAGCCGAGGTTTGAGGGTATTCTTTCTTCAACTTTGGTGTTCAATTGACATCTTTTCTGATTACCTCTGTTAGCTACTTGTATGACAACCTGCTTCGTTTGAGGCGACTAGCAGCTTTCTATCAAAAAAAGCTGTTTTATGAAGTTGTGCTTTTCTAGGATCACTAGGTTGTTCTAGAAGTCTCTGTAGAAAAGTGAAGTTTAGCACCAGATAGTAAGTTAAGTCCTATGATTCCATCCACATATCCCAAGTCTCATGGAATTTACCAATTATCAAGTACAAATGCACTTATCTTGGATGCTCTCTTGGACATCCTCTACAACCAAAATTAGAATCATAACCAATTGAAGATAGGAAAGATGATTGGCCCCTGAGAGGCTATCTAATGGACCAGACAACTACCCATTATCTTTTTTTTTTTAGGTTCATATTTTATGGGGCTCTACTTTTTTTTATTACAGCAGATTGATTTTATAGTATTGTCCTTTTGAATTATGTGTAATTTAATTCTTTGATCAAGTACATATGAAGTCTAGAGTAATCTATTTTAGATTACAGATAGTTTAAAGACTATGTAATCAATCTCTTGTCTTAGTAATTAATCAAGCTTTTGTTGATTAGTTATTGATATGATCCTTCTTTTGGGATAAAATATAATATTTTGATCATCATCATCTCTCAAAACTGCAGTTTCTATAAGATAGTTCTCTCGTCAGAAAGAATGTTTAGGCCATGACTTTGGGAGGAACCATCTTTCAAGTGGCTCGGATGTTCTTTCCCCTGTATTGTGATTGTCAGTGGTAGACATCTTCTTCTATCATGGGTGAAAGCTTTACCATGGGTGAAAACTAGTACAACATATATATATATATATATATATATATATATATATATATATATATATATATATATATATATATATATATATATATATATATATATATATATATATATATATGGTTCGTTTGGGACGACTTTCTTACTGCTGCTTAAAGCAGTTTTCTAATACAAATATTTTAACTTTTATATTAGAAAGTTGCTTTAAGAAGCAGTAAGAAAGTCGTCTCAAACAAAGTCATAAATGAATGCACATACGCTTGAAGATTATCAGGATTTAAATCATTTTCATCAAGACATGATAGTAAATTGGCATATTTGGGATGCAAAACTTGTTAACAAAAGGTTCACATTTGCATTGATTTTTAGCACACATTTGTCAAATAATCATTGCAAAATTAAAGAATGTTAAATAGTTTGTTAGTGTCTTAAATATTGAACAAAATTAGACTATTAGTCTTAAATTATTTACAAATTTTCTTTAGCATTGGCAACTCTATTTGACTTGAGTCTCTATGTATGTATGATTATAGCAAGCATCTGTGTACATGACATAACTCAAATGCATTTTTCGAACCTTACTCAAACTTTAGTAAAGTTTCATTTGAATCTTATTTGAACATTGGTAGAATCATGTTTGAATCTTGTTCGAATAAAGTTCGAATAAAGCTCCATCATAATAAAAACTACCTAATTTTTAAAAATCAAGCCTAAATTTAAAAATTTTCGCTCATGGCTCGCGAGCTTGCTCAAGCTCTTTTACAATGAGACGAGCTCGAGCTTGCTTTCCAATTAGCAAGCCGAGCTCGATAAAGGTCTAAAGTACTCAATTTGACTCATTTACACCCCTAATTGAGATTGCAAGCAGCAAGGAACAGTAGGTAGCAATGGATGAATCAGGAAAAAAACCCTAAATTTCTTTCCACCAAAAGCAGAAGGGAAAAAAATTTTATTATTTCAAAAAATAGCAATGTTCCTTGCAAACCGATTACTGAAACTGGATTTACAAGGGGAAAAATGATGTCATGCTACACAAAAAAATTAAGGAAAGATTGTTTTCTCATGAAGAAACAGTAGCTGGATGGCTGGTGATCTGTGCATTGGGCTCCTTCAAGTGAAGAATGCTTGAGAGTCCCCATCTCTTGGACTGCTTCTCTATTTCACAAAGTTTCTGCTTTAGAAGTTCCAACTCTTTGGCTATGTCCTCCTCCCTTTTCCTTAGCGCCTTCAAAATATATAAATGTGAATGAATGAACTTCAAATAAAAACTGTCTGACTAAGGTTTAGTTTGGGACGATTTTTTTATTTCTTAAAGCAATTTTTTAGTACAAAAATTTTAATTTTTACAGTAGAAAACTGTTTTTAGAAGCATGAAAAAAGCTGTTCGAAATGAAGCCTAAAAATCCATTTATGTTTTTTAAAGCTGTTGTGGTCTTATAATTTATTTTCTTTCTAAAAAATTAGATAATAATTTCCTTAAAGATATCAAACCAACAATTTGGTTGTAAAAAATTGCTTTTATTTTATTTTTTAAGAAAGTTATAGCAAAATAATAGCCTGACAAATGCATTGAAAGCATAGTTTTGAAAAACTTTCCCCAAAAATATCCAAAGGGTATCTTTTTACAGCTTTATTTTAAAGACAACTATCACAAATCTATTTGGATGCAACTTTTTGGCTATTTGTTAAGAATTTCTACGGTGTAGAATGTTACTTTACTTTTTATATATATTTATATATAAAGAAAGTTCATAATTCCTACAGTGACTTCCCAAAATTCTGCTTTCCTCACAATGGTTACACACTTAATTTTACTTACAGCTGAAATCATTTTAAACCAACCTTAAAATCAGGCTGAAGTTCTTTGAATAACAGTACCAAGGGCTCAATGCTATGTTGCAAAAGGGGTTAGAAGTAAATAGAATACAGATTGATGGATGGATTCAGCCAGAGGATAAACAAAGTGAAAATTTAAAAAACTCGGCATATGTAAAAAACCAATTTAAACTTTCTTGAATAAAACTGAGGCAATTCTTGATTTGTAGCTTACTGTTTACGTTTTGCAATGTAAATATAAATGTAATCTATAATTGTGAAACCCCTTAAGTAAAATAAAATTTAACTCTTAAACATCAATGCGCCTTTTCGTGTAATGAATAAAATTTTTGTAAGAAACTCCGTAGTTAAGTGCGCTCATCCCGAAGTAATTCTAGAATGGGTGATCTACTGGGAAGTTACACCAACAAGGAAAACTATGAGGCTCTTATGCCAAAGCGGACAATATCTTAATAATTAAGAGTTTGGGCTATAACAATAATAGTTTTTGTGGGATTGATATGGTGGGCTAGCAGCAGTCCCTGTTTTTGATTCATATGAAACATAATTAACTCACCAAGCTTTATCAAAGCTAAGTCAATTATGATTATTGATTAGTTATTCAGTTTCAGCTACTAGGACTTCTAAATAGAGGTTTTCTATAATCTAGGTCATGCATCATTTAAGAACTACATGATAACATTCATATGAAACAAACTGATTTTTCAGGAATAGATGATATCGTATGGAGAAATTATTCTGTGCGGAGACCGGATGTAGAAGGCCGTCCGGAGACCAACCAGAATGCGCCACATCGGCGGTACCGAGCGGTACCGAGCCACGATACCGAGTAAGGGATGATGTTATGGTCTCCGAACGGCGTTCGGCGTCTGCACAGAATAAATCCTTTATCGTATAAAACCACCCAGAGAAGCTACTGCTCTTTCTTTAGCCTCATAATCATAGAAAGCTTGCATAAGATATATAACATTTCTTTTATAAATTAGTCAATAAGGATTAGTGTTATGTGCTATGGAACTGTACACCAAGATCTTTATCTTTACTTGGATAAACAACATCTATAGTCAGATAGGAGAGCTAATCACAAAAGACCCCCTTTGCATTCTCTGAGTTATTTATCTCCATGTGGCAAAACAGTTACCTAGAATATGGTGTCTGTTAAGGCACACTTTCTCCTAGCTGGCACATTAGTGGTGACTGACAGATAGTTACAACGGATTTTACATCAAGATTCATTGTTCACGAAGACTACTGACGAAGTAGCAGAGACTCAAATGATTTTCATTTTTTATGAGGTGAAAAGATTGTTGGTTGTAGAAGACAGAAATGCTTCCTTACTAGAACCTACAAATAAATATCCCCTATCTGGATGAAAAGATCCTTGAGACGAGAATTTTTTGCTTGCTATTTAATGCTTTCCAAATAAGAACCTAGTCTGCTCGGCTCCCAAATGATATGTAGCATTTCTCTGTCTTAGAAGCTAATAAAATTACTTCCCTTTCTCTCTCAACTCTCCCTCACATTTGATCTTGATCCAATGTTAGTTTTGAATAATCACATGATATGATCATAAGAGTTTGATAGAGTTCCAACATTTTAGTTCAACAAGCACGGACTCATGGCCCGGCCGGCCGGCCCCTATGAGAAACAAGACATGTTGATTAGGCTAAAGGTTAAACTTTGGCAACGGAAAGTCGACCTTGTAAGAACACCACCAACCAAAATATGTCATAATGGGCATTTGAGCTAAATAAAAGAGCCTTATAGAAAGATAGTGTAGACTAAAATAGTTGAAACATAATATCCTCCCCAATATTGGAAATCAACCAAGTTCCGAATTCGATATAGATACCTCCTGCCATTCATCCGCCACCACTAGGTCTTCCTTCATAACTTGTACACATATTGCTCAAATTCATTTCCCTAAAAATTTGAGAATATCACAAGTTTTGCTCTAAGGAAGAAAGAACATAAAGAGGGGTAGTCTCTATCATCTTCGCTCTAGAGATTATGGAGGAACGCTCTCCTTCAACTTTAAGATGCTTTATTTGGAGAGTTTTCGACACAAAGCCAACCTTACTGTTCAAATTGTTGGATTTAAGGCCACCATAGCCTTTTGATATTATACTCTACATATATATTTTTTACAACCATAAAGGATATCACTCAATGATTGTTCAACCGGTTGTCCCATGGAAGCAAAAATTATAAAAAGGCACCCCAAAGTGTAAATTCCATTTTTTTGGTCATTAAAAAATACCTAAAATACACAAAGATATTCAAAAGTTGGTGCCGACGCAATAGTTAAATATATTAGAAAAACATAGGATGAGGAATGTCCATTACACTTGCCTCCAAAGGTAGGGATGGCATGATCCGCGACCTATAGCACTACATTAAAAATAATGTAGCCATTTACAAATTGATGGAGATGACTATTCTGCCAAGGACCCAAACTGCTCTAGCCAATTACAGTTGATCAAATGATGGTAGGTTTTCATACTATTTTCAATCATTTGATGGAAATAAAATGAGGAAAGAAACAGTCACAAGAGAAAATGATAAGGTTAAACCAATATAGATTTTGTTGCCTTAGTTTGCATGCCACTAAGTTGATTGTCGAGTTTGTGTGGCAGCAAAGCTAAATTCCATAGAAAAGGGGTGTTAAGGGTCACTATTGTTAATGTTACTGCCACTAATTGTGTTGGAGTAGGTCAAACAACGGATATGCTCAACCATGCTCTCTTGAAACACTTTGGTTGGGCTACTCTGAGTTATCTGGCTATTACCTAGCCATGACTCTTACATTTCTTGCACTAAAACTATTTTGAATAAATGATACATGTCGGACATAACTATAACAACAACATCAAACTTTTATCCCACTACGTAGGGTAGGTAACATGAATCATTTTTCTCCATTGTGTCCTATTAAGAGTCAAAATATCATTTAAATCTAATATATTCAATTAAAAAATAATAAATAAATGAAAAATGTATTCGGCGCATGTGCCACAAGTTAAGTGAAATAGTTGAAATGGAACAGTGGAAGAGTTGAAGACTACTAAAAAAACTTTTAGAATTGAAAATGATAATTAAGCCCTAATTTTTTTCATCCTTAGTGAATCATGTTTCCAGGTCTCTATCTCCATGTTGCATCCTTAGAAATGACATTCTATAACGATGTAATTGTGCTCTTCCTTACCGAAACCAGCCCAACCTATGAAATCACCATATAGCCCACCTCCAATACGATCCACCAGCAAACTTGGTGCAATTCCTTTTGCTGTTCAACGTGTTATTGAAACAAATTTATAATTATATGAATTGGAGCATATGCATTTGATTTTTATTTATTTGTGTTATTAATATACCATGCTTTTAATTTAGGGGATTTACAAACATCATATATAAAACATTATAATTTATATATTTACCACCTAAACTTTACCATTTACATACAAAAACACTCAAAACATCAAAATAAAATCAAACTAACACTCTCTCATTACGACCCGTCACGACATCACTGCACCACCCATTTAGTCACCCTTCACTACTAGTCTCTTGACATCTCTATAATAGAACACATCACCAGTCTCCATCTCCTCCATCATTAAATACACTACCGGTCTTCGCAACTCTAGTTCCCTCTCCCAAATTCACCCCAGAATGAAACCCTATATCTTGTTGAGATCGCCGCTGATAGAACATCACCTCTGATCTCCGCCATCTCCATCTCTGGTATGTTGCTAACAAAACTCCATTTTAGATCTCAGCCACCATCGTCTCCCCCATCATTCTAAAAAAAGAAAAAAAAATGACTTTCAATTTGTCTCATGTCCTGCAACGACTTCATTGTCTCGTCTTCCTCATCCTAGATCCATCAATGTCGCAACCTTTTCCATCTTCAACTATCTAGATCTTGCCGGCTCCAATGATCCAAATATTACCAAAGCTTGCTCATGTACAACAAGATAGTTAACTCCATTAATGGAGTAAAAGACGAGGTAGATAATGAAGTTTATGTATAAAATATGTAATTTTTTACACACACATGTATAATGTTATATTCAATATGTTTTCATATCTTATATTTTTTTAATGAAGGATGTGCTCGGATTGTATTGCGTATCATATTTCTTGTCATTGTTTATGTGTGTGTGTGTGTGTGTGAGAGAGAGAGAGAGAGAGAGAGAGAGAGAGAGAGAGAGAGAGAGAGAGAGAGAGAGAGAGAGAGAGAGAGAGAGAGAGAGAGAGAGAGGAGGAGGAAGAAGAAGAAGAATAGGTTTGTCACCTCAAATTCCTGCCTGCGTAGTTCTTCTTTTTTAGCCTCTGACCTAGAACTTCTTTGCACCTCAAAGACTACAAGTCCTCCAGCAACCTAGCAAAGTGAAAGAACCATGATTTACAATAAAGCTACACAAACATGCTAAGGGTGCAAGTAAAGGATGACTGTAAGTTCCAACCATAAAAAGTGTACCAAATTCTTAGTGTGTGGTGGGTGTTAGACAAAAAAATTGCCAAGAAGCTGCATGCAAGATTAACATGAAACAAATTCTTTTGCAATTTTATGAGATAACATTATGATCAAATGTATTCAAGTGATGCATTGAAATAATCGCACCAACTAATTGGGAATAAATACTCGGGTTAAGGAAGATAACCGAGAAAACGAAAAGCTCTCCAATGAGATCAACAGCAGCTTGTACAGCCTTTTCTTCATTCAGGGGTCGTATTTCAACATCAGTTGAATGACCATATATGTTCCTTTGTACTGTTGTAGTGAAACGATGGTTCATCTGCATAGAGGTGCAAAATTGGAACATCTTAAGAAAGAGAAAGCAAAGTCCTTATAGAAAGTAAAGTCCTTCAACAATAGAACTAGCATAAGCAGCTCTTACAAAAATCATGTAATGAAATAATACCTTCAGCATAAAACATATATAAGCCCTGACAATTTCAAAGGAAACATGTTGATGCTTTAGGAAGGGCATTTCATGCATAAGGAAATGTCCTATCAAATAAAATGACTAAGAAGTTTCCATAAACTTCAAGGCATAGTTTTACTGAGGATTTTGAAGATGCATTTATTGAAGATAGGCTAGTTAAAACTAGATTTAGGGATAATTTGGCTGCTTGGAATTAAAACTTATTTTAGAAAAAGATCATTTTGAGTTTAGAAATGAAATCACATTTCAGAGAGAGTTTTTAGAGGGGTTTGTGATAGGAAATAGTTGGATCCAAGTATTCCTATCGCTCCACGTGAAGAAAACAACAAGAAAGTTGCTATTTTCTACAGGAAATCAGCCCCAAACGTATGAAAACAGTAGAAAATCGTAGGAAAACTGAGAGAAAAACGCTTAATGGACTTATATTCCACTAGTAGATGATCAAAGCAAAAGCAAGATACAATGTTCTTCGATTCGAGAGGAAGAACAACTCTCCGATCTTCTCCGGCAACGCCAAGAGCCCAAGCAAGAAAACCCTAGATCTCAAATTACATTCAAATTCAAGATAAGATCCTTTCTCTCCTAATCCCCCTAAATAACCATAATGGATTATTACAAATTACCTAAAAAGCCCATGACATTCAAAACTTTCCCTCCCACCTCATCAATTCAATCCCAAGTGGGGCCCAGCTTGTCCGCCCCTTCCTAGCTGGGTTTTCCACCCCGCCTGGAATAGACCCGGGTTGGCCCGGGTCTAGCCGGCCCCTTCTGGGCCGGTTCACGCCTAACATTACTCCCCTCCCAAAAACTCACCTTGTCCTCAAGGTGAAAAGAAGGAAACTGCTCCTTCACTCTTTCAAAAGGCTCCCATGTAGCGTCGAAATCAGGGAGGCCTCTCCATTTGATCAGCACTTCTTTGTTGCCCATTTTATCTGGTCGGACTCCTGCAAGCTCTAGTGGTTCTAAAACCACTTATAAATCCTCCGTCATAGTCGCTGGTAATTCTGCACACACTGCATGCTCCCCAATGGCTCTCCTCAGCTGAGACACATGGAACACTGGGTGTATAGTGGCTGAGGGGGGTAATTTCAGTCTGTAAGCCACTGCTCCAATCCTATCCAATACTTCATAAGGGCCAAAGTACCTCGGTGCTAATTTCTCGTTCTGCCTTCTAGCCACTGTCCTCTGCCTGTATGGTCGTAGTTTTAGGAACACCTTCTCCCCCACTTCAAACTGCATGTCTCTCCTGTGAGAGTCCGCTTGCTTTTTCATGATTTGTTGTGCCCTCATCAGATGTCTCTTTAACTCTTCCAATATCTTGTCCCTTTCCTCTAGGTATTGCTCCACAGACGATACTGGTGTGCTTTCTCTTCCATAGTGCACTAGCTGTGGAGGGTCCCTCCCATATAATACTTTGAATGGGGTCATCTGGGAGGCGGAATGGAATGAGGTATTGTACCAATACTCAGCCCAAGGTAGCCACTTTGCCCACAAACGTGGGGTTTCGGACACAAAACACCTCAAATAGGTCTTCAAGCTTCGATTTACCACCTCCGTTTGTCCGTCTGTCTGTGGGTGATAAGCGGTACTTCTCTTGAGAACCGTGCCCTGCATCCTGAACAGCTCCCTCCAGAACTGGCTGAGGAACACTTTGTCTCGATCAGACACAATCGATTCAGGCACCCCATGTAGTCTCACCACTTCCCTGATAAAAGCTGCCGCTACTGACACTGCGGTGTATGGGTGTCTTAAGAGAACAAAATGCGCATACTTACTAAGTCTGTCCACTACCACCATGATGACTGTGAACCCCTCCGATCTTGGTAGGCCATCAATTAAATCCATGGACACTTCCTCCCAGACTCTGTTTGGAAGTGTCAACGGTTGTAGTAATCCTCCTGGCGCCATGGCCATGTACTTATTTCTCTGACACACTTCACACCTGGCCACCATCTCCTCCACATCTTTATGCATCCCCTTCCAGTAGAGCTCGGATGCTAGCCTCCTGTAAGTCTTCTGAACCCCTGAATGTCCCCCAACTGCACTGCCATGAAATTCCTGCAACAAGTGGGGAATGTGTATG
Organism: Dendrobium huoshanense; assembly: GCA_016618105.1. Lineage (NCBI taxonomy): Eukaryota > Viridiplantae > Streptophyta > Magnoliopsida > Asparagales > Orchidaceae > Dendrobium > Dendrobium huoshanense. The sequence goes on along the minus strand of CM028359.1, from coordinate 20,884,813 downwards.
GAAGTCCGTGGCATCACAAACCTCCCTTGATACAATAGTCTCTCCCCCTCAATACAGTAGCCCGGATGCTTACTCTTGTCTTTCCCTAGATCCTCCCTGATCTTCTTCAACTCTTCATTCAGCATACTTTCTTCCTTGATGGCTCCCCAGTCTACCATCAAGGGTACAAACAACACCAACTCATGGATTTCCCCCACACATCTGGATAGAGCGTCGGCTGCCTTGTTCTCCAACCCTGGTTTATACTGAATCTCGAAGTCATAGCCTAGTAGTTTGGATAGCCACCTCTGATGCTCTTCAGTTACCATCCTTTGCTCTAGCAAATACTTCAGGCTCCTCTGATCTGTCCGCACGATAAAGTGCCTTCCCAAGAGATATGACCGCCACTTTGAATAGCCAAGACAATGGTCATCAATTCTCTTTCATACACTGACTTCAATCTAGCCCTGGTTGAAAGTATTTGACTGAAGTAGGCTATTGGCTGGTGGTTCTGCATCAACACTGCTCCCAGCCCATACCCTGAAGCATCTGTCTCCACCACAAAGACTTGGCTAAAATCAGGAAGTGCTAGCACTGGAACTGTAGTCATGGCTACCTTTAGTTTCTCAAATGCCTGCGTTGCTGCTTCCCCCCAAGAAAATCCATCCTTCTTCAGTTGCTCCGTCAATGGCCATGCGATAGCACTGTATCCCTTCACAAATCTCCTGTAGTATCCAGTCAACCCTAAGAACCCCCTTAACTCCTTTGGGTTTCTAGGTATTGGCCACTTCTGCATTGCTTCTATTTTGTTCTGATCTGCTGCTACTCCTTCTTGGGATACCACGTGTCTCAAGTACTCCACCCTGACCTGTGCAAAGCTGCATTTCTTCAGATTGGCCTGTAACTGATGTTCCTGCAATACTCCCAAAACCTCCTTCAAGTGTTCTAAGTGTTCCTCCTCAGTTTTGCTGTACACCAATATGTCATCAAAGAACACAAGTACGAACTTCCTGAGGTACTGCCTGAAGATCCTGTTCATCAGAGACTGAAATGTCGCAGGAGCGTTAGTTAAACCAAAGGGCATTACCAGAAATTCATAATGCCCTTCATGTGTCCTGAAGGCTGTCTTTGGAACATCCGCCTCCTTCATTCTGATCTGGTGGTATCCGGATTTTAAGTCTAGCTTGGAAAATACCACTGCCCCAAATAGTTCATCCAATAGTTCATCAATCACTGGAATTGGGAACTTGTCTGGTACAGTGCCTTTATTCAGAGCCCTGTAATCCACACAGAATCTCCAACTCCCATCCTTCTTCTTGACCAAGAGGACTGGACTAGAGAAAGGGCTTACACTTGGTCTTATGATCCCTGCCTCCAACATCTCCCGTATCAGCCTCTCTATCTCATCCTTTTGGATCTGGGGGTAGCGGTAAGGGCGAACGCTGATCGGTGTCTCCCCTTCCTTCAAAGTAATGGCGTGCTCCAACTCCCTCTGAGGTGGCAAACCATGTGGAGGTTGAAAAACCTCCCTGAACTGCTGTATGACCGGAATGTCTCCCTCTTCCCCCACACTGACCTTCTCCAATCGTTGCAACTCCACCAAATATCCACCCCCAACCTCCTGAATGGTTCGGATCATGGACCTGAGAGACACCCCCGTCCTAGACAGGCCGACATCTCCCTGTATCACCATTCTCCTCCCTCCCACTACCAGTTCCATCCTCAGTTCCCCCTAGTTCACCTTTGTCACTCCCAAAGTCTGCAGCCACTTCATTCCCAAAATCACGTCAGTACTCCCCAATTCTAAGGGAAGAAAATCCTCCCTCACCTCTATGTCCTGGATGGTAATCACCACTCCCTTACAAACTCCTCTACCCATTTCTACCTTTCCTGTGCCCATCATCACGCCATAGCCTCCCGTATCCACTAATTTCATTCCCAGCAACTCCACCAACTGAGTGGAAATGAAATTGTGAGTTGCCCCACTATCTATCAGGATCACCACCTCGTGGTCGGCTATCTCCCCTTTCACTTTCATAGTGTGACTCGAAGTGAATCCCACTACGGAGTTCAGAGAGACTTCCGCCACATCCAGGTGCAACTTCTCCTCTTCCTCCCCTTCGGACCTGCTCCCACCTACCTCTTCGTCTTCCTCGTCTTCGCAAACAAGGAGAATCTGAAGAGTCCGGTCCTTGCACCTATGCCCCGGCATGTACTTCTCATCACATCTAAAGCACAATCCCTTGGCCCTTTTCTCATGCATCTCCTTATCAGTAAGCTTCTTAAAATTTCCCCCAGGCCCTCCTCCTCCAGATCTCTCCTTTGGTACTTCTTGTGTACCCCTCGGTGCAGCTCCCTTGGAAGCTAAAAACGTGGTCGTCATCCGGTGGGATCCCCCAGAACTGCTGCCTCAATTCCCCCTCTCTAGATACTTCTGGTCCTCGACCAACTGTGCCAACTCCATGGCCTCCCCCAGGTCGTGTGGTCTCATCACTCTAACGGCTGCTCTGATTTCTGGTTTGAGCCCCTTCATGAAGTTCCCCTCGAGCACGGTATCAGAAAGACGATCCAACCTGCTAGTTAGGTACTCAAACCGGTCCCGGAACTCTGCTACCGTCCCCTCCTGTGTCAGCGCAAAGAACTGCTCGTAGAAATCCCCTCCGCTGCTGGTTCGGAAACGTTCTAGTAGGCAATCCTTGAACTCCCTCCAGTTTCGAATAGGTCGCCTCATGTCTCGCCACTGGTACCATGCCAGTGCCTTCCCTTCCAAACACAGTCCTGCCGCTGTCAGTTTCTCCTCCTCTGTCAACCCGTTGACTGCAAAATACCATTCCACCTTGTAGATCCAGCCATGGACATCTTCCCCCTCAAAGATGGTCATCTTCAACTTCCTCACCTTCGGATCCCTTCCGTTACCCCGGTACTCTCCATAACCTCCCATTCCTCGAAGATGAGGTGCTCCCCAAGTATCCCGGTCCTCCCTCCCACGTTGGTATCCGAGTCCATCGTCATAATCCCCTCTTCCCCTTTCAAAATCAGCACCTCGACGCTGATATTCTCCTCTTCTTTCGTCAAAATCTGCACTTCCTTCATATTCTCCCCTCCGGCCTTCAAAATCCACACCTTGACGCTGAAAATCAGCACCTCGACGCTGAAAATCAGCACCTCGACGCTGAAAATCATTCATTCCCAGGCTCATCTCCTCTCTAGAAAGTGGCTCTAGAGGTGGCATGTCGTCGTCTCCCTCAAAGATCTCCACAGCCGGATTCCTCCTCCCCCGAAGCGGGTTCGGATTTCCTCCTATGCCATGGTCGCCGACAGTCTCTCTTGTTTCCGACGCCGTCGGATTAGTCTTCATCTCAAGTAATTTCTTCATCTTCTCTTCCATGGCCGTGAATTTTCCCTCCAACCTTTCGTTGTTGGTGGTGATTTGATTTTGAAAATCAAAAAATCTTTCCTCCAAATCGGTTTTTAATTGACCGACTTCGCCTTCCAAGACATCCACCTTCTTTCCGGCCATTGTCCTTCTAACGGATCCACAAAAAACTTCTTCCGGAGACAAGAAACTTGCTGAAATTTCAGAATTTCAGCCGCCGGTGGTCCCGGAACGATGCTCTGATACCAATTTGATAGGAAATACTTAGATCCAAGTATTTCTATCGCTCCACGTGAAGAAAACAACAAGAAAGTTGCTGTTTTCTACAGGAAACAGCCCCAAACGTATTAAAACAGTAGAAAATCGTAGGAAAACTGAGAGAAAAACCATTGCTTAATGGACCGTGAACCGGTACGGCCGGTATTCTACTAGTAACCAGATGAAAACCGGCCGGTCAAAGCAAAAGCATGTTTCAGATACAATGTTCTTCGATTCGAGAGGAAGAACAACTCTCCGATCTTCTCCGGCAACGCCAAGAGCCCAAACAAGAAAACCCTAGATCTCAAATTACATTCAAATTCAAGATAAGATCCTTTCTCTCCTAATCCCCCTAAATAACCATAATGGATTATTACAAATTACCTAAAAAGCCCATGACATTCAAAATTTTCCCTCCCACCTCATCAATTCAACCCCAAGTGGGGCCCAGCTTGTCCGCCCCTTCCTGGCTGGGTTTTCCGCCCCGCCTGGAATAGACCCGGGTTGGCCCGGGTCTAGCCGGCCCCTCCTGGGCCGGTTCACGCCTAACATTTTGTTAGGTTTGAAATCAATATTTCTGCTTAATTACAACCAACTAAATGATGGATTAAAGAAGCTTCATCAATTTTCAATTAAAGATGTAATAACAAAGGCCAGAAAAATGCACCCATTTGATGAATATATGAAAACAATGCAGAAGGATAAGATAGGAGGAGGTAAATCTAAGAAGAAATGGATGTAAGTTATTTAGAACATTTGCAAAAAAATAGGTTTAACTTCTTTTGTGATATTTAGTCGGTTTAAAAAAAAAATGAGGATTCAAAAAGCTAGCCCAAATAGTTGTGATAAGACTAATGACGAACAAATATAGCATCATCATCAATCCTATCATCATCATTTTTATTGCGGAAAAACAAACAAAAAAATATTATGCAGACAATATACTTCTCACCACATGAAATTCCTATTTGTTAAACTTTAGAATATCTTTCTTCATTATGCAACAATCCCATGCTCTGGTCAGACAATTGCTCTCATTTGTTGGTAAATATGTCCTTTAATAACATTTTGGTTTCCTTTTCACTATCTTGAAAGATGATATATCAACACTCTTTACTAGCCATTGCGCATTTCATCTTTTTGCAGTTGATCCACTTAATAATACCATTCTATCATACACTATCAAATACACCCAAACGGCTAATGCTTTCATACACGCATATCATCTTTATAGCCACTGTGCAAGCTTCCATACACCCAAACAGCTAATGCAAATGCTATTGAAATATTAGCCAATGACCAGAAAATGCTAATATTGAACTTCCTTCCAATTCTTTTAGCTACCCGCTACCAGAATCAAGCACCAACTCCTCATTAAGGCTTCATTTGGGACAGCTTTCTTATTGCTTCATAAAGCAAATTTTTAGTGCAAAATTTTTTTGAATTTGAAATTTTTGCTCTAGAAAGCTGCTTCATGAAGCAGTAAGAAAGCTATCCCAAACAAAACATAAATTTGATCAATTTCCCACCAACAATCTCCTGCCAGGTGTCTAAAATATCTAAACGTCAATGCAAATCTTCTATTGCTTTCAATTTCAGTTCATTCCTGCAGATAAGGCAACATTTTAAACACATTTTATGAACATAAGACAATATTTTCATGTTTATAATTCATTAAATTTATTCTAAATCTTTTTTTTCAGAAACAAAAAAAAAAAAAAAACTGTATTGCATTTTTTAACTTCAAATTATATCCGTGTAAGGGATGTTTCAAATATATTAGTCCAAACGAATTTTATACATTATTCTTCCCTTGGTTCAATCATAACAAATCGTTTAAATTTTGCTTCCTGGGTAGTACATTTATCAATTTGAGCCCGATTTTTCCTTAAATATATACTAAAAATTAGATCTTCATAATTTGAACCCAAACAACCCTAAGGGCACAAGACACACTTTACCGAGCTTCAAATCCACTTGGAAGCTGCCAATAAGAATTCACATTGGTAACAAGGACAGACTGAAGCTCCCAATGGAGTAAATAATCCTAGTATCTCAATCTAAATTACCCAAATTTTTTAGTCATCAACGTGTGAACTTTTCTCCATATCAAACAAGAAATAGAATAAAATAAGGAAAACAGCCAATTTAAAGCATAAGCAGTCTCATTCATTCTCCATTTCTCCTCATTCTGATTTTCTTTCTTGAATTAAAATCTCAAACGAAGCAGAAAAAGTGACACGGATCTCAGTCCAAGATGCAATCTTTTAACTCATTTCAGCGAAAGACCACCATAATCGATCAGAGAAACCGCATCAAGATATGAATGTGAATGAGGAAAGAATCGCTGATTAACCTGAGCAAGGTTGATGATGAACTCGCGGAACCTCGGATGGACGCCAGCTTGCTGCTTAAGCCTGGAAGCGATGGGCTTTGATAGGGTTCTTAGGGCTAGCGTTCCCAGCTTCATAAACGGCAGAATCATTTTGATTCCCCCCTCACTCGAACGCCTTCTCCTGGCTCGATTGCCTTCTATGGTTTCTCAGCGATTACTACGGAATGGGAAATTGAGGAGGACTTGCAAGTTTCTTGGGGAGGAGGAATCTAGTGGGCGGAGAAGCGACCAACGAACGCGGCTAGAAAGCGTGTTTTAAGGAAAATAGTTGGTTAGTTTTTATTGTTTTTAAAAATAAAAATTTATATAATTTTTTTATTAAAAATGTATTTTTTAAAATAGTAAGAAAATCGTTTTATATGAAATTTAAAGTTTTAGATTTTAATTCATGAATACAGGCGAAGGCGACTAGTCCATATTATGGCAAGCGCAACACAATCATGACAAGCTAAGCGGAATGCGTTGACAAGTCTAGGCGAAGACTTAGGCTTCATTTGGGACAACTATCTTATTGTTTCTTAAAATAATTTTTAATACAAAATTTTGGTTTTTGTACTAGAAATCTGCTTTAACAAACAATAAGAAAGTCATCCCAAATGAAGCCTTAGATTAGCCCAACAACATGCTACGTACGTAATTAAATTTGATTTGTTGGTTGGGAGCTTTGGCTACTAATAAGTGATATTGGGTTCAAGCCTTCTGTATGTGATGTACAACTTTATCTTAATTGACATAAATGTTCCAAAAAAAATACATGTTTCATGAGATCCACCACCTTCCTTGAATAGACTGCTAAATAGCATGAATAGTGAAGCATAATTGTAAATTTGCAAATGCTAATTTTTTATTGTTACTTATGTAAATATTTTTTTATATTTATTTTAAAATGAGTATAATATAAATATAAAATTATTTTTTATATATTATATATTATTATATATTTTAAAATAAAATGTAAATTTTTTTAAGTTTTTTTATTAAATTTTGGTTAGAAAAATTCTGACCTAATTTATTGATGCTTTGTTCAAGGTTTTAACTTCTTATTATTAGTTTTTTTTAGGCAGGAATATTAATTAAGAATCATATATATATATATATATATATATATATATATATATATATATATATATATATATATATATATATATATATATATATATATATATATAATTCTAATAAAAAATAACTATATTTTAGAACTCTTTTAAAACTGTACTTTAGGGGTATCAATATTTGACACGACTTGAAAACCCGACTCAAACTCGTTCCGACCTGAAAGTTTCGGGTTCAGGTCAACTTGAACTCGGTGATATTTTTATTCTAATAAAAAACAACTATATTTTAAAACTCTTTCAGAACTCTACTTTATGAGTGTCAATATTTGACACGACTTAAAAACCCGACCCAAACCATTCCCGATCCGAAAGTTTAATTGATTTAGGAGGGTTTTAGAAGATTGTTATGAAATAAGTAAATGTTATTTTCAAAAAAATAATAAAACATATTGCCCAAACTGAATTAAGCTTAGTTTATTTTAAATTGATTGAAGTAAATTTTACCTTAATTTGATTTAGGTTTAAATAAATCAAATTTGATTTAGGTTTAAATAAATCAATGTTTTAGTAAAACATACCCGAAGAGAGTCAGGTTCGGATCGACCAGGACTCGAAGCGGGTCAGGTTTGGGTTGGGTTAAAAAGCGTCATGTTATATACGAGTTTGACCCGAAACTCGACCAAAAACCCGATTTTTATGACCTTACTCTACTTTAGGGGAAGCAGAGCAACAAAGAATGGAGAAGAGGAAAAGCAAACCTTAGAGAGGCAATATAAATACATGTTATTAATTAGATTATTAGAGATATAAATATTAGTTAATAATAAAATATTTAATTGATTAATTAAATAATTATAATTACAATTAGTAATTAAAACTTTATTAAAATAACACTTAAAATTAATGAAGTGATTAATTGGGTAAATAATAATTAAATGATTAGTTATTTTAAATAATATTTAAATAATTAATTAGATCATTATCATTATAATAAAAATAACAAATAAATAAATAATTAAATAATTATTATTGTAATTGGAAATTAAGACTTCATTTGTGACAGCTTTCTCACTGCTTCTTAAAGCAGTTTTTTTATACAAAAATAAAGACCTTCAACTATCCTGAGGAAAAAAACCTAGAGTTTGCATGTTGGCGCACGAAATTTTTATTGCGTCCTCCCACCTGACGTAGAGATACGTCCTCCCATAGCTAAAATCGCGCTAAAAAACGAGAAATACCGAGCAAATACCGAGCAATACCAAACAATAACGAGGAATATCATCATGTGAAGATCAATACCGAGTTATACCGAGCAATACCGAGCAATACAAAAAAATACCTAGTTTTTCCTAGAAAAAACTCGGTATTTTTTTTGTATTGCTCGGTATAGCTCGGTATCTTCACATGATGATATTCCTCGTTATTATCAAATAATACCTAGCAATATCGAGCAAAAACTGAATTTTTTTACGGTGGGAGTACGTATCTCTACGTCACGTCAGGTGGGAGTACGCAATAAAAATTCTGGCGCACGAAGTCACTTCGTTTTGTTGAGATCGTTTAGGGTTTGGTAATGTTGCTTTGATCTGCTTCTTCTGAGGGTTTGCACGTTGTTTTTTCTTTTTCTCTTCTTTCTTTTTCTTTCTTTTAATACGATGGAACAATTTGCTCCTTTAGAAACTTTGGCTACTTCGGGTATCTCATTCGACAAAGCCTTGGATGTTCATAATAGCTAGATTGGGCGTACTTTTTCACGACAATCTTCTAACAAAGATTTTTTAGTTTCTTTTTTGCCTCAGGAAGATAGTTTAGCCCTATTTTTCTGATGATGAGGTTCAAAAGATTTCTCAAAAATGAGGTTTAACTCTTGTTGGCTATTCTTCAGGTAAGAGACATTTTTTAAAGCTTTGCAAAATGTTATGAATAAAGCTTGGAAATTCAAAGGTTCCTTTACTCTTTTATCTTTAAATGATGATTTTTTCTTGATGAAATTTATTTGTCAAGAAGATTTTGATCTTGTTTGAATTGGTGGTCTTTGATTTTTCTTTGGTCGGTTGTTTATTGTACAAAAATTGTCGCCTCTTTTCACCTTTACAGGGAGGAATTTTCTTCAATTCCTCTGCGGATTACAATTATTGATCTCCCGTTGGTTTGTTTGAATGAAGAAGGTATTTCTAAAATTGCTAGTTTAATAAGGATTTCGATTGCGGGTTATATGCTTACTGCGCAGCAATTACGGCTTACTTTTGCTAGTGTTTATGTTATGGTTAATAAGGAATCTCCTATTCCTGATGATGTGAATGTTTCTATAACTGGTTCTATTTTTAGTCTTAAAGTTGTATATAACTTGAAACTGACTCCTTGTTTGGATTGGGTTCAATTGTGCATCTCTCTTCTTTATGCCCTTCTAATTCCTCTACTGGTTTTGAGGCTAATGAAAAAGTTTCTTTTAAAAAGGAGAATGATTTTATTAAACTAAGAGGTAGGAGTAGGAGTAGGGTTTCTTGGAAATTTTCCTCTAATTTTCAGGGTCGAAATGATAGAAAGGAAACAAGAAGTAATAGTTGGGTTACAAAACATAATTCTTCGAGAATTCTTAATAATTTTACTATTTCTAATCCTAATAAGGTAGTTGGAAATATTTATGATATTTATAATGTTTTTGCGGTTGAAGTTCCTATCTCAACTAATGATAAAGTTGAAGTTGCTGATAATGTTATTCCTAATTTGAATTCACCTAAAAATACTTCACTCTTTAATAGTTTACCTTTAAAGGCTGATTTGTAGTCGTCTATTTTGTCGGCCCCTATAAGAATACAGGTTTCTTAATCAACTTCTAATAAGAATGCTTATGATTTACTTATTTAGAATAAATTTAGTATTTTACAAGTTGTTGATGATAAAGTTGTTTTGAATAATGTTGATATTTCTCAGGCTTCTTCTTTTATTGATTGTTTAAGCAAAGTTCTAAATAATTCTGATTTGCAAAATCAAACTATTTCTAAACAATCTATTGCTACAGGTGAGTTGCCTTGGAAGTAAAGAAGCCAGGAAGGCTAACTCTTCATCTAAATAATCATGTTGCTTCCTAATATTATTTCTTGAAAGGAAGGTTATTTTGATGGGCTCTGATTTTTCTATTTTTCTTATGACGGTTTACGCTTCTAATGATCAGCTTGAAAGGCAGTCGTTATGGAAGGATATTCTTACTCTTTCTTTGAACATGTCATTTCCTTGGGTTTTGCTTATGGATTTCAATTGTTGCAAATTTTCCAATGAAAAAATTGGGGGAAATGTTCTCCCTAATAGTAGGCTTTGGGATTTTAATAATCCCATTTTTAATATTGGGGTTCATGATCTTGCTTCGGTTGGCTATTTTTATACCTAGTTTAATCAAAGAAGTTATTGTCTTATTTATATCAAGCTCGTTAGAATCTTGGTTAATAATTTTTGGTTGGATAAATTTCATTCTTCTTATTAAATTGTAGAGTCTCCAACGTGTTCAGATCATTGCCCTTCGATTCTTTGTAATATGAATTTGGTTAATAAGAACCATCATTTCATTTTTAAAAATTATTGGTGTTCCAATCCTACTTTTTGGGATTTACTTATTGATGTTTTCTCTATGTCTATAGCTGGTAGCCTGAGTTATGATCTTTATAATCATCTGGTTAAACTAAAAGGTTTAATTAAATGACATTCATTGGTTTCATCCAATATAATTTCTAACAAATTAGATAATTTGCATTCTTCTCAAAGTATGCTTTTACAAGAAATTCAGCACAATGCTCTGGATAATAAGTTGAACTATGAATTAAATGATGTTAATTCTCTTTTAATTCATTATCAATCTTTATGAAATTATTGGTTTTTCAGAGATCTAAAGCAAGATGGTTGGCTAATTGTGAAGATTATTTGGGGTTCTTTACTCCAAGATTCGTTGTAGGCATAATCATAATTTTATTAAAAAAAATTATTCTTCTGATGGATTAATTTATAATACTAAGGATATTTTGAATGCTTTTATTCAACATTATAAGAGTCTTTTTAATTCTCCTAAGCATCTTTGGCTTTTAATTTTGATATTTCAATGGGAACCTCCATTTCTTCTACTGCAATCTCTGGTCTTATTACCCCTTTTTCTTTGGAAGAAATTTAAAAGGTGATTTTTTTTTGCTCCTACTTCTTCTGCTCCTAGGCCTGATGGTTACACTTTTGAATTCTTTAAAAATACATGGGATAATATTGGTCCTTCTTTTAGTAAAGCTATTTTGCATTATTTTTCCAATGATTATGTGAATAAAGCGGCTAAAGCCATAGCTATTGCACTTATTCCTAAGAGTTCTCATGCTTCTCAAATTTCTTATTTTAGGCCTATATCATTATGTAATGTTTTTTACAAAACGGTGACAAAAATCTTGGCTAATTGTATGTAATTTTTCATGCCTCTCATTATTCATCCTAGTCAATCATGATTTATCAAAAAGTGGATCTCCACTAATAATATTTTATTAGCTTTTGAAAATTTGAGAAATTTTATTTTGCCAAAATTAAATATTTTTATGCCAAGTTGGACATTCAAAAGCCTTTGATACGTCTTCTAGAAATTTTCTTTTAAATAGATTGGTATAAAAAGATTTTCTGAAAAAAAATATTAGATGGATCAATAATTGTATAGATGATACTTATTTTTATATCATTATTAATGGTTCTTTCGAAGGGTTCTTTAACTCTTCTTCTGGTTTATGCCAAGGTTGTCTTTTATCTCCTTATTTTATATTGTGATGGATGCTTTTTCAAACTTGATAGATAACAATATTTTTGGTGATCGATCAATTTAAGGGCTTTAAAGTGAGAAATTCTCATATTTCTCGTTTATTATATGATGATGATGTGCTTGTCTTTAATAAGGCCATAGTTTGTAATGCCAAGAAGGTTCAAGATATGTTGGATTACTTTTCTAATTGCTTTGGTCTCTATGTTAATCATTATAAAAGTATGACTCTCTTCTCTAAAGATGCCTTGGAGAAAGATGGGATCTGTCAAGTGTTGAGTTTTTCCTTTTCTCATAATTATATTAAATATTTGGATCTCCCTATTTATATTAAAAGGCTTAGTGCTGCTGATTTTTAACCTTTATTTCAAGGGTTACTAATTTATTTTCTGGCTAAAAAGTTAAAATTCTTTCTTTTGTGGGTAGAGTGCAATTGCTGAATTTTTCTTTTTCAAATTATATTTCTTATTGGATTATAGGCATGATTATTCCTAAATTACGTTTTAAGATTATTAGGAAAAGCTATTCTAACTTTCTTTTCCATGACAATATTCATTCTAAGAAGATGCATACTATTGTTTGGAAAGATGTTTGCAAGCCTAAATGTTATATGGGGTTTAGGTATACCAAATCTTAATGTTCTTTATTTTGTTATAATTTCTCTATTATTTGGAGAATCTTAAATACTAAGAGCCTTTTGTCTTTTTGGACAAAAGAGAATTATCTTTCTTTGTGAAAGCCGCCTCCTTCTAAGGCATCTAACTTTTGGAAAAGTCTTTGTAAGCTGGCTCATTCTATTAAGGATAAAATTTCGTTTATTATTACTGCTGATAGCAATTTATCTTTTTATTGGGACCCATGGTTTGATGGACTTTTGATTCATGATTTATTCTAATATTAATTCTTATTGGCATTCTATTTTTTTTAGGGATGTTATCATGAGTGGTAGATTGTCTTTACCTATTTGCTTATAGAATTTAAATTTTTTTTAATTATTTTATTAATATTCAGAACTTTTCTATTTCATGTATTAAATGGGAGGGGGAGATTCTTCCTAAGTTTAAGTTTTTCTACTTGGCTTATTATCATGAGTATGCTAAAGTCTTTAGATATTCTTAAATTTGGCATAAGCGTTATGCCTTGAGGTATTCATGTTATGTTTGGATGTCTTTATTAAATAGTCTTAAAACTGCAGATATCCTTTCTGAAAGGAATATTTATATTCCTTCATATTATGTTTTTTGTAATTCTTCCTTGAAAAATCATAATAACTTATTTTTTTGAATGTGATTTTTTTTCTATCTTATCTTATTTTATTCCTAGTCTTAATCAATGCTTTTTTAAACCTAATTTCTTTCAAGCCTTAGATTTTATTGCAGAGCTTAATGTTTCTTGTAATGTCAAATACTATTACTTTTTAACTACTTGTTGTTCTTTGTATTTTTTATGAGGAGAAAGAATTGAGATGAGGTTTTCTAGCAATTACAGGAATTTGGAATATGTTTTTGAGCTTATTCGTCAAGCATTTTTTTGCTAAGATTTTGGTTTGGAAATCCTTTAATGACATTTCTAGTTTCTTTGTCGAATGATTGGTTGGTTTCTTTGCTATTTTTTGTCAACTGATTCTTAATATGGATGGACAATAATAGATTGTTTTTGGATTGGATTTTTTTTTTCTTTTTGCTTTGTTTTTGTTCTTCCTTTTTTGTTGGTTTGAGAAAGATCTTTGTAGCTTAGTTTTGGCTGGCAGGTTTATTATTTATCATTTGTGGATCTGTTTTGTTTGATGTTGGATGAACAATAGAATTTTGTTTTCCCCTTTTTTAGCTGGTTGTTGGGGGGGTTTGGCACTAGTTGCTTGCCTTTATTGGCTTTGGCCTAGCAGGTTGTGGGAGTGGTTAGTTTTGGCTGGTGTTATTCTGGCTTATTTCTAGTTTTTTTTTTTAATGTTTCCTTCTTCAGGTTGAAGAGATTCTCTGGGTTTGGTTTTGGCTAGTAGGATTGTGGATTATCCTGCATGGATTTGGATTACTACTCTTGTTGAGGATGATGGTTGTTTTTTGCTCTTCTTGTGAAAGGTTTTATTCTTGGCTGCTGCAAAGGTAGAGGAGATTCTCTAGGCTTGATTTTTGGCTGGAAGGATTATGGATTATCTTTCGTGGATTTGTTCTGCTGCTCTTGTTGAGGTTCATGGCTGCTTTTGGCTTCTTTGAGAAGGGCATTTTACTTGGCTATGGCAGATGTTGCTGGTTGTTCTTGGACTTTTCTTTGAGAAAGGCTTTGCACTTGTTGGGTGGTTTGGTTGCAAGTTTATTGCTTATGTTTTTATTGCTGGTGTTTGGGTTTTTTAGTTAGATGTATTGTTGGATTACTTCCTTTTTAAGTAGCTTTAGGTTCTTGGGTTATTGTTGGTTTTGTCTAGTTTTTTAGGCCGACCATGTTGTTATTTTTTCTTTTTCATGGGTTGTGAGTTTTTCTTGATTTTCTTACAACTTTTGAATTTATGTAATCTTTATTATTCTTTAATGAAAAGTGGGCATGTTTGCTTCTAATTTTTCACAAAAAAAAAAAAAAGTACGAAAAAATATATATATGAAGCTGTTTTAAAAGTAGTAATAAAATCGTCCCAAATGAAGCCTAATTCGTTAAATAAGTTATTAGATAATTAAGCCAGATTCTAATTACATTATTCATAATTATAACTTATTAATATTAATTAAATTTAAAATTAATAAGTAATTCATATTTAAAATGCAAATGTTATACGAGTTAAGTGCCTTAAATCTTGAAAAGCTTTGCCAAACAGTCTTGTTGCGTCCAGGAGTATTCGTGGCGGTAGAGAAATATGAAGTTTAACGTCTTAGCGTTGTACGAAAATCTGGCACGCAATCATATAAGAGAGTGTGTAGCATTCATATGAGACACCAAGATTTTTACGTCTGAAAAGGGGGAAAAACCACGGGGCCTAGCCCAGTTTGAATGAATCCACTAGTATTGCAGTTGATTACAAATGAGGCCCTTTCTTGGGAGAAGGCTTTAGCTTGATTTACATTTGATAGAGTACATTACATGATGTGAATACAAATAATCACTATTAACGTGTTCGTTTGGTCGGGAGGACCATAGTCTGGTGACGGAGGTTAGAAAGGCTGTGGTCTGTGGACGACGTAAGTCAGGAGGATCGTAGTCGGCTGGTGACGGATGTCGAAAGGACTGTAGTCGATGGATGACGTAAGTTAGAAGGACCGTAGTCAGCGGGTGACGGAGGTCGGAAAGACTGTAGTCGGCGGGCGACATAAGTTAGGAGAACCGTAATCGACGGGCGACAAAGGTCGGAAAGACAGTAGTCGGTGGACGACATAAGTCAGGAGGACCGTAGTCGACGAGCGAATGAGGTCGAAAAGCCTGTAGTCGGTGGGCGACGTAAGTCAAGAGGACCGTAGTCGGCTGGCGACGGAGGTCGGAAGGATCGTTGTCTTGCGACGGAGGTTGGAAAGACTGTGTCTGACGATGAAGGTCAGAAGGACGGCGTCAGGTAGAAGTCCAACAATGAAAATAAATCCATCTTCATATATACGTCTAGAAAAAGTCCAATAACCGGTAGAAGTCCGACGTCGGGTAGAAACTTGGCAAAGAGTGAAGGTCCGACGTCGGGTAGAAGTCTGACGTCTGTTGGTGGTCGATGAGAACTCCGACATCACTTGGGCGAAGTTTCGGCGTCAGGAGGGAACTCTGTTGTTCATTGGGAATAATTTCAGCATCCCGTGGAAGTTGGGTAGAATTCTGGCGTTCCGTGGAAGTCGGACAGAATTCCGGTGTCATTTGGAGTTCGGGCGGAACTCCGACGGTGGTCGAGGAGGAATCTCTTCCCTCATATTCTTCTCCTCCTTCTTGGTTCGGTCCACTCTCATGAGAAATGAGGGGTCTATTTATAGATTTTCTGGAGTGGCACAGCTTGTAAATAGGTGTGAGATTAGGGGCAAATAGAGAGTGGTCGAATGAACGGTTGATATTGAATCCCTTGATCGTGCACCATTTGTCAGACATTTGAAGGTCTTAATGATGTTAGAATTCGGCGATCTTGTGCTTGTTGGATTCGTCTCATTGAGCCGTTTGATTCGACTATAAGCTCGTTAAAATCAGAGACCGTTTGGTAACTCAAATTGCGGTATGAACTTCCAACAGCACTTTGGGTGCTTGATTTGGGCTCGGATTGAGTTGAATTTGGTGTCGTTGGGTTCATATTTTTGAGACGCTCAATTTGACTATAAGTTTGCTGAAATCGGAGTTCAGATGCTCCCAAATTTAATTTTTGAAGCTTCCGACTTGATTTTACCTCGAGAATCGTGCCCGATCAAGATAATTTTTGCATAATATATCAGTTTCCCTTCTATTTTCGAACGTTGAAGCTCTAGGAGTCCGAAAATATATGTTACAACACTTCAATTTGATTGACTCTCCAAAAATTGCGCTCCATAAAACATGAATTTGCTCAAATTTTATCATAGAGGTCTCGTTGAGCTTCGAAAGTGTCAAAATTGAGTCAGAAATGTCGAAAAACGTGTCCGGGGACCACACCTTGAAAACTGACGTAAAATCTTTGAAATGAATTATCAATACTATCATATGCATATGTGATATGTGAGCCTAATTTCTATCTACTAATCCCGCTCATAATGTTGAAACCCACTTATAGTTATCATTAACTGGGCCAAATATTGTATCACGAGCTTGCTCCATTGCCCTCCAAAGCTTCATATAAGGTAATAAAAAATCATACTCCATTTCTAGACCACTATTTATTTCTTTTGGTGGGATGTCTGAGTGCATCTTCACCATCTCCTAAACCTTATTGACAACCCATGTAGCAGTGGCGATTCTATTCCCCGCACGATTCACCCAAAGGGTATGTGTGCACTCCATCCACTCTCCTGACTTAAGAAGATTGAGTGTCTTCACATACAGAAGCCTACATTCTCTATTGACAACCCTGAAGATAACATGTTGCAATAACACGTTTCTTATCAGTGTCTTTTATTTTAACCCAAAGTTTTCCTTAATGGAAACTGATCAGAGAGCATTCATGAAACTCTTTGCATAACTAAAAAATGTGCCAAGAGTTATATCTATAACACTTGACATATGAGCACTTGAATTATCATCTTTATAGGTAATATAACATTATGCCATCTGTTCAGTACTCACAACCCCCATAAGATATGAATTTGGTTTATCTCCATCTGCTTCTTTAAGTGTGACAACTATCTCAACACGTAAATTTTTATTTGATAATTTATCCAACTCACTCATGTCAACATCATAATTAATAACTTTATATTCCTTGGGGATGTTCTGTATATGTGATAATGCATATTATACTTATGTTACTTAAGCCATGGATATATTCTATCAATCTCCGCTCTAAGTGTGTAAAGATTGATATAACCTTTCTCAAATTTGATAGCTCTTTGTTTACCACTATCGTACCTCTTCCTAGACTGTCCTTGGTGCCATCCCAAAATCCTCCAAATTTAAATGCAACAACAATATGCTCTTTTCCTTTGCTGCATAAATCTTTTCCTCTTTTGTCACCATAAACCTGCATAGATCAGTAATTTCCAAGATAAAAATGACAGTTCAAGAATTATATGAAGACATTTCAATAAATTTTTCGATGCTCAGAAAAATTTCATACTGATGTCATATTAGTAAAATTGTAAATAAGCGAAATGATTTCAACCCAATTCTCCAAACGTATATCTGAAATGTATAAAGTGAAATTAGCATCTAAATGTAGCATATGAAGAACAAATTCCTCCAAATATTGTCTTAGAATACTAAAAATATTAACCTTTTTCAAAACTAAAAAAATATTATTACAAAAGCTGAAATATTAATGCATTCTTACTGTCTTTCTCATTTCTAGGTTTAGTTTTAAAACAAAACAATGATCCATAAGAGCAATCAGGAAGAGGGATTTGAGCATACAAATACAACAATTCATCTTTAAACAACAGAATGAAAACAAAAAATCACATTTTGTAGGTCACTGCAAGTAGGGGAAGAGCGATCGGGAAGAGGAATTTGATGGTGACAGAACTTACTGTTTTTTCGCTGAGAGGAGATTACGGGAAGAGTGCGCAAAGAGATGAGTTCGAAGGAAGAGGGATTCGAGTACATAATGACATGAGCGTGGGAAGGAGACTGAGTGAGCTGCAGGAGAGACGACGTGTTAGATTTTAGGTTAACATTTATTTTGGGTGGTATAAATGAAAATTTAGAGTTTTAGGCTTTAGATTTGTAATATACCTATTATATAGTGGTATGCATGGAAATCCCTCTTATACTTTAAATTATATGAATTAATTTAATTAAATTAATGTCTAATTAAGTAATTTATAAAGAATGTGAAAATACGATTGACTTTAACCCTAAATGAAAATAAAGATTTTTGTTTTTATCGGTATAATAGTAAAATAGAAGTTAGAGAGGTTTTAAATAAAATGAAGTGTGGAAAAACTATTGGGCTTGATCACATTCTAATATAGATGTGGAAATGATAGGGAGATGAGGAATTTCTTGGCTTACTAAAATTTTTAATACTGTTTAGAAGACTTAAAAAGATGCTAGATTAGTGGAGACTGAGTGTGTTAATTCATATTTTTAAGAATAAAGGTGATGCACATGAGTGTGTAAATTATAGAGGAATTAAGTTAATGTGTCATACTTTAAAACTATGGGAGTGAGTTATAGAGCATAAGATGCGACATGATACTAATGTTTCTCAAAATCAATTTGGATTCATGTCGTGTAGGCCTACTATGGAAGCCATACATTTATTGAGAGGTTTGATGGAGAAATATAGAGAGAATAAGGAGGATATACTTATGATATTTATTGATTTAGAGAAAATATATGATAAAGTTCCAAGAGAAATGCTATGGAGAGTTCTTGAAAAGAAAGAAGTTAAAAAATGCTTATATTCAAATCATTAAAGATATGTATGCATGAGCTATTACATGTGTTCAAACACAAGGTGGTTTGACCAAGTATTTTTCCATTTCAGTTGGATTACAGCAAGGATCGGCCTTAAGTCAATATCTTTTTACTCTAGTCATTGATGTTCTCACTAGATATTTGCAAGAGGATGTGCCTTGGTGTATGCTTTTTGCTGATGATATTCTTCTTGTTGATAATATTAGAGAGGGAGATGAAGGTAAACTTGAATTATGGAAGTCAAACTTAGAGTCTAAAGGTTTTCACTTGAGTAGATCTAAAACTAAATATATGGAGTATAATTTTAGTAGTAATAGACATAGTGAGGGGTTTGTGACTTTGGGTGATTAAGTCATTAATAAGATTACACGTTTTAGATATATTGGACCTACTGTTTAGAGTAATGGTGAAACAGATGGGGATATTATCAGCAGAATTTAAATTGGGTGGTTGAAGTGAAGGAATGCATCGGACTTGTTATGCGATAGAAATTACCATCTCAAACTTAAGGGAAAATTATGTAAGATGGTGATGAGACCTGTAATGCTTTATGGTGCTGAATGTTGGCCATTAAAATAGAAACATAATATTAAGTTAAGTGTTGCAGAGATGAGGATGCTTACGTGGATGAGTGGCTTTACCCTTAGAGATAGGATACAAAATGAGCATATACGTGAAAGGTTAGAATAGTTCGAGTGAAAAATAATATTAGAGAGAGTCGCCTTAGATGATTTGGTCATATTAAACATAGACCTTTCAATGACCCGGTTAAAAAAATTAAGATATTAAATTTGGCTTATGTTAGAAAAGATAAAAGTAGATATAAAAAAGTTTAATTAAAAGATATTAGAAATTATCTTTCTTTATTATATTTAAATGAGCCGACTAGTGGGACTTTCTACCCTCCTTCGCTGGAGAAATTTCCCGCTGCCGTTCGCGTGAGATTGAGCTCCTCTTCCGCTTCGCTGGTCCTCCGACGTTGTTCCTGTCGGATCAGAAGTCGCGCCGGGAGTTCGCCGCGAAGGTAACGATATTTCACCCCTTTCGCGCTCTTCTTCGGTCGGGATTTTTCTCCTTCGCGCCACACGGATACCTTAAATCCGCCGAACCGAAGGATTTCATAAATCTGGGATTTACCAGATAATATGGGTAAGTGAAGCATAGGGTTTTCTATTTCCATAACGTCCTCTTCTTCTAGGATATCAATGGGCGTTCTTTCCGGTTTATTCTAATTGCTTACGTTTTGTGAAGATGGAAATAAAGGCGATACCCGAAAGGAGAGGAGAAAGGAAGTCCGCTTGCATAAGCGACAGAAGCAGTTTAACTCATGGCGTGGTCATCAGGTTCTCTATTTTTTATTTTTTATAATCTTTTTCTCTTGTTGCGCTTGGGGAATTTAACTTGTGGGTACTGTGGGTCAATGGGACAATTAAGACAAACTTACTATAATATAAGATCTAATACGAATGTATATCTGAAGTTTATTGCATGAAATATTATCAATGATACGATTTTATAAATCAAACTATGAATTTGTGGAAGCAGAATAGAAAAATGGAGAAGGCAAAAGAGAAAAAGAAACAGTTCCTCAATTCAAAGCCAATTTCTAAAGGGATTGCTATCGCAAAGAAGGACAAGGGAAATAACAGCTCTTCAGGAAGTGTTTTCTCTGCAAATAATAAAGTGGAAAAGGTTTTGGAGAGGAGGCCAAAAAGCAAGTTCCACGAGTACTTGAAGATGGAGATGACCAAAGGTGTTATTAATGCAGAGGAGGATCTCGAGATGGAAAAGAAGTTGGCAAAGAAATTGAAGCTAAAGGAAAGGAAATTGGGTGGTCTGAATGATGGATTAGACCTGTTAATTGAAGGGATCACATCTGAATTGGGCAGCAAGTTTGATGGTTTTTCAGCTGCAGAATATGACTATGATCAGAATGGCTTAAAAGGTGAGATGGGAAAAAGGAAGCTTGAGGAGTTATCTGCAGGAGATGAGGCTGATGAGAGTGAGAAGGAGGTTAAGACTATTATTGAAGGAAAGAAGCACAAGAGGAGAAAGATTTCTAAAGCATTGGTTAAGCAGTTGGAGGAAAACTTCCCTATTGATAATACAAATGATGCTGCTGAATATCGAGATGTGTCAATTATAGAACTTCCTCAGGAAAAACTAAAACTAGATGCAAGTGTGAAGTACATAGCTCCTCATTTACGTGCTAGCGCTATGTGTGAATCTGAAGAGCATGCACAGATTCGCCGTAGGGTGAGAGGTAATTGTTGCTAATATTGTTCATATGGATTTCTATTTTGTAGTTCATTAGTTTTCTTTCATTTGTAGCTTCTTGTTTTAATTTTATTTTTTCTTAATGTTTCAGGATTATTGAATAAACTTTCTGAATCTAACGTGGAGTCAATTTCAGGAGATGTGGCTGCAATTTTTCAAGTACTAGTTTCAATATGCATTTTGATTAAACAAAAAGCTTCTTTGATGCTTTCAGTATATGTTTTGAGTTCCATTATCTCAAGAGTTTATCATGACATCATTGTATTTTTTTCGGAGGTCCTGACATTTTTATAGTCAGTTACTCGCAGTGTTGGCTGTCAAATAGTTGGTATGGAGATTGTGGCATCATGTGTAGGGGGGCCACGTGGAAATGAACAGTATGATATCTTGTCTCTTACCTTATATTTAAGTTAAAGCTACTTTTTTAATTTTTTACTGGTCCTATATAAAGCAGATGTTATTAATAACACATCTGTGTTGCCGAATAAAATGAGAAAACAATGAGCTAATTTATTTATATGTTAATATTATTCAATTAATTATTAATACCATTTTTTCTTGTTTGAGGATTGAAATGGAAAATTTTTATTTATATGTTAATATTATTCAATTAATTATTAATACCATTTTTTCTTGTTTGAGGATTGACATGGAAATTTTTTTATGCATAGTTTTGGCTTTTTAGTCTAGTCAAGATATTGACAAAGATGGACTTTACCTTATGTTTGTTCTGCCAAGGTCATCGTAGGATGCCATGTTAATTTATTGAACAGACTCACTTAACTATCTTTTAACTCTACAATTGATTTTGTTGAGGTTGAATAATTATTTTGTAATTGAAAATAATTTTTGTGGGATTTCATAGTTTCTATGCATCTTTGCTACATATATTTAATATGTTCGCAGGAAATGTTATTTATGTTCAAACACAAGGTGGTTTGACCAAGTATTTTTCTATTTCAGTGGGATTAGATTAAGGATCATCCGTAAGCCCATATCTTTTTGCTTTAGTCATGGATGTTCTCACTAGACATTTGCAAGAGGTTGTACCTTGGTATATGCTTTTTGCTAATGATATTCTTATTGTTGATAAGACTAGAGAGGGAGTTGAAGGTAAACTTGAATTATGAAGGCCAACCTTAGAGTCAAAAGACTTTCATTTGAGTATATCAAAAATTGAATATATTGAGTATAATTTCGGTAATAATAGATCTAGTGGGGGATTGCGACTTTGGGCGATCAAGTCATTAAGAAGAGTACACATTTTAGATATCTTGGGTCTATTGTTCAGAGTGATGGTGAAATAGATGGGGATAATATTAAGTGGAGGAATGCATTGGGCTTGTTGTATGATAGAGAAGTCCCCTTCAACCTTAAGGGAAAATTCTATAAGTTGGTGGTGAGACCTGCAATGCTTTATGGTGCAGAATGTTGGACATTAAAAGAGAAGCATAATATTAAGTTATGTGTTGCAGAGATGAGGATGCTCAGGTGGATGAGTGGCTTTACTCATAGAGACAGGACACAAAATGGGCATATACATGAAAAGGTTGGAGTAGTTCCAGTGGAAAATAAGATTTGAGAGAGTCGCCTTAGATAGTTTGGTCGCATAAAACGGTGGCCTTCCGATGACCTGGTTAGGAAAGTAGATGTATTAGATTTGACTTACCTTAAAAAAGGTAGAGGTATACCTAAGAAGGCTTGGTTAGAAAATATTAGAAATGACATTTCTTTATTAGATTTAAATGAGAATTTGACTCTTAACATGATATAATGGAGACAAAATGATCTTGTAACCGACCCCATAGTGGGATAAAGGATTGATGTTGTTGTTGTTGTAACTTAAAAGTCATCCTAGGGTATGAACTAAACTTTCTAACTTTTGAAATTTAATTGTTGTTTTCAAGAAAAAATAACTACACATTTCCTTTTCGCCCTGCTGTAGAATGCAAATATTTTATACCTTACAGTAAAGTGAAAAAGCTTGCTTGTAGTAGTTCTTGAACCTGATCCTACCTAAGAAAGATAATTTTTTTTGGAGGGAGCTGGGTACTGAATCCATCTATCAACCTCTTTTGATGACATCAATAATGAAAGAAATGATCAAATGAGAACGGTTTTTTGATGCTATAGTTTTCTAGAAAAAGTTAGTACACCACATACTGAGGCATGCTGTACCATGAAGGGAACTTGGTTTTTTCTATGCTTGTTAACAAAAGGGTCAGTGTAATGATAAGGTTTATTTATTTAATGCTACGTTAGAAAGATGGTTTGATTTTTCGGTTAGATTGACTAGTGAAGACCAGGTTTTGAGTGTTGACAATGGTGATGGTTATTACAAATACTTTAGATTTTTTTAAAAGTCAGTTATAATTAAAAAAGTAGTAATTGGTAAAAGTAGGTATTGAAATGTAGTTTGGCTTCAAATGATTAGCTGGTTCTGATGTGATAAAGTGATTTGAACAATTTGTTGATTTTAAAGATTCATGTGTTCTTGAAATTATACTTATAAATTATAACGTCATCTCATCAGTGTATTTGAGTTTTAATTGTTAAGCTATGTTACACTGTGTAGCTATGGAAAAGGTATCATAATGCGTCCTTTACTTTATAACAAAATTTTATATCCTTCACTATTAATCAAATGAAGCCTTCACTCCCTTTCATTTGTATGGACCGCTCAATCTGCCAAGCATTTGTGGGCTCCGAAAATTTGGCCCCGGCCTCCCCGCCGCGCTTTTATTTTTATCCGGCGAGAGAGTTTTAACAGATAAGTTCCGAGGTAAATTTTGGAAGGCAGATGGGCTTGTAGATAAGACACTACCCATAGATTTCACCCTCATTTGTGAGGACTTTATGATCAGAGTTCTGGTTTCCTATAGGCGCAAGCCCCTATAGTTAATTACCCCACCCGATTATTTGGAATGTTAGGAAATTGGGTTTGGATTTGGGAATTTGAAAAGCTTGGATGTTTGGAATTTGGGGTTGGAAGATTTGATATTTAAAATAGAAAATTTCACCACCTAGCACTTAAAGCGGATGATGGGGGAATGAATGATGGACCCGATCAAGATCCCATGGTTCCGTCGTCCCGGGCCATCATGGTCCCTAGTCTACTTAGTCAGAGGAGGTAGTTGACCCAACATGGCAGAAGGATCCTTGTCGACAGCCATGTGTTGCTTCGTCCAAGAGGACCTTGTAGACTTGGGGTGAATGTTTGTCTAAGGGGACAAATTTGAATCCACCTTAGCTTACAGAGGGCTTTGTGCCCTATCGATCATATCCTATTGATTCATATTTCAAGGATTTGATGTCATTAAGGAGCGTATTGGCGTTGTCCATAACAGATATTTCGTGGTGTCATTTGGCGGCAAAACCACTAAGTTCAGAGGGCCCCGGGTCATAGCCGTTTATCCTGCGGTGCCATTTGGCGGCAAAACGGTCGGTCAGAGGACACGTACCACGTCCTTACTGGCAGGAGATTATTTGAGAATGGATCCTAGTGATATTTTCGACTAAGCATTTGACTCTTTGTGAGCTAAAGTTAATTTGAATTTATTCACATCGACAAACTGTTGCGGAGAGTTGATGAATTTTGCTTTAAGTGTTTGATAATTAGGCTTCATTTTTAAATAATTTTGGGATTTGTGATTATTTGGATGATATTTTAGAGATATTTGAAATTAACCCCTCTGGTTGAGATCTGCATTCAACACGGCCATCATCGGGGTGTTTGGGGTCATTTCTCTTTATGGATTGAATCTTGTCAACTCTGCCGAGTTATCGACAGAGGATCGGATTTCATAGGCTTTATAACATTGAGAATGAATTTCTTTGTTAAAGGCCTTGAAGGCCTAATATGAATGTATAAGATAAATATTTCGATCAATCTCGCGACCGCATATTTATCCAATGATTTGAACTCTGTCCACTCATATTTACCTGCTTAGGAGGATCGGGTTTCGTATGCTTTGTGCCTTTATTAGTGAATTCTCTTGATTATAGGCCTTGAATGCCTGATATGAATGTATTAAAACAAATACACCGATTCTCACAACCGCGTATTTGTTTGAAGGTTCGAACCCTATCAACTCCTATTGATCCGTATAGAAGGATCGGGTTCGAATTTGAATTCAATTGTCGACTTGCGCAGCATCCCTAGACGACACGTGTGTACCAATGACATGCTCGCCGGGGCCATGCAAGTCGAGATTGTATCTACCCCTTTAGTGTACCTATGTGTATACAAATTATAGTGCACGTGCAGAGGTATTTTGAAATAATTGTAGTTGTGCATATAACTGCATATAATCTACGGTGCATGTGCATGGGTATTTTGAAATAATTGTAGTTGTGCATATAACTATCGTTTGGATGCACACAACTTTTCATTTGAGAGCTTGTACACGCCTTCTGTCCGCTAGTACGAGTATTGCGGATCCGGTGGCGATGAGTTGTAGGTTGTAGACGCATTCTGTTTGCTTGCATAAATGTTGTAGATTCGGTGGCGTGGTGATCTTGATGTTGTGAGGCATCTCCTCATTTTGATGTTGACTCCCCCCCTTTTCTCATTCACCGGGGGGGGGGGGGGTGTCCTTCTTTGAAGTTCGTGGCCACTGCCTTGGGAAGATTCCCTTTCAGGGTCTTTGGTGTAGTAGGTTTGTTAATTTCTGATATTTGTAAATTCCAGAGCTATTTTCTTCCCAAGGATAGAACCAAAAAGAGACTTTGGAACACCAGGAAGCTTAGTTCTAATTTGTTCAAACCTCTCTTCCATTCTGCCAAGAGGTGTCCCTTTTCGTACGCCGGGTTGCCCTTATGCCCGACTTACTTGAAGATCTTAATCACCGTTGTCGTAGGTGATATCCGTACTTGTGTCCATAGTGGTTTGTTGTGCTTTACGAGATATCCACTATTGTTATCCATAAGTAGCATGTGTACATTTGCGGGGATCCGTTGTATCCACTACGAGCTCCTATGAGTATGATCGGAAACACTTGGATTTCCAAGTGTTTCTCACCAAATCCAACTAGATCCAAGATGGAAACTGCTGTCCACAACATTAAAACAGCCAAAATAGTAGAAAAAGAGGGAAAATCTGAGAAAAGAATGAAGAAACAACTTGTATGTTACTAGTAGATGCAAGGAAAATAGCAAAGATACAAGGATCCTCTATTCGAGAGGAGGATCGCACTCTCCCAATCTCTAGATCTCGATCTAGAGCCCTCACTATCCAAGAAGAACAAAGAAATTCTCACAAAACATGACATAACCCTAATTCTTCTATTTCTCCATACTTAATGCATTCTAATTCAAAACAAAAGCAAAATGACCTCTCTACCCTTCCTTCTCCCTCCAAAAACACTTAAACCATGTTTGAATTGCAAGTGGACCCCACCCCTTGGCCCTTTCCCTCTTCCGCCTCCCCCCTGTTCCGTTTCCGCTTGGAGAAGACCCGGATCGACTGAGCCGGTCCAGGTTGGGCCGATCCAGGCTGGACCGGCCTAACATTACCCCCCTTCTAAAGTACCACCTTGTCCTCAAGGTGGAAAGCAGGAAACTGCTCTGCAATCCTCTCCGGTGGCTCCCAGGTGGCCTCATAGTCTGGGAGGCCGCTCCACCTAATCTTCACTTCCTTTTCCCCCTTCTCATTGATGCGCACTCCTTCTACCGCTAGAGGCTCCAGTGTCACTTCCATGTCCTCCCTCAATGTGCTGGGCAGCTCTAGGCTTACTGCATGCTCCCCCACCACTTTCCTCAACTGTGAGACATGAAAAAGGGGGTGTATTCTAGCTGTTGGAGGAAGCCTCAATCTATATGCCACCTCTCCAATTCTCTCCTCCACTTCAAAAGGGCCAAAATATCTCGTTGCGAGCTTCTCATTTCTCCTTTGGGCCATAGTCCTCTGTTGGTATGGTCGGAGCTTCAAGTAGACCTTGTCCCCAACTCCAAACTATATATCTCTCCTTTTGCTGTCCGCCTGCTTCTTCATAATCTGTTGGGCTCTAAGTAGATGCCTCTTGAGCTCGTCCAACACCTGATCTCTTTCCTTCAAATGCTGATCCACAGCAGATACGGGAGTACTCCTATGGCTGTAATGTACCAGATGTGGGGGGTCCCTACCATATAACACCTTAAAAGGTGTCATCTTGATAGCCGAGTGAAAAGAAGTGTTGTACCAATATTCTGCCCAGGCTAGCCATTTGGCCCACTGTCTCGGTGTATCAGACACAAAGCACCTCAAGTATGTCTCCAAGCTCCTATTCACCACCTCCGTCTGCCCATCAGTCTGTGGATGGTAGGCTGTACTCCTCTTCAATACAGTGCCCTGCATCCTAAATAACTCCCTCCAAAAGTGACTCAGGAACACCTTGTCCCTATCAGAAACAATGGACTCTGGTACCCCATGCAGGCGGACTATCTCCCTCACAAAAGATGCTGCTACAGACACTGCTGTGTACGGGTGTCTCAAAGGAATGAAATGAGCATATTTGCTCAGCCTGTCGACCACTACAAGTATAACTGTGTAGCCTTCTGATTTTGGGAGCCCATCAATGAAATCCATAGTAATCTCCTCCCAAACCTTCTCTGGAAGGCCTAGAGGCTGTAGTAATCCCCCTGGTGCCATTGTCAGGTACTTGCTCCGCTGACATATATCACACCTTGCCACCATCTCCTCTACATCTTTCCTCATCCCCTTCCAGTACAATTCAGCAGCTAACCTGCTATAAGTTTTTTGCACTCCTGAGTGCCCTCCTATGGCACTCCCATGAAACTCCTGTAGCAGCTGGGGGATGTGGATGGACCTTGGAATCACACTCCTTCCCTGATAGTACAGTCTCTCTCCCACCACTGAGTAGCCTGTGTGGCCGTTCCCATATGATAACACATCTTCTTTGATTTTCCTTAGCTCCTCATTCTGAATGCTCTCCTCTTTGATGGCTCCCCAATCTATCAGTACTGGTACTGATACAGCAATCCCTTGGAGCTCCCCCATACAGCGTGATAAGGCATCCGCTGCCTTATTCTCTAGCCCCGGTCGGTAGTGGATCTCAAAATCATATCCCAGCAGCTTGGACAACCACCTCTGGTGCTCCTCTGATCAGTTCTGTCAATAAAGTATCTGCCCAATAAGTAAGGTCTCCACTTCTGGATGGCCAGTACAATAGCCATCAGCTCTCTCTCGTAGACAGACTTCAGCATAGCCCGGGACGACAATACCTGACTGAAGTAAGCTATGGGCCTGTAATTCTGCATCAACACTGCTCCCAATCCATAGCCCGAAGCATCCGTCTCCACCATAAACACCTGGTTGAAGTCTGACAGAGCAAGCACTGGCACCGTCGTCATGACCTTCTTCAGCTTCTCAAAAGCCTCTGAAGCTGCTTCTCCCCATAAAAAATTGTCCTTCTTCAACTGCTATGTCAGTGGCTACGCTATGGTGCTGTATCCCCTCACGAATCTCCTGTAGTATCCTGTCAGTTCCAAGAACCCTCTGAGCCCCTTCAAGGTCTTGGGTTGAGGCCATGCCAGCATTGCCTCTATCTTGGATTGATCAGCAGCCACTCCCTCCTGGGATATCACGTGCCCCAGGTACTCCACCCGTGCCTGAGCAAAGTCACACTTCTTGAAGTTGGCCTTCAGCTGATGCTCCCTCAGCACACCCAACACCACTCTCAGGTGCTCTAGGTGTTCCTCCTCAGTCCTGCTATAGATTAAAATGTCATAAAAAAATACCAACACAAACCTGCGGAGGTGTGGCTTGAAGATCCGGTTCATCAAGGCCTGGAATGTGGCAGGTGCGTTGGTGAGGCCAAAAGGCATCACCAGAAACTCGTAATGACCCTCATGAGTCCTGAAGGCTGTCTTCTGCACATCTCCCTTCCTCATCCTGATCTGGTGGTAGCCTGACTTCAGATCGACCTTGGTGAACAAGGCTGCTCCATGTAGCTCATCCATCAACTCGTCAATAACAGGAATAGGAAACTTATTAGGCACAGTCTCCTTGTTGAGAACTCTATAGTCTACACAGAATCTCCAACTCCCATCCTTCTTCTTCACAAGCAAAACTGGACTAGAGAATGGACTCACACTGGGTTGAATGATCCCTCCTTCTAGCATTTCTCCCACCAGCTTCTCAATCTCATCTTTTTGCACCTGAGGGTATCTGTAAGGCCTCACACTGATCGGAGATACTCCCTCTTTCAGGATAATCTGGTGCTCTTGCTCTCTGTCAGGTGGTAGTCCCACCGGAGGTTGGAACACATCCTCAAATTCCTGCAGAAGAGGCTGAACCAACATGGGAATGATCTTTTCCTCCCCCTCCTCCTGCTCCTCCAGGCTCTGCAGCTCCACAAAGAACCCTCCTCCTTCCTCATGGATGATTCTCGCCATTGATCTGAGTGACACTCCAGCTCTGGACAATCCTGGTTCCCATTTTAGCTTCACCCTCTTCCCCTTTACAATCAGCTCCATCACCATGGTCCCCCAGTTCACCTTGGTTTCACCCAAAGTCTGTAGCCACTTCATGCCCAGAATGACATCTGTGCTACCCAACTTCAGGGGTAGGAAGTCCTCTACCACTCTGATCTCCTGTAGCCTCATCTCCACCCCTTTGCAGATCCCGGTGCTGGACTCAATCTTTCATGTCCCCATCATCACCCCATAACTGTCTGTTTCAGTAGGCTCCATCCCTAGCTCCTCCGCCACCTGGGTGGATATGAAATTGTGGGTTGCCCCACTGTCAATCAGGACCACTACCTCCCTTCCAAGGATCTTCCCCTTCACCTTCATCGTATGACTCGGAGTAAATCCCAACACAGAATTTAGGGAGACCTCGGCTACCTCTAACTGGGGATCAATCTGCTCCTCATCAGAATCATCACACTCTTCAGGCGCCTCGTCTATATAGACGGTGAGAGCCCGAAGGGCGCGATCCTTGCACCTGTGCCCTGGAACAAACTTCTCCTCACATCTGAAACACAGGCCCTTGGCCCTCTTCTCCTGCATCTCTTCCTCAGTCAATTTCTTGAAGCTTCCAGCAGATCTGGTCACCCCGCTCTTCTCCTTTCCACTCTCCCTAGGGACGCTAGAGTTTGGCCCTTTTGGAGCCAAATAAGTGGTGGTTGTCCTGGTGGGTCCTCCGGATTGAGTGTTCCTCCAAGTTCTGGCGTTGGTCTTCTGGTTCTCCACCAGCTGAGCTAACTCCATTGCCTCCCTCAGGTCTCTTGGTCTCATGACCTTCACCGCATCCCTAATTTCTAATTTGAGGCCCTTCATAAAATTTCCCCCCAAAGTATTGTTTGAGAGGCCCTCCATGTCTCCCACTAAACTCTCAAATTTCTTCCTGTATTCCTCCACTGTTCCCTCTTGAGTGAGGGCGTAGAACTGTTCTGATATCTCCCATGGGCTGCTTCCCCTGAATCTTTCCCTGATAGCCTCCTTGAAATCCCTTCAGGACCTCACCGATTCCCACTTATCCATGTACTTGAACCAGGCAAATGCCGCCCCTTCCAAGCACATATTAGCAGCCATCAATCTCTCCTCCTCCATCAGGCCGTTCACTGCAAAATACCTCTCCACCTTGTGGATCCACTCATCCACATTTCCCTCCTCGAATACTGGCATTTTCAGCTTCCTGGCCCTCGTGTCCACCCCGTATGTCCTATTCCCCCCATGACCTCCTCTGTCCCAAGCGATGGGGTCTTCCCACGTTCCCCTCTCTCCATAACGGGGCTCATCCTCCCTCCTTGGCCGCCGGTAGCCATCTTCCCCTCGTGCCCCGCCATGATGGCTATAGATCCCCCATGGCCGGTCCAATGGGTCGGGCCTCCGACGTCGCCAATCATCTTCTCTTCCTTCCCGGAAGTCTCTCCTTCTATCATGTTCTTCCCGCCTGATGGACTCCCTAGGTGGCATCCTTTCGTTGCTGTCAAGCAGTTCCACATCCTCTTCCTCTTCTGGATTCACCTTCTCCTTACCCCTGCTCCCACTACCTTCTCCTCTTTTCTCCACTGGCACAGCCCTTGCTTGCCCTTCCAACAACTTCTTCATCATCTCCTCCAAAGCCATGAATTTCCCTTCCACATTCTCGCTAAATGTGGCCATCTTCTCCTCTAGATCCGCCTTAAGTTGACCCATCTCGGTCTCCAAGACTTCTACTCGCTTAGATGCCATGGGAAACAACGAGATGCCTCCGGATCCTCCCGAAATCAGCAAAAAACTGCAGCGAAACAATGGAAAAAACAGCCCTCCACCGCCCGGGACTTGCTCTGATACCAATTTGATAGGAAACACTCTGATACCAAGTGTTTCTCACCAAAACCAACTAGATCCAAGATGGAAACTGCTGTCCACAACAGTAAAACAGCCAAAACAGTAGAAAAACATAGAAAATCTGAGAAAAGAATGAAGAAACAACTTGTATTTTACTAGTAGATGCAAGGAAAATAGCAAAGATACAAGGATCCTCTATTCGAGAGGAGGATCGCACTCTCCCAATCTCTAGATCTTGATCTAGAGCCCTCACTATCCAAGAAGAACAAAGAAATTCTTACAAAACATGACATAACCCTAATTCCTCTCTTTCTCCCTACTTAATGCATTCTAATTCAAAACAAAAGAAAAAGGACCTCTCTACCCTTCCTTCTCCCTCCAAAAACACTTAAACCATATTTGAATTGCAAGTGGACCCCACCCCTTGGCCCTTTCCCTCTTCCGCCTCCCCCCTGTTCCGTTTCCGCCTGGAGAAGACCCGGACCGGCTGAGCCGGTCCAGGTTGGGCCGGTCCAGGCTGGACCGGCCTAACAGAGTATTCGTAGAAGAGCCATTTACATCAGTATCATATCCACCTTTCACCAATCTCAGGTGGGTTTGCTAATTGTCTTTGCTTGTAGGGACATGTTTTTTGATTGCTGCACATGGGTAGTACTTGTACATTTTGCAACTGTCAATCACTGCCTACAAGTATAGTGCATTGACTTTGTAGGGACTATTGTATCTACCACGACCTCTTGGAAATATTCGTAGGATAACCATTGTCCTTCCATTACATCCACCTTTCACCGATCTCAAGTGGTTTGATGATTGTATTTGTTTGTAGGGAAAGGTCTTCTACTATCAGCTGACAGTATTGCCTTCTTCAATCAACATGCATTGTAGGGATCGTTGTAGGAATTCATGCATCGAAGTCTTGTAGTTTGAGTTTCCTCATGTGTGATCCAAATTTTGATCTGTGCATGTGTTTGAGTCCAAGTTCAGTTTCATTCAAACTTGAATTCATCAAGTTTACAAGTCCCACTCAACGTTGTACAGTTCGAGTTCAAGTCTGAGTTCAAATGTATGAGTCCAAATCTTTGTTCTAAGCCTTGTTCATCTTATTTGATATCCAAATCGAATGCAAGATCGAGTCCCTTGTTATTCTTGAAAGTTCAAGTTCTAGGTACATGTTCAAGTGTTTGTTTCAATTCATTTCACTTTCAAATTGAGATTGAGTTCACTTGAGTCCGAGTTAGTTGCACAAGTTCACTGGTTCCTTGTGTTCAATCCGATTCGAGTTCAAAGTACATGTTCAAATGACTGTTCAAAGTCTTCTGAAGTTCTTGCAACTTCAATTATGTATTCAAATTGATTTGAATTCGATCCCAGTTTGATTTAATTTCATATGAATATGATCTTTTATTAATCATTTGAGTTCAGGTTATGGTCCACAAGTCATTGTTCATTTGAGCCCATATCTTTGTTCTTTTGAGTTCAAATAGGTTCGAGTACAATATGTTTTCACCCGAAATTTCGGCAGCCTCCCGGCGTCTCCCCCGTTTAGGGGAAAACTAAGAAAAACTGGGCCTTTCCCACCACGCGCAACAAAGGCGTGCATAGTAGGTGCCCTCTTGCGAGGACACCGCGGCCGTGTAAAGTCTTTGTCCCCACCACGCGCAACAAAGGCGTGCTTAGGGGTACTTATGAATTGTTCCTGCCATGCTAAGAAAAGAGTACACCAGGCTTACCTGGCCTCGTCATGTGCGTCGCACCGGGTTACCTCCTACCACGCTCAACAAAGGCGTGCATAGGTGGTTTGCCGGCTCGACACGCATGTCGAGGCAGGAGGGCGAGGGGTCGCTTACCTCGTCGTAGGTGTCGCACCGAGTTTCCTCCCACCACGCTCAACAAAGACGTGCATAGGTGGTCCGCCGGCCCGACACACAAGTCGAGATAAGAGAGGGAATGTATTTATTTTTATTATTATTAATTATTATTAAATATAATTAATTTTATCTAATAATAATAATGGATTATATTTAAGAATAATTAATTATAATCAACAGTTAAATATAATTAACTATTTGACTATAATTAATTATAGCTAAATATAATTAATTAATTATTATTATTAATCAATAATAATAATAATAATAATAATAATAATAATAATAATAATAATAATAATAATAATAGTAATAATAATATCATTATTATTATTATTAAGACTTAAAACAAACCTAATCCCCACCTCCTTATAAGCGGCTTGGCTCGGGTAGAGGAGGTGACGAGGGATCGGGCAAGAGAGGAGGTTGGGCGGCTCTGGTCGTGGAGGTCACGGCTAGGATAGGTAAGGATCTCTCTCTCTCTCTCTCTCTCTCTCTCTCTCTCTCTCTCTCTCTCTCTAGGGACGACCAAGAGGTCGGGTAAGGGTTTGCGAGATCTAGCCGAAGTGGTGCGTGAAAGGAAGAAAGCTAACTTCACAGTCGGCGAGCTCCCGTTGCTTCCGAACAAAATGCCGTAAGCCCGTAACTTCCGATCCGACTGGAAGAAACAGTCGTCAAAGGAGCGAAGTTGCACAGCCGCGAAGGAGTGAGAGAGAGAGCTTCGGTTCGGAGCTCTCTCGTAGGGGAAGAAGGAGATCAGCGGAGAAGAGCCGTGCCCGAAGGCCTCGCTACCTCGAGCCTTTTAACGACTCAAAATGAGTCGTGCGGTGATCGTGGGGAGAAATGACGCGAGACATGGCCTCGACGTGCGAACAATGTGGCTACGGCGTGCGACGTGCGAGATGAGGGCAGAGCAGGTACTGTATTTGATTTTGATTTTCTCCTTTTTTTTGTTATACAGCAGGTCAACAACATTCCTCCACATTATCTTTAATTATTGGTAAATAAAAAAAATCTGTGCTTAAGATGACAATGATTGGTGTTGTTATAAACAAGTCAATGTAATTCCTTCCCACTCCCTCTAATTATAGGTTTATTATATATATATATATATATATATATATATATATATATATATATATATATATTCTTTAGATGACAGCTTTTGGTGTGGTTATAAACAAGTCAGTATGATGGATTTGTTTTGGTTTCCATCATTTAATGGTTAGTATTCATCCCAAATTTTCTTTAATTTTGTGTGGATTTTCTTGAGCATGGACTTCTTAAAACTCTTGTATCTTATGAAACAAAAAAATCTCATTAAATACAAATAATGTTTATGAAAGGAATGCTATTTATGACCATTTTTCAACTTAAACATCTATCTATCAAATATGTTAGGCTAAATTTGCTAGAATTATTTTATTAAGGCCTATTTAATTAGTAATGAATTTTAAGTCGTAGAATAAATGAAACCTTAACCCTCTTTAAAAAGAAGATGCTTGTCAATAAAGTTATTATATAAGAATCATTTGTTAGGATTTGTTCCCTCATTTAGTTGCAACAAATGTCAAATATTCCAATCTTCTTCAAGTCTTTATGTATTCTACACTTCCACTTCATCTTGAGACACTTCTCTTAAAATGTTTCTCTCGAGTTACGAACAAATTCATGGCATTCTCCATGGATATTGGTCTGTTTATGATGGATCAAAATGAAGAGGCAGCAAACTTACACTAAATTTGTCCCATCAATTAGCTATACAACTCATTGACTTGTTATCATGTTAAGGTCACAACTTCATTGTGAACATGCCGAAAAATTTTAATCACTAATCAAAGTTGGTAGTAATGATGGCCTGAAATCGCACAAACATCGCCTGCCAGGCTTGGGCGGAGTTTTTGTTGGTCAAGTAGGTTGACCAAATGGCAGGCCAACCAACAAATTCTTTATAAATTCTGATGGAAATTGCAGATTATCACTAACATTTATTCCAAATATGGCAAATATTCTTAAATTTAACTTGGACAAGCTTATAAATAGGCTTTATGGATGTTCATTTAGTGAATTTTTGTGCTGTGATTATGTTCGATAGCTTTGGGAAACATGAGGGCTCACTTTTGACATATGTTCTTTCAACAAATTTCTATTTGAACCTGGCATTTTACTAGGTCGTCTCTACGCTAAATTTTTTTTCATTGGTCAATTTTGTTTGATTGGTTTACTGGGATTTAGATGGGCTTATGGGCGAACCTTCTTCTAATCTTGGATGCTGGATGTTAACGGGGGTAGCTTTTATTGGTAGATTTTTTTAGAACATTTAGAATAATATTTTTAAGGCAGGCCCTTTATGCATAAGTCTTGTGAGCTGAATGACTTTAGTAGGGATTTGATAATAAAAAACTTTTTTTTAATGCCATCTAATGGTTTGGCTAAGTGTATAATAATTTTGCATTTCTAGAGACTAACTGATGTAGAACGGATGGGGTGGGGGGAAAATTTTGAAATTTGAATTTCAAATTAAATGAGAAAAGGAGGGAAGGGTACTTAATTAATCCCTTAAATGGAGAGAGATTGGGGGCCTTAATGGAGAAGCATTTATTAAAATAGGAGAGAGGGAGGGGTGGAATTAAAGCTTGCCTACTTAATAGTCTTAAATTGAGGGAGAGAATTTTATTCAAATCCAATTTGGAATTGATATAAAGACTTTCTTAAAATAGATCAATTAATTTAGGAAATTATTTGAATTTCAAATTGTGTTGGATTTGAATTCAAAACCTTTTCAAGATAATCATTAATCTAATTTTGGAAAGAAATTTAAAGAGGGCATGGGTATGGGGCTGGCCAAGAAAGAGAGGGGGGATAATGGGTGTCTAGGTTTAATGTATTTGGACTAGGGATTAATTAATCAATCAATTTTAAAATTGATTTATTAATTGAATGAAAGAGGTTTCCAAAAATAAGGTAATTAATGAGGATGGAATTGATGGATTTGAAATTCAAATTAGATTAATTTGAATTTAAAATCTTTTCAAATTAATGACAACTTAAATAAGAAAAGAGGGATTTTTTTTGAGGGAAGTGGGGCTAGGGAAGGAGGTGGCCGGCGGGTGGGTGGATGGATGTCGGCCAAGGGGAGATAGGAGGAAGGGAGGGGTTGGTGTAGGCCGATGGTGTGGAGGTGATGAGGGTTTATGAGAGGATCGGTGCCTTGGAGGAGGGCTTGAGGAGGTGGTGGTTTAGGGAAATAAGGAAAAACTAAACAAACAAAAAGAGAGAACCGCGAGCCATGGACTCTTCCGAAGACTGACGGGTGATACGATGTCCTTTACCAAGGGACTTCACGCCACGAGCCTAGACCCATCCTGCGGCTAGTGGAAACCACAATTCTATCGATAAGGATTTTCACTAATGTCCTCCCAAAGAACAAAAGTGCAAAACAAATTTCTTTTCTTAATAATCTATCATGCCAATACAAGAGCAAGGGCTTCTATATATATATGCCTCAAAACAAAAGAAATAAAAAAGACAACTTTGCCACTTGGGCTTACATAAGACAAGACTCTTAAATAAGGGTAAAAATGAGAAATGCAAAATTAAATCAAAATACAATTAATAAACTAAAACAAAAAAGGGAGTGATCTCGACCGTTCATCATCGCCTCTTCTATTGAGTAACGTCCACCGTCGGATGTCCGCATCACTTACCATGGTGATAAACCAAGTGCTGATCAAGCTTGAAGCCTGGAATCATATGCTCTTTGGTCCATTTAAAACTACTAGGTGATGCAATAAAGCATGAACCATTTGCGATTGATCAAGATTTAAGGTTGCCGTCCGTCTTGCCAAATAAAGTTTGTCTTCACCGCTCTCTTGACAGTTCACTGTTGCTTTAAGGGGATAATGCATCAGAAGTGCTTGAATGTACAGTAGAAACTCCTTATGGCATTTTATTTTCCTAATCAAATCTAATGGATTTCTTCTGGATGCTATGGCTGCTATTTATATGTTTTCTTGTATATTGGCCCCAGTCACTGAGATGGCCATTTATGCTTTTTTTGGCTATTGATTTTTTTGTCGCACTCTTAATTTTGTGGGATATGAATGAAAAGGAAGGAAGATATTTTCCTACAAAATCCAATCTGCCTATATAGTCTTGCAATCATACCATCTTATTGGTTCTCTCTCAATGATAAGACAGTAAACCTAAAACAGAGTTTTATAGAATGGTGAATAAAAAGTTAGAGAAGAACTTGCAATCTTGCGCTTCCTATTAATCACGTGGTGATTACTAACTTTATTCTTCAATCCTGAAAACAGCGGAGTGTCACTTGCTTTTTTTTGTAGCGTTTCTTTTCTGTATTATCTTTCTATCAAACGTGGATGATGGAAGCTAACGGTTTCCATTTGAATTATATTACCTTAATCTAACGATATTTCTTTTTTTCTTAAGGCATGCTGCTGTCTTTGCTGCTTTTGTTGCAGGCAT
This sequence comes from Dendrobium huoshanense, assembly GCA_016618105.1. NCBI lineage: Eukaryota > Viridiplantae > Streptophyta > Magnoliopsida > Asparagales > Orchidaceae > Dendrobium > Dendrobium huoshanense. The sequence goes on along the minus strand of CM028359.1, from coordinate 20,847,072 downwards.
GGCCTGCTTGGTTGGAATCGATTTCAGTGCAAAGCTACTAGCTTCTATTGCTAGATCTTTTGAGGTATGTCAGTCACTAAATTCCATCTTTATATATTCTAATGTGTGCACTTGAAATGCTGATTTTTCATATGTAATATGTTGCAAATCAATGTTGTTAATGGGTTGGAAAATGGAACGGGATAGAATGCAGAGTTGCAATTCAATGCTTTCTCGATTCATTAAAATTGGGCGTGAAGAAGTGTTTTGGATATGTATAAGAACTGTTTCTTGGGGAAAAATTTGAGTTGAGAGGTTCTTTGTGGCTTATTGTTTGATTACATGTATGTGGTGTGATGGAGGTGTGGAGGGCCTGGAGGCAGGGAGTGAGTGACAGAACTGAATGAAATTGTTAGGTTGGGAGAGAGTGAGAATAACAGCACTTAAATTAAAATCAACAACTTGACTATAGCATACGATAACAACTAAGAATATTAATGCAACTTGAATTTGATTGGGCATAAATTAAGTTTTGTGATCCCTTCGGTGGCCCACCATCAATTCTCCTGGGTGCAAGTGCGCTTTCATCCACAAAGCTTAAGTTGTTTTTAGAAGAACTAGTATTGTTTGAAGCCACTGATCATCAGATAGCTAATTGGTAATTAGTAGGAGATATCTCCATGGAATAAGAGTTTTCTTAATATCACAAGTTTATATAGTTGGAATTTGCATAGATTTGCTGTGGAAACAACTCTAGGAATTTTCTATACTTCTCTTGTTGTAAAATACGAAAGAATTGGAAGCTTGTCAATCACTTGAAGGTACAACTAATATTCATTTTTCAAGGCAAAGCAATTACAAATACCAAAGGTCCTATCTTTCTAAACATATTGAGGTTGTATTAGATTAGCGGGGTTACAATCGGAGATGAACAACATTGACACATAACATTTGTTAAAGATCATACATCCTCAACTATTCAAATAGAGTTGGAGATCATGTATCACTGACAATCACAAATTTCAAAGATAACACAATTGTTGACCCCATAAGGCCACATTGTGGTGAACTTGATTTTGATAATCACATACATACAACGAAAATGTTCTTATATTTGTTTGTGCTTAAGTAAAGCTGTTCAAGGTAAAGTCATCAACCTATCCAACAAACCAACCACTAAAACTTTGACTGATTGGTTAGGCGAATACAAACTCGAATTATGACCATCAAAACCATTTGGCCTAAAGGCTGACTTCTATGTTGCTGCCTAATGTTAGTCGATGAGTCATTTTGAGTGCTTTGGTTCACTCCATGCTCCAGTCAACCCGGTATTGTCAGTTCTGGGCAAGTTGATTTAGTTATGCCCGTTTAGCCAACCCAATTAGGGTTAGCAGATAAGAGTCTCCAATATAATGAAACTCTAGAGTATTACATAATTGCTTGACCTATCGATCATCCAATGGGAATTGAAAACTTATCAAATTAGAAAGCACATATGTATGTGCCAATTTATGCCTCGTTCAAGTTAAAGCATTCCTTGGTCATTTGGGGCTTTGGCAAATGGTTTTAATTTTGGAACTTTGTCTGTCTTTTTAATTTTGAAAACAAATATGTTAGACATGATTTTTCAGCATATGAATATGTGACAGGTCTTAGTAAAGAAGTGTCAATGTTGTACATATTTCATGGACAACGTCTAAAGCACCCATTTAATTTCTAATTGTGCTCGTACAACTCTAAAGAAATAGTGACACTACAACCAAATATAATAACAACACCTTGATGGCATAAAAGTTACAATTAACAACACAACTAGATGTATGAAAATAATTAGAAAATAATGATGCAACCTTTGGTCTGAAATTCTGAATGGATTGGGTCCATGAAAAGAAGTCTTGTGATACCACTGATGGCTTACCATCAACATTAATACCCACAGACTTGTGTCTTCAACTAGAAAGAGATTGCTATCCTTTTAAAAGGATAGGAGCATTTGCCCTAAAACATCTTAGACAATTCATCCACGTTTTCGAATGATTGAGGTTGAAAATAAATCGTCCTATCTTTTTCGATAGCTAATATCATTTAAATTCTTAAAAGCTACTTTAAATATTAACTATCCAAATGTTTGGATCAGTTGTCTGATGTGAGGATAGAGTATATATATAGCTTAGATGCAAGCGTTACTATATTTTTAGAGTTTTTTTTTTTTTTACTTTGGCTTTAAGCTTGTTCATATTCACTCAATTAATACATGCTACTCGTTCATTTTTATTATTAATATTTGTAGAGCTATACGGTGTTTTATTTCCATTATTTTTTTCTATGGTGTAATCTGCAGCTAAAGTTGTAGGTTTGCTACATATTTTTGCATCTGTAAGAGTGAATTTGATGAATTTTGGGTTTATTACCGTTAGTGATGTTTATTTTTCAGGATGAATACCATAAAGGTGACAGCCTTTCCTTGCGAAATCTTACGTTGCTACTATGTCACTTGTACATGTTTGGTGTCTGTGCTAGGTATGCAATGTTCTTTGTGTATTTTGTTCTATTAGGTTCATTCATTTAATTTCTTTTTTATGTGATTCTTGGTCGCAAGTATAGCCATCTTTAGTGTATTATGAACACCAAAATGATTACTACTTCTCATATGGGTAGTCCTTTTGTTATTTTTTACATGTTCTACCCATCTCCAGTCTTTAAAGGTATTACAAGTTTAGATCATATAGCTAATTTTTAAGAAGATTTATAAAACTTAGGTAGATCGTGTTGTGGTTTGCTAGTTCAATAGTTGGTAGTGTTGCACTTTGACTTTTTGGTCAATCCATCCTAAAATTGATCTATAACTATCAGTTAGCGATATGGTGTACAGGGATTCAGATCAAAATCAGGGTATGGCCCAAAAAAAGCTGGTTCTGTTCTAACAGACTGATAAACCCAATGTCTAGTTTATTATTTTAATAAGATGTGTGGGTCAACTCAGGTACAAATTTCTTGCCAGTTCATCTACTTATGGCTATGCAACTTGACTATGAACTGACATTAACTCATCAAGACTTGATTGTGACTCAGGTACTACCAGTTAAGCCAAAAAGCAAACACAACTATTATCTTTTAACACAAAATAATTCATAATACCTGATTATCCATAAATAGTTTATGGAGTTGCTTTGGAGACATGCTTAATTTTCTATTTTGTTTCAGTCGGGTGGCATACCTTATTGTCAAGGGTGTTGTCACGGTGATATGATTTCCCCAGGCGCTAGGTGCCAACCTACCTATATGTACTCACCCAAGCGAACTAAGGTGTTGATAAGTAACTAGTTATTAAACATAATCTAATTATTGGGATAATTTTTGAAGAGTGTAAATTATAATCTTCACATTAAATTATGCTAAGAAAATAATAAATTCTCGAGTTTCATTGTATTTTTAATATAAAAAAATATTTCTAAATTGGTTTTCTTCAATAATTTACACAAAATACATGCTTAATTAATATAAATTATTTAAGTTTATAACATATATGACTCCTGTATAATATAATCCTGTATTGATTTTATCTTCAACATCATCAAATTTCTTCTTCATCACTGGACTGTTAACCCTTCATTTTTCTCCCCCCACTTCTCAAATACATCCACTTCTTTCTCAAGATTTAATATTTTAAATTTGAATCTATGCCTACATTTGATCTTTCTTATATTCTGATATGGATCATTATTTTGTCAATTCTTGATTTTTTTTTTCACATCACCACATGCCAAATTATCAACAACAACAACAACAACATCAAGCCTTTATCCCACTGTGTGGGATCAGCTACATGAATCATTTTTCTCCATTGTGTCATGTTAAAAATCAAATTCTCATTTAAATCTAATAAAGAAATATCTTTTCTAATATTTTCTATCCAAATCTTTTTAGTTCTACCTTTACCTTACCTTTACCTTTCTTAATATAAGTCGAATCTAATATCTCTACTTTCTTAACCTGGTCATCAGAAGGTTGTCATTTTATGTGACCAAACCATCTAAGGCTAATCTCTCTAATCTTATCTTCCACTAGAGCTACTCCAACCTTTTCACTTGTATGCGCATTTCGTATCTTGTCTCTAAGGGTAAATCCACTCATCCACCTGAACATCCTCATCTCTGCAACACTTAATTTAGTATTATGCTTCTCTTTTAATGGCCAACATTCTGCACCATATAGCATTGCAAGTCTTACCACAATCTTATAAAATTTCCCCTTAAGTTTGAGGGGGACTTTTCTATCACACAAGTCCAATGCATTCCTCAACTTCTACCATCCAACTTTAATTCTACTGATAACATCCCCATCTATTTCACCTTCACTTTGAACAATAGATCCAAGATATCTAAAACATATACTCTTATTAATGACTTGTTTGTTCAAAGTCACAATCCGTCCACTAGGTCTATTACTATTAAAATTACTCCATATATTCAGTTTTATATCTACTCAAGTGAAAACCTTTAGACTCTATGGTTGACCTCCATAATTCAAGTTTACCTTCAACTCCCTCTCTAGTTTTATCAACAAGAAGAATATCATCAGCAAAAAACATAAACCAAGGTACATCCTCTTGCAAATGTCTAGTGAGAACATCCATGACTAAAGCAAAAAGATATGGGCTTAAGGCTGATCCTTGATGCAATCCAACTGAAATAGGAAAATACTTGTTCAAAAATTAACTTTTCTTTTATGTTCATCTCTTCAATCAACAAAAGGTGCTTTCCTTAAAACTTGACGTCTTAAGGCAATGCACGTATCCTATGCAATGAATAATTGTGCCTGCTTGGATGGTCTGGCGCCTAGCCTGAGCTACTAGGCTAGTGCTTGGGTTGCCTTTAACAGCACATGCTTATCCTTGAATATAGTACAAACTTAGATTACTCTATACACCTGGTTTGTCCTTTTTTTTCTTTTTGCATTGAATTTCTGTAAATGTCTACTTCAGAAATTCTTAACCAAGCATCCCGCAAAATGACATAAATTATGAAAGCAGCTGGGGAAGAAAGAGAATCAGAGTTGTAAATGACCTAGTACTACATACATGCATATGCAGTATCTTCACAATGTAACTTACTATTTGAAACTTCCCCTATGGTTATCTGGCTTATAAATAAATATACTTATAGATAATTGTATTTCAATATTGGATTCATTATAATTTAGAAATACAATTGAGAAAACTCATTTTTAATTTTTTATTCCATCAAAATTTATGGAATTTACTACAAATTCCAAAATCATTTTTTCTTTGTTGGTTAATGTGTATGTACTATTATGGCTATCATTGGTAACCTAATTGAGGTATGGTCATGTCAGCTTCCATTGAGTCGGGATAAATTTTAGCTAAATCAAATTCTAGAAGAAAATAAGTAAAACTGCAAATTTGGAGCCTTTTTTTTTTTGCAAACACAAGCACTACAAAAAACTAGATAGGATAATCTTAACTATTAGTATAACAGAAACTTTCTTTTTATTTTGAAGACCAAACAATATTCCTCAAATTTAAGGGAAAATTCTATAAGATGGTGGTGAGACCTGCAATGCTTTATGATGCGAATGTTGGGTATTTAAAGAGAAGCATAATGTTAAGTGTTGATTGGTGGCTTCACTCATAGAGATAGAACGCGAAATGAGTATATACGTGAAAGGTTGGAGTAACTCCAGCGCCATATAAGATTAGAGAAAGTCACTTTAGATGACTTGGTCACATAAAACGTCAGCTTTCTGATGGCTCTGTTAGGTGACTAGATGTATTAGATTTTGCCTATCTTAAGAAAGATAGAGGTAGTCTTGAAAATACTTGGTTAGAAAATATTAGAAATGTCCTTTTTTATTAGATTTAAATTAGAATTTGACTCTTAATATGCCAATGAAGAAAAAAGTTACATGTTGCCGACCGCACAGAGTGGGATAAAGGCTTGATGTTATTGTTGGTTGTTATTGGTCATTTAGTAAAGCTAAGAATTAGGTCCTGTTTGCATTACAAGCACATGAAGTTTTGTGTTTAGTAACACATCCTTTATAGATGAGCATGTTGTCTGTCTAGTTTTTTTACATAAAACATTTAATATCAGAAACATGTATGCTTGTGTAAAATGACCTTGTATTTTGTCATAAGCACTTTAAACAAAGATAGTTAAATATAACACCAAATTTGTATGTTTATTTGATACTATTTTTTAATTCGTAAAAGAAAATAGAGCATTGTAGTCCCTCTATTTAGTTCAGTTATTTTTCAGAGAGTCATACTTGAGGGCTTTCTATATGTAGGAGCTGAAGTTATAAAGCAAATTTCTGATGTTAAATTAATACTTGCAATTTCATGCGGTTTATTTGTTAATTACAAATAATTGTATTATTTTTTCATTCATACAACAACAATGACAACAAAAATATCGAGTCTTTATCCTGCTACGTGGGGTTGACTACATGAATCGGTTGTCTCTATTGTATCCTGTTAAGCCTTTATCTTGTTCATTCATACAAGTTGGCAATATTTTACCGTAAGGAATTTTACATCTCTAATATTCAGATACTCCTATTTCATTGCAACTGACTGCCTTTTTGCTTATGCTTGTGTGCTCCATGCCTTGATGTAATTTTGCTTTCTTACAGAGTATGATATGGTAGAAGATGTATACTCTGTTTCTTATATTGTGAATATTCTGTTTAAGTATTTGTTTTCCTGTTGTGCAGTGATATTCTTTTTGACCTTCTTGATGTGTTGAACAAGCGCTTAACAGAGTTAGATGTGTCAACCATCCTGACAATGCTGCAATGTTAGTTTCTCTGATTTTTGCAATTTTAAACAATATTCTCACGACTAATCTAGACAGACTTACAACCCTATTTAAAAATCCTTATTTTCTCCTCTGTTTGTCATTTAACTCATCTTTCAGATGATAGTTTATTGTGCATTTCTTCAAGTTTCTTTCCGATGATAATCTGATAATAAATTGAATAGGTTGTGGAATGAAGCTAAGAGGTGATGATCCAATTTCCATGAAATGTTTTGTTGTTACAATCCAGAACAGAGTTAATGAATTGAAGTCTGATAAGAGCATCAAAGAAGGGGAGCCAAGGATAAATAGTAAAAGGGTATGATAGGTATCCAGATACTTTTCCTATTATCACTTTATGAACATGTTTTGTGTTCTAATTCAGTTGATCTGCAGATGGAATTCATGCTTGAGACTATATGTGATATAAAGAACAACAAGAAGAGATCAAAAGAGGATCCAGCTCATCATACGAGGATAAAGAAATGGTTACAAAAGGTTATTTTATTGGCTTGTTTTCTGATTTCTGATTTAGATTTCATAGATGTAGCAGAGTAAATTGTTTTTCACATTTGTGGTTCTCTATTGTGAAATTAATTGTTTTCCAAAACTGTTTACTTGTGCATGTTTAATCATCTCCATGGTACTTCTGACCGATTTGGATACTTTTGTATAATTTTGCTTGCAGTTTGTCCTTTGGAGGTCGTGGATTTTCTCGATTCATTCTTCTATTATTTTAGTTGTCTCATTAGCCTATATGTTTACACTCAAAAACGTTTCTGCAGTTACGAGTAGAAGATGTTCTTCTTCGAGGTCTCACTTGGAGTAAGCTTCTTGACCCTCAGAAGAAAGGACAATGGTGGCATTCAGGGGAAATCAGTTCAACCAAGATTGATTTTGAAGAAGTGGCAACTACCGTCAACAAGGAGGTGCAAGAAGCTCAAAAACTAGTTCAGCTTGCAGCTGCACAAAGGATGAATACTGATGCAAGAAGGGCTATTTTTTGCATAATTATGAGTGGAGAAGACTACATTGATTCTTTCGAGAAGATATTGCGACTAGATTTGTCTGGGAAAAAGGTTTGTAATATGGATGTGGACGACTACTGAATCATTTTCATTTGTGCATTATAGTATGTTTTTGTATGCAGTGTTTCTTGAGTTTTTATTAATTGTTCAGGATAGAGAAATCATGAGAGTCCTTATTGACTGCTGCTTGCAAGAGAAAGTGTTCAACAAGTATTACACAGTTTTGGCTTCCAAGTTTTGCAGCCATGACAAAAACCACAAGTTTACTTTACAGGTGTGTTTATGTTCCCCAATCTTAATTTTTTAATTTTATTTCAATCTTATCTATTTTTTCATGTCTCCTACTTTTTAAAGTTGCTTCTCATTTTATCGGCATCTAAGTACAAGAGTTTTCTTCTTGAAATATATCCTTCAGGAGCTCATATTACGTTGAATTGTTGGCTTGAATGCTGGTTTTTAAGGTTTCATTATGTGACAAACCCCATACATGACCTTAGGACCGCGGAGAACCGTGCTGGTAAATAATCACCAAAGCTTGGTCAAGCTGCTCCCCTTTTGACGGGCTGTTATCTAGAGTTCTATAGAATTGTCTCACACCTTAGGTTTTTTCTATTGTTGACCTCTGTACAATACCTAAAAGAAACAAAAATGAAATCATACCTTGACCTTTGGATCCAGAATTTCCGCTGAAATCCCGGTTGGAATCCTCGTATCCGTCGAGAAGATGTCCAAATCCCCGAAATCCCACCCGAAATCCTGCTCGAGCCGCTTGACTCGCGTCTCTTCCCAGATTTCCTGCGACGTTGCCTCGATCGAACTGCCACAGGCGTCGTTAAATAGAAGCCGAGCTCCTCATTCGCCACTTCCTTCCGCACACATGAAACCCCCTGCCAAGCTCCTCTTGCCTCAGCTCTCCCGATCTTCTGCCGATCCCGAGTTCCTCCCTCTCCCATTCGCAAATCCCATACGACCCCAACTCCCGACCTCCAGCACCTGTAGCCCGAGCTCCGATCTCCTCAGCCCGACGACCTCCACTTCTTCGCTTCTTCTTCCCACCCAAGAGCTCCAAGCTTCCGATCCTCCATCTCCCTTTCCCTTCTCTGTCCGAGAAGAACCTCAGGCCGACCAAACGTCCCCCTCTTCCATCCCGACACCCTTCCGATCCCTTCGGCCGAGAGAAACAGAGAGAAAGAGAGAGAGATTGCCGCCTACCTCCTCTTGTCGACGTCTCCTTCCCGATCGAGAGTCACGACATTTTGATCGGGACACAGGAACGGGAGCTCGTTTATAGTGAAGGTAACTTTCTTCTGTTTGCGTGCTCCTTCGGCCAAGTCCAGTAAAGCAGCCGAATAGAGAAGAGAAGGAAGGGTAGGATTTAACTCACTGTAGGATTGAGCAGTTGATTAAATCCTACTAATCATGTCCTAATCATGCTTAAAACATGTTAATTAATTATAATTGATTAGATTTAATATTAATTAATTATTTTTAATTATAAATTAGTTATAATTAGTTAAAATTAAGTATAATTAATTATGTTTAATTTTAATTATTTATAATTAAAATTATTTTAATCATAATTAACTAAGTTTAATTATGATTAGTTTTTTAATTATAATAATTTTTTATTAATCATATATTAATTATACATAATTAAAACTAATTGTGATTAATTATTTTTAATCATAATTGATTATAATTATTATTATTACTAATTATAAGAAGAGAAGAAAAATACATCTCTTACCTTTTTCTCCCCCGATCCATGCCGACCCCGCGCAGGTATAACTTCTAAACCCTAGAACTCCGAGAACCGATTTCAACACATTCATCGAGACAAAATGACCACCTATACACGCTTTTCTTAGCGTGGTGGGAGGGAGTGTGTCACGACGCTTGCGAGGAAGCGGGTAATCACCGAAAATCCCTTCTTCGAAGTTCGTATCGCCTTGGAAACCCCGCCTATACACGCTTTTCTTAGCGTGGTGGGAAGGGAGCCTGGTGCGATGCGTACGACGAAGCGGGGATACCCATAAGTACCCGCTTGCGAAAAAAAAAAACTTTCTTGCAAAATATTTTCAAAAAATACTCATACACGCTTTTCTTAGCGTGGTGGGGGATCAAAAAAATTACACGGCCACGGTGTCCTCGAAAGAGGGCACCTATCATACACGCTTTTCTTAGCGTGGTGGGAAAGGCCCAGTTTTTCGTAGTTTTCCCCTAAACGAGGGAGACGTTAGAAGGCTGCCGAAATTTCGGGTGAACATAATGCTACACTTGAACATTAATTGGAGCATCAAATGGACTTAATTCAAATAACCAAATAACTTCAAATGCAAACGAAACAAAGAATGGCTCGAACTGAAGGGACCACAGAAAACTAGAACTTGAACTTAGACTCAGATTTGAACTCAAGCAAGAACTACAATGGACTTGATGAACTACAAAGGACTACACTCAAGCTTGATTTGAGCATTGAAAGAACTTGGCCTAGCAACAAATGACTTAAGTGAACTCAAACATAAATATTGCTAGAACTTGAAACTTATACTTTGGACATGAATTGAACATTTGAACTCAAGCAAATACTTGAGTTGGGCTACAAAGAACTTGAACTCATGCAAAGAACTTGTACTTGAGATTGTAGTTTGGGACAACTACAAGGATCACTTGAATTCAAATCAGAAAACAACTAAAGACATGTAGACATGCACTTGAACTTGGAACTTGAACTCAAGTCGAACCATAGCACAAGGAATTCAAATGAATCATAAGCAATGTTTAAAATTGCGTATTCGAGTATTGAGGCGTTTTTTATTCGTGAGGCGAGACGTAAGCCTCAAAATCAAAAGATTGCGTAAACATAAAATGATAAATTTTTTATATACTAATGAGTGAATAATATAAAACATAAAAAAATATAAGATATGAAGTGAAATCAAAATATCCCAATAATAAGACAACATGAAATATAGTTCAAATCAAAATTCTATTTTTCCCAAATCCTAGTATTCTTTTCAATAACATATAATTCCAATTTCAAAAAACAAATAACAATGATGTATCACATAAGAACTCATAAGTCATCAACACTGTCATCACTAAGGGGTTCTTCATTTGAATCATCATTATGATGAACTGCTCTCTCCCCTTCCTCTCCTATAGAGTCCAATGTCAGGCATTTACTTCAAGATTTATGTAAGTTTTAATATATATATATATATATATATATATATATATATATATATATATATATATATATATATATATATATATAGTGTAAGGCGTAAGCCTCATGCCAGTGAGGCGAGGCGGGCCTCAACCAAGTTGAGGCGCAAGCGTCATAAAAAAAACTCGAGGCGTAAGCATCGAGGCGTTTTTTACTAGAATTTCGCAAAGGCGGGCCTCAAGGCGAGCCTCATATTACGCAATTTTAAATCATGATCATAAGATATTTGAACTTGAATGAACAAACCATATAGAACCAATCTCTTGACAATGAAGAGTTGGACCCAAGCATGAAGGAGCTTGATATCATGCTCAAAGTGAAGTTATAGCAATTCCTAATTAAATACAAGAGGTACACACCAGATATAATGGTAGAGCCTCATGGACAACAACAGTTCACATTCAATGAATGTAGCACCTTACAAACCAATGCAAGAAAGAAGTGGAAAGGATATCATCCATACTCTTGATAATAATGAGTTGTCACTTTAATTTGAGGATGAGCAGAGATGGTTATAGTAAGTGGTGCAAGTATTGACAATGTATGATGAGCACAATCCATCCAACATGTTAATACACAAAGCAAATATGCTAATTCTACCTACAGACGACGAAACCAGTGATACTTCATAGATGGTGAATCATTTATGAATAATACACATGGATACAACGATTCTTCGACAAGAGATACATGATGAATGTGATGACTTGCTAACCATCATACGCAATATAGTAGGTCTACAAGTAAAGAAAGAGGAATTTTAAGGATATAACTTCCTTCCAACCAATATTGGCCAGTTTATAAATAAATACACAACGTTCTATCTACAGGAAATCATGTTTGATGTAGTCCTTTGGGAAGATAACAACTACTGAAATGCTATGAATACAAAGGAGCATTAGTAAAGCACATGAGAAATGATGATAAATGAAAGCGCCTACAAGTTATGTAGCAAGAGCTGATAAATGTTGTAATGCTCTTGTAGTCAACCATCATTCAACATCAAGTAAATGTATTGGACCTCTATAAGCAAGAAACGAAGATCTGCAATATATATCAGCTCTCTACAAAGACAGATGTACGTGCCACATGTTATTTATGGGTAGATGCAGAAAGACTTCAGTAAATGCAGTATCCTGAAGTCAATTTCAGTCCGTGAAGGAATACATCTACCTGCTTATGAGAAACAAAAACAAATGTACTGAAAAAGCCAAAGACTGTAGCCACATGTTGTACACCTAATACATCATCGACAAGAAAATCACAAGAGAGTTGCAGCAGATGCGAGCATATACAACTTAAAGCAGGAGATTAGTTAGTGCATTACGATCCACCTACAGAAAGCGACGAGTAGTGCACGACAGTCTACATGTACGAAGCAGCGAACAACTAAACTCAGAAGCTGCTACGCCACGCCACCGGATCTGCAATCTCCGTATAGTCAGACATAAGGTGTCTACAAATATTTCTAAATACTCCTGCACGTGCACTGTAATCTGTATACACATAGGTATACTAAAGGAGAAAATACAATCTCAATCCGCTTGGGCCCCGGCGAGCGTGTTATTGGTATACACGTGACGTCTAGGGATGCTGCGCGTGTTATTAAATTAAACTCAGTCCTCCTTAACAGGTAAAAAGGAGTTGACAGAGTTTAATTATAAAATGCCCCTAAACACCCGCATGGGCCTCGGCGAGCGTGTTATTGGTACACACGTGACGTCTAGGGATGCTGCGCGGGTCAATAAGTGAATTCAAGTTCGAACCCGATCCTTCTATACGGGTCAATAGAAGTCGACAGAGTTCGAACAATCAAACAAATATACGGTTGTGACGACCGTTATATTTGTCTTAATACATTTATATTAGGCCTTTAAGACCTATAACAACGAGAATTCACTATCAAGGGGCATAAAGCCTATGAAACCCGTTCCTCTGTCAACAGCCAGACAGAGTCGACAAGGTTCAAGCTTTAAATGTGACCCCGAACATCCTGATGATGGCCGTGTTGAATGCAGATCACAAACGGAGGGGTTCCCAAATATTTTTAAATGTCTCCTAAATATCCAGAGTTCATTTCAAATATTCCAAAGCTCCACCCAAAATACCCATAAAAATCCAGAAACTCCACAAAAATTCCAATAACCCAAAATTATTTAAAATTAAAATAATTCATCCATTCACTTAAGGCAAAATCCATCCACCCTCCGCAATAGTTTGCCGGGTGGACAAATTAAAATTTACTTTAGCTCACAAAGAGCTAAATGCCTAGTTGAAAATATCACTAGGATTCATTCTCAAACAATTTCCTGCTAGTAAGGACGTGGTACGTGTCCTATAACCGGCGTTCTCTGTTTAAAATTGCGCAATTAGAGGCGGGCCTTGAGGCGCGCCTTTGCGCAATTCTGCCCAAAAACGCCTCATAACCTACGCAATTCCAAGTCTTTAAGAGGCGTACGCCTCACCGGGACTGAGGCGCGCCTCAAAGGCGCAATTGCGCAATTCTTGGTGAGGCGTACGCCTCACTGGGATAGGGCCCACTCACTTAAAATGAACCCTTTTCTCTCCTTATACCCGAAAGCCTTCAGCAAACCCGACATTTCCCCCTCCCGCACGCTCCAGTTTGCGAAACAGAGATCCCGCACGCCGTCGGCCTCCTTCCCGCCGCTTCTCCTGCCGGCGCCGCCTCTCTCCGGCGAAGTGGAAACTTCCGGCCGCCCTTTAGGAGTACTCCACATTGGATTTTAGGTATTTTTATTAAGTTTAGGGTTATATTTTTCAAGTTTAAGAAAAACTAGGGTTTAGGTTTTTTTGATTTTTATTTTGTGTATTTGGTTTTTTGCTTTAGGAGACATGGTTAGAGGTAAAGAAAAGACGAATACGTCATTGCGGAGGGACCCTTCTTGGAAGTATAGTGTACAAGTTGACATTGGCGGCGGAGAGAAGAGCTATGTATATTTGAAATGTAATTTTTGCGATAAAGTGGTGAAGGGAGGTGTTACCCGCATGAAGGAACATCTATCATGCTCGCACAAAAATGTAGCATCCTGTGCAAAAGTGCCGGACAATGTGAAGGAAGAAATAAGTGCTTACATGAAGAAAACTACCACTGCTAAACACTTACAACAGGAGCAATTTGATGAAAGGGTCGAGCAAGATGTATATTTTGGGAGCGAGAGTGGAAAGGGCTCTTCCTCCACTATACATAGTAGAGGTGCACGGGATCCTATGGATCAGTATATGACTACTCCAGGAGTGGATATAGGAGAAGCAGAGATGATGCCTGCAGCTGGTACTAGAGAGGGGCGACGACAGGTTTGCATGGACATTGAGAGGTTTTTTTTTTGAGAATGCAATACCATTTAATGTTGCTACATCGCCTGCCTACTTCAGTATGTTGCGGTCTGTAGGATTGTATGGAAGAGGGTTGAAGGCATCTTCAATGTATGAGTTGCGAACATGGATTTTAAAAGAGGAGCTGCAGAACACAGAGCGGAGTATTCAACATGGATTCTTGAAAACAGTTGAATGGTGGATCCAATTTGGTGTAAGAGTGTTGGGCCTCACTTGTTCTTCTTCTGGGTGTGAGCGAAACTGGAGTACATATAGCCAAGTGCAAACAAAGAGAAGAAATCGTCTATCAACACTCAGAATGAACTCTCTGGTATATATTATGCACAACAAGAGGTTGAGAGAGAGGAGGTTGAGGAATAAGGGGTTGAAGGATGATGAGGACCCATTAGTGTGTGATGATGTGTCGTCTGATAATGAGTGGTTCATAGATGATGAGACAGATTTGCCATTATCAGACTTACAGTTAGAAGATCTAAGTGTGGATGTCTTGAGGGGCGAAGCAGATCAAGTTGGCACATCCACTAGTACTGCAGTTGGCACATCCACTAGCTCTGCAGCACAACAATCAAGTAAAGGTATTCCACAACTTCTTATATGCTATTACATTACATTTATGTCAAGTGAGCAATGAATATGAATACATGATAATGATCTTTTATCTTAATGAACAGGGAAGAGAAAAGTGAGTCATGTTGAAGATGAAGATGACATGTCATTCATAGATACAATTGGAGAAGAAGATTCACTTGAAGACCCATTTAGTGATGAGATATGATTTCATTTTATATGTTTTTTATATTTTGGGAGTTTTGTTAAACTAAAATTTTGTGATTTTGTACTTTGGGACATAATTTTATTGCATTTACTTTCTTATTTTCCACTATTGCTATTATTTTCCTGCTAAAATCCTTAATTTTTCATTTACGCAATTCTGTGTTCATGAGGCTTACGCCTCAGACCGCCTCAAGGCTTACGCCTCGCCTCACGGACGAAAACCGCCTCGAGGCGCAGTTACGCAATTTTAAACCTTGCCGGCGGTTTTGTCGCCAAATGGCACCGCAGGATAAACGGTTATGACCCGGGGCCCTCTGAACCAAGTGGTTTTGCCGCCAAATGGCACCACGAAATACCGGTTATGGCCAGAGCCAATACGTTCCTTATTGGCATTAAATCCTTGGGATATGAATCAATAGGATATGATCGATAGGGCACAAAGCCCTCTATAAGCTAAGGTGGATTCAAATTTGTCCCTTTAGACAAACATTCATCCCAGGTCTACAAGGTCCCCTTGGACGAAACAACCCATGGCTGCCGACAAGGATCCTTCTGTCAGGTTGGGTCGACTACCTCCTCTGACTAAGTAGACCAGGGACCACGATGGCCCGGGACGACGGAACCATGGGATCTTGATCGGGTTTTCATCCATTCCCCCACCATCCGCTTTAAGTGCAAGATTGTGCAATTTTCAATTTTAAATATCAAACGCTCAAATATCTCAACATATCTCAACCCAAGTTTCCAAACTTCTAAATTTTCAAACTCCAAACTCATTGCTACTACTATAGCCAGATAACATGTATGTTCTACGTATCTGATTGACGACTAGCCTTAATCGAAAGTTCTCTCTCGTTATCGGGAGGGGTAATTAACTATAGGGGCTTGTGCCTATAGGAAACCAGAACTCAGATCATAAAGTCCTCGCAAAATGAGGGCGAAATCTCTGGGTAGTGTCTTATCTACAAACTCATATGCCTTCCAAAATTTACCTCGGAACTTATTCCATTAAAACTTCCTCGCCGAATAAAAAGAAAAGCGAGCGGAGGCCGGGGCCGAATTTTCGGAGCCCACAGATTTCTACCCACATTTATAGGTTTTGGGTACCTTGAATGTCATTTAAAAAATACTTTAATTCAATATTGTGAAAATCAGTCCGGACATAGAATCGGAAGAAGGAAAGGTTTATGATTTAATGAATCAACTGGGATCAAAGTGTGGGTTGAATGAGATGGTGTAATAAATATGAAAATTATTTAAATAAAATTTAAATGATAGAATAATAATGTAATAATAGAAATTTTTGATTAAATAATAAATTGAAGTTACACATTAATAATATGTTATATAATTTAAACATATTCAATCTTCTTTATTTATCTTCAATTCAAGTTTAGCCAAAATTAATTACTGGAGTTAAATGTGGTCGTTATTGTTTGTTAAGTATAACCTAATTAACTTATTTTGCTTTATTATCCTAATTAACTCTTATTTTATGAATAAATTTTTTTCCTTAATCCTTTGGCATTAATTATATTGACTTGTTTCCTAGATGCATCTTCAATCATCCTTTTTATAGGCACAAACCCTCAATATCTATTTTCACTCATCTTTATTAGGTCTTATTTTAACACTTTATATGTTATAGCTATTTCTCAATATATCTTTAGTTTAACTATATATTCATCTCAGCATTATCATTTTAGTCAAACTCATCTTAACTATCAGTGATTTATATATCTCTCTCATCAATTAAATGAATGTATCTTAATGATCCAATTACTAATTTAGAAAATTTAAATTTTAAGTCTTAATGATATTATCTTTTTACATAATGCTCTTCATTGCATTTCTCAATTTTGATAACTGAACCTCAGCAAAGAACTTATAAGAAATCTCTATTTAAATTGTTTTTATTGGATATAATAGATCCTAGTTGCTTAAATCTATCACTTGTAGGTATGAATTTCTTTTTTTATATTATTGGCTTATAATTATCAAAATTTTACTCCACAAAAAACGCATATCATATATTCGGTTTGTCCTCTATCAACTTAAGCAATTAACAGTCGTCATAATAATCTTATTTTCACATAACACTTCTAATACACTTATCTTGTCTCCATGATATCTTGAAAGCTATATTCTCATTTAGGACAAATTTTTAAATGCTATTCACTGTAAAGTTAATAAGTGGAAAGATTACGTTGAAAAGGAAATTAGTGGAGGCAAACCAGTCGTTAAATTTGCTAATGACTTGCTTGCCACCTGTCGTCCCCCTCCACTGTGGCAGCTCTGAGCGACGAGTCGTTCGGAAGTCAAATTACTGCCCAGCCGTGCGGAAGCGAAACGATTGGCCCAATGAAAAAAGGAAATAAATTAAATTTGTAAATTATATTTTAGTAAAATTAACAAATTAGATTAATCTATTAAATTAGTAAATTATAGTTTAGGTAAAGTAATAAATTAAAATAGTAAATTTTTTATTTAATGCATTAAGCTAGAATGTTACTAAAATAATTTACTAATTTACTAATTTAATTTATTACTTTTCCTAAAATATAATTTGCTAATTTAATAGTTTAATCTAATCTGTTAATTTTATTAAATATAATTTGTAAATATAATTTAATAATTTAATTTATTCCTTTTTCAATGGGCCAATCATTTGGCTCCGTAAGACGGGGCAATCATTTAGCTTCCGAATGACTCGCCGCTCGTGCTGCCACGTGGCTTCTACGGTGGAGGGGGACGATAGGTGACAAGCAAGTCATTAACAAATTTAACTACTGGTTTGCCTCCGTTAATTTCCTTTTCAACGTAATATTTCCGCTTATTAAATTTTACAGCGTATCGTTTTTAAAATTTTAAAAATTTGTCCTCTCATTTATACCCTATTCTTCTATATGAATACTTAAATCTAAATTGATTTTTTGATACCTAAACTTAGTGCACAGGTTTTTCACTTGACTTTTTGATATTATTTATTGTTAATTATTATTTACACATCAGCTAAATTAATTTTTTTTCTGATCGACGACACCGATCAATATGGTTGTCGATCTTAGATGTTTTCGTTGCTTCAGACATGTCGGCACTTCTTGTTTCATAAATAGAGGCCATTTCAACGATTTGGTTTTTTGGTTAACACACGTCAGATTAGTTTTGCACGACTTTGAGCTCTTTTGCTTTCGAAATTCATCTTGCAGGTTTGATCGAATTCCAACACTAATATTGAGGTCGACAAAGAGGTTTCACAATCTCCCTCATTTTAATAACTGATGCTTTGTTAGTATTCTTATCCCATAATCATCCACTAAGTAGATATGATTCTAGAGGTGGTCCTTATAAGTTTAAGTGGTGGCTCCCACCTTATTGCACTGTCTGATACAATGTTCAAGATGTGACTTTCATGGTATAGCACTTTGTCATGTATGTCATTTCTCATCTTTCAGTTTGTGTATTTTTTTGATACCATTTTGTAACGGCACAGTCTTAGCTATTGATGTATTATTCACTTTGACCTAATGACATCATAATTTTATCTAGTTGGTGTAACTTCCCAGAAGGTCATCTATCTCAAAATTGCTCCCATACAAGCTCGCTTCACTTTAGTGTTTCTTAATGAAATTTCAACCATTACACTAAAAATTATCTCGAGGTTTAAAAGTTTGGCTTCATCTTACTTAAAAGATTTCATATTTTATTAGGATATTTATTTATTTTTATTAATTTTCTTAACTTCTTACCCATAATTTCATAATTAGTAGTATATGTTGTGGCCAAAATTTTTTTATTGAATTACAATTTTTTAGTGGAAGACAAGATTAGAGAGAGCCGCCTTAGATGGTTTGGTCACATTAAACGGAGGCCTTCCGATGACCCGGTTAGGAAAGTTGAGGTATTAGATTTAGCTTATGTTAAGAAAGGTAAAGGTAGACCTAAAAAGACTTGGTTAGAAAATATTAGAAATGATCTTTCTTTATTAGATTTAGATGAGAATTTGACTTTTAACCGACCACAATGGCGAAAAAGGATTCATGTAGCTGACCCCACGTAGTGGGACAAAGGCTTGATGATGATGTTGTTGTTGTTGTACCTTACAATTTTTACCAAAAAAAGCCTTCCAAAAAAAAAAAAAAAAAATCTATTTTTGATTTGGTAACATTATTTTTTTAAAGTAATTTATTGTTCCTCATTTGTTGAAATATGTATTCGTTATAACAAGATTATGCATCAAAGTATTGGTCATTTCATCATACTTCAGTTTATCTATCTTGAAATCTATCATAACTCATCATACTGAAACCTATATATCTATTTAAGTCAGCACTAAACATTATTTTCATTTCATCCACCCTTTCCAAAAATTTTCTTTTCAAAGTATATTCTATTCTATCTTAAGGAGTACAAACAATAATTTTTAAATGAAGTTCCTCAGATGAGTCGATGTCCTTGGAATTTTATTTTCCATTTTCATTTAGTTTCTTTCAAACATATAATATTCGTTCTAATAATAAAGCAGTGAATTCTTTACGGTGATCAAATCCATGTAGAAAATCATAGTTTTAATCCTAAATATTGTTTTTTTTGTGTGAGAAAACAATCAAAATAGTCCCTTGATTTTTTATGAAAGATCAAAATAGTCTACCAGTATATTAAATTTTTGATTTTTTTTTTAAGATTTGAGCGGCGAAAATAGTTCTTTAATATAGTTGGAGATTATTTTGATTCTCCTTAAAATAGTCTCACCGCTATTGCATTCCTTAATTTTTTTTTTCTTTTTGCAGTACTGCATATGGGATCACTTGAAAGAGATCGATTCAATGGAGCTGATCCGGTCGATGAACCTTGCAAGATTCATCTCTGAGATGCTCTCCTCTTTCTCCCTCTCCCTCTCGCTGCTTAAAACAGTCAATCTCATGGATCCATTGCAGCTCACCCCAAAAAGAATTATGCACTTCAGAATACTTTTTGAGGCGCTGTTCGAGAACACTGACGCCCTCATATGGAACGTATTCACCCGAGTGGCTGCTGCTCCCGAGCTCGAATCTTTAAGAAATAGCCTTCTCTTCTTCATTAAGCAGTATGTGGTGACTTCAAACTCAGAAAAAGCGCTTTCTCACAAGTTCAGAATCGCAAAGAAAGCGCTTGATAACGCAGCTGGAGTTCTCATGTAACTTATTTTTCTTGTCCCATTTTTGGTGCGCTTAGGGTTCTAATGTTTTGTTTGTCTATAAATGTTAGGTTCAGTGTATTTCCTGTTCTGGTTTAGTAACTTATGAATGAAGCATAGAGAAAACGCTGTATTTCCTATTATTATTATTATTTAAATTAAGAGATTGCTGCTAAAATATTCAGTTTATGCTAATTATTTTTGAGCCATTACTTTAAATCCTCTGCTGGAATTCAATATTTTTCGCCCCTATTTTTTTTCTTCGTGTGCCGAAAATACTAAATTTACATAGAACTTTGGCCTTCTAATGATCTAGTTTGAAGGGTAGATGTGTTAGATCTGTCTGTGTCGACGTTGAATGACATCCGGAGATCAATCAGAATGCACCACGTCATCTTTTCACTCGGTATCGTTGATGTGGTGGCACATTTTGATTGGTCTCCGGACAACGTTTTGCATCCGGTTTCCGCACAGGAGAATTTTTCCTTATGTACGCAGCTTACCTCGATCTCTTGGTTGATAGCTTTTAATCAATCAAAAAGTTAGTATTCTAAATTTACATGTGTGATGTGTGTGTGAGTTTATTTTAATTGGCTCAATAGTTCAAAAAAAGATTCGTTCTATTTTAAGAAAGTGAGGAAAATGAGGTAGATACCAAAATAATTGATTAGAAATATTACAAATTATATATTTTTATTGGATTTAAATATGAATTTGATTCATGATTAGACATGATGGGAAAAATATTTCATGTAGATGATCTCATTGTGTAAGATAAAATGGTCGTGAAAATACTATTTTTTTTTAATATAAATTTAGAAATGAATCATTGCTGTAGTGGATGATCTTGGCATTGTGATCTGCATATTTTATATGAGAATATAAGATAAATAAAATTAATTAAGTTTACTAATGACATTGAATCAAGGCTTGAAAAGTTCGTCTCTTATTTGTAGAATGGAAAAAATTTGGGTGGTTGGTGGGCGAACACGGTTGGGAACCCCCCATTCCGGGTTCGAATCTTCTCTACTACTGCCTCGCCTTTTTAGTGCAGCAAAACAAGTGTGAGCCCGATGCTGATGGGTGGCCACGCTAGGTTTTGTCGAGGGATTAGTTACGCCGCTTAGCGCTCTCTTTGGAGTGTGGCAGTGGGTAGACACCCTTGTTTCAAAAAAAAAATAAAAAAAAAAAATCACTGAATTTATTAAAAAAAAACGGCAATATAAAACTTGATCAATTAATCATATAATATACTGAAATTTAATTAATTAAATTGTTTGACTAAATTAGTCATTTGCATAATTTTCTCCCCATTTAATAAAATAAAACTCTGGCAAATAACTTCTATAAGACAGGCTAAACATCAAATTTCCAGTCAAATTAATACAAATTATTGAATTAAATGACAAAAGGCTGGCATATAAGTTAACAGTGAAGCCTTTTATAGAAATAATTATCAAATTAAGACAAAGCTGATTAGTTGAATATTTCATTAATTGTTGTATGGAGCCTAATTTATTTGGATTTTGGAATGTGTGGGCTCCATTAATAAACCATGCATTGTGATTAAAGAAAGAGTTAAATGGCTTTAAATTATTTATAATCACATATATTGGACTATTAGATTCAATTAAAAAAAAATTTGTTTTTAGTTAGCAGTCCTCCATCTTTAAAAAGGTATATTAAATTTCTGATTATAATTATAAATTCTTCTTAAATGTCAAAGATGGTGTTTTCAAGGAGGGGTGGTGAGTGATGGACTCAATATATTTGAGAAATTGATGGACTCAATATATATACATCTAAAAAAAAGATTTAAATTAATGATTACATTGATTGATTAATGGAAAAAATATTATTGTATATTTGTATTCGTTTGAGTTAATTTGATTAGGTCATTGCGAGTTAGAATTCGATTTCACCAAATCATTTATCTTGAGTTGCAAAAATGCTCAACTTTGCCAAGAGCTAAGACTTACAAAGTCGCCGATAAAGATTGACTCTACGTCACCCTAGTAGTAAGCTATGAAACTGAACTCAGAATATTCTTGAAGTAGCCTATTTATCAAGGCCATTAACTCGTAAAACTCGACTACTCATGTAAAACATCAAAATTCTACTATAATCACCCTTATGTGCCATTGACATTGAACCACACATGTAAAGAGATCAAGAGTTATTGATTGGGCATCGAAAAGACATGATCTTGTGCATGGGTCAAACTATGCCTCTAATAACACTAAATCTACTAAAGAATTTTTTTCTCAAAATTTCTTTTTTCCTCCCCTTTCTAGTGAGGACCAATATGTGATTATAGTAGAATTTTGATGTTTTGTCAACCTTTGTATACAACAACCTTATTTGCTCATCACTACTTGCTATCAAGGCCTATTATCATTCTGATCACTATAATTCACTATTGCTCACCACACTCATCATAACAATTTATCGTCCATCGCCTCTTCGGTATATAGTTAGAGAAGGTGGGATTATATTATAATGCTTTAGGCTACATAAGCTATTTACCTAATGCTTGTGTTGGGCACTTATTTGTCCTTGCCCTCCATTATTATTATTATTATTTTTGGTGAAAGAACATCCTTTTGTGTGTAAACAACAAAAACTCTTCTAATAATATAGAAAATATTTAAAAAGTGAGGTTAATTTTTACCCTAATATATGATCTGTAACGATAGAAAGGTCGTAGAAGTATAATGCCATAAACTTTTTAGGTAATTCATTTTCACGTAATATTTAAGGGATTTTTATTCCAATGCACCAGATAAATACAAATTATACGTCTTCCCGACACCCAAAGATCCTCTCTTTATCATTAATAACATACTCTGCTAGTAATTCGAACAACTTAATTGAATCTTTCAACTTTTTTTTTTTTTTTGCTTCATAATCTCAAATTTTATTTATCTATAGTGTTGATTATAGACTTCGTTCATGATAATAATATATGTCAAATATATTTTGGGGCAAATCTAAAACCACTCCGATATTGAAAAGAAAATGCATCTATGTCCTACAAAATAATAAATTATATTATATTGCTAAGGAATATGATATCACTATAATCATTTGATACTAGCATTATGCTTGTTGCCTTGCTATCTAACAAAGTAGTTGGTGTATTTAGTTGCTGAAATAATGTCATGCATGTTACTTCTTTGCACTATATTTTTCCTTTCTTTGGAGTTATTTACAATCTCTGCCATGCAATATTTAAAGCAAGATAACTATTTTTTATCAATTTGGGTGAAGAGGATCAATAATATATGCATTCAATAATATATACCTATTATTTGATGGATTTGTGAAATCTTTAGCTAAATAATTCTTATTTTACTCAAGCTTCTTCTTAAATTAAACCATTTTTACAACATGTTTATAATATCAACCTTTGTATATCCTCTTTATTTATAATCTAAGCTCTTTATGTGTTCTCTTAATTTATAATCCTAATGGATAGAGCGATATCTCAATTATCCGTTAACAACATTATCATTAGTTTTTGTATGATTGCTTGATATAGTATCATAGCTCACCTGGACGATAAATTTTTTTTATTTTATTTATACAACGATTGAGAGTTATAATAAGTTATTATTGTGCCAACGGACAAAGAGTGACGACTCTATTTAATGAGCCAACAATTTACTAATACAAACATGATACTAAAAAAGACCTATTAAGCAAATATTTCTTACTTGTTTAGTGTGACTATATAAATGCATGTTATTGAGATATTATTTTTGTTACTATATGAATTTATTGTTACTGTATTATTTTACTTCTCCTGCCAATGATTTTATTGTTACCAATATGGACACCGATACTATTTGATACTATTGATTCACTGTATTGATACTGCGTATGTGACATACGTTGCATATGATATACTGAGCATGTGATTAAAATACTGATTTGATATTGATATAGAATAATTGAATAGCATGTGTGTCATGACCCAACCTGACTGGAACAAGCCCCATCGCATCGAGTCGCGACGGATGAATCTAGAATCTAGCTTTGGAATATAGTTTCAGACTTTCTTTCGAATAATCAGATATACAGAAAAAATAGAGCTACTATAAACTTCCAAATATACAGAAAAGTTCATCCATAATTTTCTTCTTTCTTTCATCAAAATAATCATGTACAATACAGTGCATGGCTATAAACAGAAAGAACAGAATAGACACGACCATACAAAAATCAAAAGTACAAAAATACCTAATCTCAGATCAAACACATAACAGCTAGTCCAACACCTCCTTCCCTTTCCCAGTACCTGAAAACAACGCAGATAACAAGGATGAGCTAATATCTCAGCAAGACTACACTAGCCAGTCAAAATCTCCAGAAACCCACATCCAAAAATACATCAGAATAGTTTATTCAAGTAGCCGTACAAAATTCAGATAATCGTACAGAAACTCATATAATCAAATAGAATACATATATGCGTACAAAACATATAATCAAATAAAAATCAAATAATTGATACAGAAGAACTGAATTCATTTCATATAACAGAATTATGCAAATCAAATATCAAATCAGAGTTCAGATTGTATTTCAAATCACATATCATAGAATCGTATAAATCCTAAATCACATTATCAAAGCAGATAAGATCACATATCACATATCCCTGACTCAGATAGAATCTCAATGGATTCTGACCCCTTATGTCTCCCTTCCTTGACAGAAACAGAATCTCAAGGGATTCTAGCCCCTTATGCATCCCTTGTGCTTACAGCACCAGAATATATCATATATACAGAATTATCAGATTAAAATTTAATTTCAGATTCTCGGACCCTGACAAAATCTCAAAGGATTCTGGCCCCTTATACCTTCCTTCCCTGACACAGATAGAATCTCAAAGGATTCCGGCCCCTTATAGCTCCCTTATGGTAGCATTCAAACACATCAAATCAATCAAATTTAGAAAAATCGGATTACATTAGAAAAATTGTCAGCGGCATAACGGCGGTCCATAGAAATTTCAACAGATCAAATTCACAGTTTCAGAAAATTACCAAATTACCACAGATAGTATAAAACATCATTTTAAGACTTTCATTGTATTGAAGCAATAATTTTTAACATCCAGATAATTTTCTATTCGATGAAAACTCCGCAGAATTCAAAATACATGATGAAAATCTTCAAGAAAATACTCAAAACGTATAAAATCATCATCTCTAAAACATACCAAAAGTTACGCAGTAAAAGTTTTACCGATGCAAAGTTATACCCGTTTTTCGCTAACGGAAAATGAATTCGAAACAGAAAATCCGACAAAAATCATATTTCTGAAAATTGAGAAAGGAATAATGTGCCTTACCTCGAGGCGGTCAACTTTCGTAACTACGGCGACGGATGAAATCAGACCGAAGTAGCCAAAAACGTGAATTTCTCCTTCTTTCCTCCATTTTTCTCTCTCCTGCCCTTTTCTCTCTCTTCAAAATGACACTATTCAGATATTTATATAACAGGATCATCCAGGACGATGCCCCGATCATCCCAGGACGATCTCCTCTGGACACAGATAGTACAGACGAAAATTAATTCCAATTTTTTGTCCCTGGACGAGTTGATCTCTGGAAAAATTTTGTACGGACGAACCTACCTTCGTCCTGGACGAATCTTTCTGTCACCAAATTTATAACTTATCATCCCGGACGAACTCCACTTCGTCCGGACGAACCTGGAAGGAAAACATGGAAAAATGGCTTTCACAATCTCCCCACCTTCAGAACAATGTCGTCCTCAACATTCCCAAAGCAAAACGGAGTCAAAACAGATTCAGATATAATTGTCTCATATATGACTCCTTCTCCCAAGTAGCCTCTCTCGCTGTTCTATGTTTCCACTGAACCTTAACCATCAGAATCTGTTTATTTCTCAACTTTCGCACATTATAAGCTAAAATCTTTTCAGGCTCTTCCTTGTACTACAGATTTGCCTGAACCTCAACATCATCAGCAGAAAGTTTTTTTCCAGAATCATATATCCACTTTCTCAAAGAGGATACGTGAAACACATTGTGTATATCAAACATCTGATTAGATAATAATAATCTATAAAAAAATTTCCAACCATTTCGATGATTTCAAAAGGTCCAACATACTTTGGACTGAGCTTGCTTACTCTTCCAAATCTGCTAACACCTTTCATCAGACTAACTTTGACATATACAAAGTCACCAATCTGAAATTCAACAAATCTGTGCTTCTGATTGTAATACCTCTGTTGTCTATCTTGTGCAACTTTCAATCTTTCTTTAATCAAATTAATTTTTATAACAGTTTCATCCACAAAAGTTGAACCCATTACTTGTCTATCTCCCACCTCAATCAAAGTCAAAGGAGTTCTACACTTTCTGCCATACAGAGCTTCGTAAGGTGCCATACCAATGCTTGATTGATAACTGTTATTATAAGCAAATTCTATCAGTGGGATATGATCTTCCCAACTGCCTCCAAAATCCAAAACACATAATCTTAGAAGATCTTCCAGTACCTGAATAATCCTCTCAGACTGTCTATCAGTCTGCGGATGGAAAAACATACTGAAATGCAACTTCGTACCCAATCCTTGCTAAATACCTCTACAAAGTCTGGAAGTAAACCGTCCATCCCGATCAAATATAATCACTTTTGGCACACCATGTAATATGACAATTTCTTTAACATAAATATGGGCAAACTTTTCCACCGGATCCCTTTGTCTGATCAGAAGAAAATGTGCAGACTTCGTTAATCGATCGATAATCACCCAAATAACTTCATGTCCTTGCCTCGATCTGAGAAAACCTATAGCAAAATCCATCGTCACCTCTTCCCACCTTCACTCAGGGATAGACAACGACTGCAAAAGACATCCTGGTCGCTGATGCTCTGCCTTCACTAACTGACAGGCTTCGCATTTCAAAACGAACTCCGATATGTTCTTTTTCATTCCAGGCCACCAAAACAAGCTTTTCATATCTCCATACATCTTACCACTTTCTAGATGAATGGTATAGCCTGAATAATGAGCTTCGTGTAAAATCTCTTTCCTCAAATCTCCAAACATAAGAATCCACAACCTATTCTTACAGAAAATAATACCATAATTAGAAATTCGTAGTTCAGGTTTCTTACCAGATTCGATCTGATCAATCAACTTCAAACATTCAACATCTGACTTCTGAGCTTCATGAATCTTCTCTTCCAAAGAAGACTAAATATTCATCTGAGTCAAAATACCAGAATCCAGATCAGTAGAGGAAATCACCTCCAGTTGTAATCTTTCCATATCTCGTATCAGATACTCATCAGAAGTGAGCTGTAAACATGATAATCCAGAAGACTTCCTACTCAAGGCATCGACCACCACATTAGCCTTACTAGACTGATACTGAATAGTCAGATCATAATCTTTGATCAACTCAAGCCATCTTCTTTGCCTCAAATTCAGATCCTTCTGAGTAAAGATGTACTTCAAACTCTTATGATCTGTAAATATCTCACACCTGACACCATATAAGTAATGACGCCAAATCTTCAAAGCAAATACAATAGCATCCAATTTCAAATCATGTGTCGGGTAATTCTTTTCATATGATTTCAACTGTCTCGAGGCAAAAGCTATTACCTGACCATGCTGCATCAGAACACAACCCAAACTTTTAAGTGAAGCATCACTGAATACCTGAAATCCTTTCGTACCATATGTAAGTACTAACATTGGAGCAGAAGTCAAACAATCATTCAACTTCTGAAAACTAGCTTCACACTCCAGTGTCTAAACAAAAGCTACTGACTTCTGAGTCAATCTCGTCAGAGGTGCAGAAATCTAGGAAAATCTCTTTACAATTTTTTTAAAATATCCGGTCATACCCAAGAAATTATGTATCTCAAATACTATAGTAGGCCTTGGCCAATTAGCAACTGCTTGAATTTTTTAGGGATCAACAGAAATATCTTCACTGCTCATTACATGTCCCAGAAAAGAAATGCTCTTCAGTCAGAATTCGTACTTGGAAAATTTTGCATACAATTGATGATACTTCAAAGTCTCCAACACACTTCTCAAATGTCTGGCATGATCTTCCTCGGAAGGAGAATATACCAAAATATCATCTATGAAGACGATCACAAACTAATCCAGATAGTCTTTGAATATTGTTCATCAGATCCAAAAAAATAGCCAGTGCGTTGGTTACCCCAAATGGCATAACCGAAAACTCGTAATGCCCATACCGAGTACTGAAAGCTGTTTTCATAACATCAGCTTCCCTCACTTTCACCTGATAGTAACCAGATCTCAAATTGATCTTTGAGAATACAGAAGATCCAATAAGCTGATCAAACAAATCATCAATCCGTGGCAATGGATATTTATTCTTGATTGTGACTTTATTCAAATCTCTATAGTCAACACACATACGCATTATACCGTCCTTCTTTTTCACAAACAAAATAGGTGCTCCCCAAGGAGAAACACTAGGACGGATAAATCCTCTATCCACCAACTCTTGGAGCTGAACTTACAACTCCGCAAGTTCTTTTGGTGCCATCCTATACGGAGCCTTAGATATCAGAGCCGTACCCGAAAATACATCAATACAGAATTCAACATCTCTGTCCAGAGGTAAACCAATCAACTCCTCAGAAAATACATCTGAAAAGTCTCGTACGACCGGGATATCAGAAATAGAACCCGCATCTATATTCATATCCCGTACTGATGCCAAAAACACCGTACAACCCTTCTTCCACAATCTTCTTACTTCTAACACAGAAATCAAACATGACAAAACACCTCTTAACCCTTGGAATATACACCTTTCACCCTCCATGAACAAGCTAACTTGTTTATTCAAATATTCAATCTGAGCCTCATACAGACTCAGCTAATTCATACCCAAAATAACGTCATATGAATAAATCGGCAACAAAATCAAACAAGACTTCCACTTCTTACCAGAAATTTCAATCTCACAGAAACAAAACTTTCGGGCTATCAAATTATTTCCAGCCGGCAAAAGAACAGAAAGCGAAACAGGTAATGTAACAGAATCTAGGTGCAAAACATCAAAATAATACTTGGAAATAAATGAATGACTGGCTCCAAAATCAAACAAAACATGACAGGGATGTTTAGAAATGTAAATAGTACCTATCACCACATTCAGAGCATCTCGAGCTTCTTGCTGATCAAACTGTACACCCGTGGTTGAACTGGAGCTAGAGCTACAGAACTATCAGACTCCCTCTGATTACCACTAGGTGGTCTCCTTGCCACATAACCTGAACCACCAGTTCTACCAGATGATCCTTTAGAAATAGTACTGTGAGGAATTGTCCTCGGTCTTTCTGCTAGTCTAACAAAGCTCTCAAATCTGGACTCAGATCATCGATTAAATCCAGCTTGTGGACACTCTGCAATCCGATGTCCTAGCTGACTATATCTGAAACACTAACTCGTTATCCTGTAACACTGGCTAAAATATCTTCGTCCACAAGTTTGGTACATAGGTGCCCCACTGACTGACCCCGAACTGGCCACACTACCACTATTAGAAACTGTAGCAGATACTGACTATCCAGTCCTCTTAGAGTCTCTAGATACAAATCAATTTTTCTTCCCAGAAAAACTACCACCAGATGCACCACCACTGAATATCTTCCTGCTAGCAGTACACCGCTGCTGAGTAGTCATCAGATCATTCTTTATCAGTCGAGCTCTTTCCACAAGCTCAGATAAATCAGAAATATGAAATGGTACCAGGGGTTGCCTCAGACTATCCCGTAGTCCCCTCATAAATCTATAACATTTCTCTGCAGCAGTACTCACTAACTGTGGAGCATATCTGGCTAACGCAGTAAACTCTACCTCGTATTGCATAACTGTCTTGTTCCCTTGAACCAACCTCAGAAAATTCTTCTGCATTTGTTGTCTTGCAGAAGGGGGTACAAACTAAGATCTGAATACTTCAGAAAATTCTTCCCATGTAATCAGAGAGTTCAGTTTACCTTGGAATTTCTTCTCCTGCTGGCTCATCCACCAGCGTTCTGCCTCACCATCCAACAGAAAAACTGCTAATGGTACATTCTTATCCGGAGGACATTGCATGCCATCAAATGTCTTTTCCAATCTCCTCAACCAATCCTCAGCTGCTCTGGGCTCAACAGTGTCCTCAAACCTTGGCGGCTTCAATCTTAGAAATATTTGTAGATGTCTATCTACATCTTCAGATCTAACAGCAGAAACTCTATTCTGCGTCTCACTTATCATTTGAGCAACCAACGTAGCAAACTGTGAAACTGTATCTGAACCAACCACTAGGGCAGAACTATTCACAGGAGCTGCCTGACTAGCACTCTGCCCATAAGTCATATCTGAACTTGGCAGATCCATATCACACAGAATACAACTATGCACATAAAGAAAAAATAATAAAAACTCAGACAGACTGAAACTACCCCACCAACTTACTGATCAATTTCTATAGCTCTGTTTTACAATCCCATATTCCAAAATTATGCTCTAATACCACTTTAATTGTCATGTCCCAACCCGACTGGAACAAGTCCCATCGCGTCGAGTCACGATGGATGAATCCAGGATCTAGCTTTAGAATATAGTTTCAGAATTTCTTTCGAATAATCAGACATACAGAAAACACAGAGCTACTATAAACTTGCAAATATACATAAAAGTTCATCCATGATTTTCTTCTTTCTTTCATCAAAATAATCATGTACAATATAGTGCATGGCTATAAACAAAAAGAACAGAATATCCATGACCGTACAAAAATCAAAAGTATAAAAATACCTAATCTCAGATCAAACACAGAACGGATAGTCAAACACCTCCTTCCCTTTCTCAGAACCTGAAAATCACGTAGATAACAAGGATGAGCTAACAGCTCAACAAGACTACACTAACCAATCAAAATCTCCAGAAACTCACATCCAAAAATACATCAGAATAGTTTATTCAAGTAGCCATACAAAATTCAGATAATCGTACAGAAACTCCTATAATCAAATAGAATACAGATATGCGTATAAAATAGATAATCAAATAAAAATCAAATAACTGATATAGAAGAACCGAATTCATTTCATATAACAAAATTATGCAAATCAGAGTTCAGATCGTATTTCAAATCACATATCACAGAATCGTACAAATCCTAAAGCATATTGTCAAAGCAGATAAGA
Organism: Dendrobium huoshanense; assembly: GCA_016618105.1. NCBI lineage: Eukaryota > Viridiplantae > Streptophyta > Magnoliopsida > Asparagales > Orchidaceae > Dendrobium > Dendrobium huoshanense. The sequence continues at coordinate 20,815,477 of CM028359.1, read as the reverse complement.
TCACATATCACATATCCCTGACCCAGACAGAATCTCAACGGATTCTGACCCCTTATATCTCCCTTCCCTGACACAAACAGAATCTCAAATGATTCTGGCCCCTTATGCCTCCCTTATGCTTACAGCACCAGAATATATCAGATATACAAAATTATTAGATCAGAATTTATTTTCAGATTTCCAGACCTTGACAGAATCTCAAAAGATTTTGGCCCCTTATATCTCTCTTCCCTGATACAGACAGAATCCCAAAGGATTCTGGCCTCTTATAACTCCCTTATGATAACATTCAAACACATCAAATCAATCAAATTTAGAAAAATTGGATTACATTAGAAAAATTGTCAGCAACATAATGGCGGTCCACAGAAATTTCAATAGATCAAATTTACAGTTTCAGAAAATTACCAAATTATCACAGATAGTGTAAAACATCATTTTAAGACTTTCATTGTACTGAAGTAATATTTTTCAACATCTAGATAATTTTCTATTCGATGAAAACTCCACATAATTCAAAATACCCAGTGAAAATCTTACAGAAAATACTCAAAACGTATAAAATCATCATCTCTAAAACATACCAAAAGTTACGCGGTAAAAGTTTTACTTGTGCAAAGTTATACCTGTTTTTCGCTAACGGAAAATGAATTCGAAACAGAAAATCCATCAAAAATTATATTTCTGAAAATTGAGAAAGGCATAATGTGTTTTACCTCGAGGCGGTCAACTTTCGTAACTACGGCGACAGACGAAAACAGACCGAAGTCGCCAAAAAACGTGAATTTTCCTTCTTTCCTACGTTTTTCTCTCTCCTGCCCTTTTCTCTCTCTTCAAAATGACAATATTCAGATATTTATAGAACATGATCGTCCAGGACGATGCCCCGATTGTCCCGGGATGATCTCCTCTGGACACGGATCGTACAGACGAAAATTAATTCCAATTTTTTTTGTCCCTGGACAAGTTGCTCTCTGGAAAAATTTCGTACGGACAAACCTACCTTCGTCCTGAGACGAATCTCTCTGTCACCAAATTTATAACTGATCGTCCCGGATGAACTCCACTTCGTCCGGACGAACCTGGAAGAAAAGCATGGAAAACTGACTTTCACAATGTGTCTATCAATATAGGATTTTACTACATTGATATGATTTCGACAGTCTTTATCGATGCTTTGCTTTTACCTCTTTATATAATTTCTTACTGATTGATAATACTGATACGACGAATACTTTATTGATTCGACATTAATATTGGTTTACTTGTTTCCCCTATACTATTTTACTGACTTATGTATCATACTATTTTACAGTTTACAAATTCTATTGATGTTGCAAGTGAGTTTTATTATTTATGAACTGATTCTTGATCATATGACTATTAATATTATGAATTCACTAATAGCATGCATACTATTTCTTTACCGTATTTTGAATTTAATTATAAGATTTTGGTGATATGTTGGACTATTTAACTTATTATATGTGGTTTAAATGACTTTCTAATATGAACGTGAGACTGATTAGAATTCCTCAGGTTATGTTTCGTTTTATTTCAGTTATTCTTTTGTATTCATGAATTGAAGGATATGTTGTGATTATATGATTCCTAAATATTACATATAATTTATTTTTGGTCAATGAATATACATGTATATTGATATTTTGAATTATAGAAATGAAGTTAGATAATTTTGGTATTGTTAATAAAAGATAAAATAAAGAATTCTTTCAAATTAGATTTTGGAGCGTGGCAAGAGTAACCATTATTATGTGTAGTTTTAAAATTCCTCAGGAGAAGTTGATGGTTTATGGCCACATATAACATATTTGAAACAATGAAGACAATTGGAAGTGAAGTTGCTTAGCCTTCTTAAATACTTCATTTTCTTCGAACTTGCGATTTTCCCTTATCATCCTCAGCTATTGGACGAATTATTGCATCCGGTCACCTGACAGAGAGATATTCAGATTTCTCTCTGTCTACATTAAAAATGCAGGTACTGTAGCAGCTGCAATTTGACTGTGTTTTACTGTAGACAAAGAAATATTCGAATGTATTTCTCTGTCAGATGACTGGACCTGATAATTTGCCCAGCTATAGATGTTACTTATACAACGTAATATATATATATATATATATATATATATATATATATATATATATAGCTTATTTATACATCAAACGATTTCTTTAACGGACAGCTGTCAGCTACAGGAAGATTTATGATAAAATGATGCCACGTGGATTTATCCATGCGTACTACTAGGCTACTAGCAATGCGGTTCGGACTTGAAAATACAGTATTAAAAATAAAATAATCGGCGAAGTGAAGTGACACGTGTTGCTCGTGTTGCATAAAAACTGTTCGCCCTTCTATATATCTCGGCACGAGTAGCAATTAAGAATCCGATCGTCGATAGGACCGAGCGAGGGAAAGGAATGGCTCCGATAGCAGTTGGAGATACTATTCCCGATGGAACTCTACCTTGGTTTGATGAGAATGATCAGATCCAGCAGCTATCGATTCACTCACTCGCCGCTGGCAAGAAGATCGTCCTCATAGGTGTTCCCGGCGCCTTCACCCCCACCTGCAGGTCCTCTTTAACGCTTTTCATTCTAGCTTAAATTTTTTTTTTTTTTTTTTTGATTTAGTTGTTTTCCGATCATTGGATGGATAGACCGAAGGGGTTTTGTAGATTCTAAGCTAAATTTGATTGAGATTCTGAAGTTGAAGTAGTATTGTGGTTGGGGGTAGGAGTGGAAGAAGACAGATCTGTGTTAGGAATGAATTTTACTTGATGGATGATGAAGAATCTGACTGATTTTGTCGTCTCATGGACGAAATGTTGCTGATCGTTCTTTAAAACTCATCCAGTTTCTTCTGCACTAATTTAAGAGGAGGAAACAGACTGATTATGTTTTTGTGTGAATATGCAGCATGCAGCATGTGCCCAGTTTCATCACCAGTGCTGAGGAATTAAAGTCGAAGGGTGTCGATGAGATCCTTGTTATTAGCGGTATGTTTTAAACTTAATTTTGCTCTTAGATTAGCTCTGATTTCTTTCTTGTTGAAGATAAAGAGAGCTTAATCGATTTTTCCTCCTAATTGTCTTTCATTGTCCTCGTTAAATTCAAACAAGGTTAGAAGGACAATTACTATGTTAGTTAAGCAACCATGATAGCAAGTTTGCTACTACGTCTCTTATTTATTTATTTGATAAAATAGAAATCAATCAGCAGAAAAAGATATTCAATTCAAGATTAAAAGGGGGTATACATTGTGTGAGGCTTCTCCAATATACAGAATGTGAGGAGGCATTGATGTACACAAATTTACCCTTACATAGTAGTGATACTTGGAAAATTGGAGTAAATAGACTATCATGATTGATATGTATCTAGAAAATTCACATAATCAACACAAATCTCGAGGAAAATAGGTAATATTTGAATGAAAAATTTTCAAAGTTAATTCAAGATCACCCGAACTTTGATTGAACAAACTTATAGTTGAATTGAATATCTCAATGAGATGAAATCATCAACACAATAAAGATCAGATCTTAGTCAGAAGGAACAAAAAATTAGCACTTGGAAGCATATTTGAAAGCTTTCGAATATTAATTGAAGTATCAAACCATCTTCAAATCTTACATGCTCATAGTCAAAGCAAGCGACTTGATGAGATAAATCTAACGAATCAAAGATCATTAGATTATGACATCATTAAGACGCTTAATTGTTGGGTAAATTATCTATGATCAAGGGCTCAATATGAATTGTTCGATTTAGTGTTTTGGATTCTAACCAAATTTGTCAAAATGTCCCTTCAAAAAATGCAATAAGTAGGCCTCATTTTCTATATGAGAAGAGTTTGAAGAGCTAAATAACCTTATTATAATTTCTTGCGATCATCTTTGACCACCACCATTAGCTATTGACGTCATTATCACCAGGCTATTTTCATTTGATCATTGTCGCTTAACTATTAATATTTAACTATGCTATTGGGCTTTAATTATCTGCTTATGGACATTCAATTTATGTAATCTCCCCAATAAGAATTAGATGATTGTTCTCAACCATGTATAATCACATATTCTTCAATTATGAGGAAGAGATTATTTTTCTATCTTCCATTATATAGTGGATTATTATAATTAGGCTAAGCTTTGTGATTTTTTCCATTATTGTGTTTTTTACATGAAAAATGTTGTTTTCTCACAAATTTTTATTCGTAGGTATTGGAATTTTTATACAAAGCTAAGATATAAAAATTATAATAATCTACCGTTACAAATTTTCTGGCTTGTGCCTCATAACAATTTGAAGACATTTGTGGGAAATCATTCCTAACATTATATCAAATATTTTTCAAATGGTTGACGATCAATAACTCAATCTAAAACAGCATAATATAGGCCTTTAAGATAACTCAGGCTACACATTGGAGGTTCATATGGGTAAGATAGAAAAAGAACAAGTTCTAATTCTATAACTCTTGGAGGAGAAGTGCACTATCACAGCATGATGGAGTCGTTGCACCCAAAAATAAATAATAGTTTAGATTTGATCTATTTGATGCCACTATGGCAATATCTATTCATATCGCAACTCCTCTGCGATAGCCTTATCATAGTCTCTTGGACACTACCAGTACAACATATCCTTCCCATGTTATTTGGATAATCTATAATTCTTCACCAACTATGAAGGAGTTAAATTAACTTCGAATTATTGGTGCCACTTGTGAGCTTATAAGAGATAAGCTACGATGCATTGTTCAAGAGGGATTCCTTTTGAGGGAAAGTAACTATGGGGCAATATCTATGGGAAGCTATTAGTGGATATGATATACTAAAAAGATCCCATGAGGACAAGTGACATACATGATAGCTAGAGAGCTAGTACTGGATTGAGTCTTCACAAGAAATATTCCATAAAAGTGTTTCCATTCATTTAAAAATCTCATAAGGTAAAATCTTTATAAGGTGCATGCTCATCTAAAAATCTTAGAAGACATAACCATTAGAAGGTAAATGTATATTAAAAAAATTTAAAAAACATAAACCTCAGAAGATATAGGTATATCTAAAATTTTAGAAGGCATACGCCTGAGGTATATGATCATTTAAAAGTTTAGAAGATATAAGCCTAAAACATTATAGGTATACTAAAATTCTCAAAGGACTAAAAATCTCAAAATTTATAGATTTCTTCAGTTCTCTAAAAGCCTTTGAAGCTATAATTTAAAAAAAAAAAAAAAAAATCTCAGAAGAGTATTTAGCCACAAAAGATATAGATTTTCTTAGTTCTCCAAAAACCTCATAAAGTATAAGGTTTTTTCTATTCTTAAAAAATTTCAAAAGATGTGAATCTCGAGAGGTCTTAAAAAGTTTAGGTCACTTGGCTCTAATTAGGGAAAATATTTTGAAGATTTCAAGCATATCTCAAATACATATAAATAATTTAGTTTCTTCTGGGATAAATTCTCATAAATCTGAATTATTCTAGCCAAAAATGAAAATATAATTATTTCTAATAAATTGATTGTGAATTCTAGTCAAGAAATATACATTTATAAGTTACATATTGAATTATTGGATTTACATATCAAACTTCCCACACCAGTTTCCATTAAGAGTTCTTTCCCTCTTAAAATTTGATACGACGAGACAAATTTTTCAATGGTTTTAGCGCCAACGTTGGTTTTTAGTATCATCATCACCAAATGTCGACATCAAATTGAAAGTCAAACTGCATTTCTTAGAGTATTTTCTTCGACATTTGCATGAGTCGTATCAAATTCTGATAATAATTATCTTCATATTGGGAAAATTTGGAGCTTCAAAATGGATTGAAATTTTTTTGGATCATAATAACTCAAACAAAGGTAATCGAGCCTCTTTAAAGAGGAAGATTGATGTCCCATTGCAAAGATTGAAAATTTTGAGTGTTACTCACAAATTTATCTGGAGGGTGGTTTGATACTCTAATAGAGAAAATATTGGAACAATAAAGAGTTGCACACCATTTATCTATGATAGTATTTTACTGGTATTATGCATTTTATGTAGCTGACATTATGAAGACTTTTTTAAGAAGTGAAACCCAAATCTACAAAGAGTAAATTGAGAGATACGGATTTCTCCCACAACTCCATCCATAAAAAAATAAGTCGTTATTCTTAAAGGAGTATTAGAGCATGTAAGGGGGATACACACTCCTATCTAGAATAATATTTTATTGGAGCCTATAAGGGGGGAATTACACACTGCTTATGTAGGACAATAGAATGCCTCAGTTAAGAGAAATAATTGTTGTCTTAATAAGAGGAGAGCATGTTCCCCTCTATGAGGGGGTATTAATATTTGGACTCAATATTAACACTTTCAGTTCCAACAGAGATTTCGGAATTGTAATCAAATTCGAGCCAATTTGAAGGGTTCATAGCAATATTTTTTAATTAATTCTGCTCCAATCGACGTCTGACTTTATAATTAAAAAAATTTAATTGGCATATAGTCTCAAGAGGAGGTTCATGTTGAGTCTAGGGAATGACCACACTTTGTAATTTTTCCCCACAAAATTTAAAAGATTTAACATATATTTCTAGGCAACATAAGTTTAAACATTTGGAAATGAGGGGCAAATGATGTCTCTGAAAAATTTGCATGATCGGCACAATCTTAAGGCAATATTTTAAATGAAAATTTTTGGAATTAAATTCAGAATCACCCCAATTTTAATTTCAACAATCTTATAGTCAAATTGAATATCTCAATACAATAAATGCATTGACACCACAAATGATCAAATTTGAATCAAAATGAACCAAAATCAACTACTTTAATATATATTTGAAAACTTATTAAGTTTGAACATTAATTGAAGGACAAAATGGTCTTCAAATTTTGTGTGCTTGTAGTCAACTCAAGCAGTTCGATAAGATGAATATAACAAGCGCAATGTGCCAATTTCTTTCGATTATGTTATCATTAAGGCATTTTACTGTTGGATAAATGATCTATGATCAAAGAGATTAATATAGATCAAATTTATAAAATTCTCCCTTAAAAAGCTAGCAATAAGGCCTCATTTTTTATAGGAGGGTAGGTTACACAACTGAGAGATCTAAAGAACTTTATTGGATTTTCCAGTGATAATTGTCAATGACCACCATTAGCAAGCACCGGAACCATCAGTAGGCTTATTATTGCTTGACTATTAAGTATTAACATCTTAATTTGTTGTTTGGCTTTAACTATTCACTTATCGACATTCGATTGTTATAATCCCTATAATGAAAAACTGATAATTATTCGCAAATGTGTATCATCATATTTTCAATTATGAGGAAGTGAGTGTTTTTGTTTCTCATATTATATAACAGATTATTGCAATTGTGCTAGACGCTATGATTTTTTCCAATTTTTATATTTTTCACCCATAAATTCTAGTCTCTCACAATTTTTATTTGTGCTTGTTCGATTTTTGTACAAAGCTAAGCTATAAAACACAATCTATTGCCGTTAATTTTTAAGCATGTACTACTGATAATAATTTATCTAAAATGATTTAAGATATTTTTTAAATTATTTATTTTAGGTAACATAAAAAATTGGATATGTTCTGCCATGTAAGCTTACAAACCCAATCACATCTCTATCTTCATCGCTTACTAGCTTTAGTGTTAAGTGGTGAGAATGATCTGAGTCTCTCGTTGTTTGAACCCAAATTATGGCTATCTTATTATTTATCCTCTTTATTTCATGAATGGTGTTGAGAGTGAAGAAACTAGAAAACATAGACAAGAAGAACAACTCACAAAAACATAATAAATTTATTTAAGTTCATCAAATTGATAGCTACATCCTATAGCTATCATTGCATACTTTTATTATAAAATAATTGTAAATATTGGATATCTTTTGTAAGCTCCATTCCATGGAAAATTATTAGGTTCGGTCACTGAACTTAAAAATAGGTCCGGACATTCAATTAAAACTTGCCACGTGGACTGCGCTTTTTGACTGTGCTTTGACTGCACTTTATCTGCTTAAAATTTTGTGGACATATGTACATTCCACATGTCAATATTTTATTGGTGTCCGAACGTATCTCTACGTATTCATCCGGTGACCAGATCTAATAATTTTCCCCATTCCACAACCCTCAGGAGGATAAATTATTTGTGCGGAGATCGGACGCATAATACTATATGGAGACCAACCAGAATGTACCACGTTAGCTGTACCGAGCCGCGGTACCGAGCATAGGGGTGATGTGACACATTCTGGTTGGTCTCCGGATGCCGCACAAAATAATTTCTTCCTACCCTTACCCCGTTCCAAAGCTAGGATGCTTTACTCTCTACCATTTTGAAGCTACTTATAAAGAAAAACTCGAAACTACTAACCCTGAAACAAATCTTCAATCCTTGAGCCAGTCAATGATCCGTTTGTGCTGAAGGCCTGGGCAAAGACTTACACGGATAACAAGCACGTGAAGTTCCTCGCCGATGGCTCTGCAAACTACACAAAGGCCCTCGGCCTGGAGCTGGATCTGAGCGAGAAAGGGCTCGGACTGCGCTCTCGCAGGTACGCAATCCTGGTGGAAGATCTCAAGGTGAAGGTGGCCAACATTGAGGAGGGTGGAGCTTTCACCGTCTCCGGTGCCGATGAGATCCTCAAGTCTCTGTGATGATAAAGCTGCTGCTCTTTTTGAGAGTAAGAACGTGGTGGTGTGCGTTTTTCTATTCCGTCCGTCTGAATAAAACTGCTTTCTAGTTTGTCTGTTTGTTTTGTCAAGTGTTTCTGGGTTGTGGTTAGGTGGGAGAACGCAGTTCTAAAATATAGTTCTTCAGTGTTTATTGGTAGAAATTTTGGTTTTTATTCTTTTTTAGTACAAATAATTACAGGAATAAAATATATATAAAAAAATTAATTTAAAATTAATGAATGTTATTTTAATTTATTGAAACAAAACCTATATTTAGCCAAAGATTTAACAGTAAAGCATTTTCAAACCTGGGAACAAGATTACCCTATAAGCTTTCCTGAATGGGAAGAACTTCTTGTTGAGAACCCCTCTATTCCTTAGGCCTAATTTTATTGGACGGATTTTGTGCTTATTCCTTTTTAAACGGTAAATTTATTTCTTATTTGCTGTTTGGTTCCACAAATCACGATTTCAATAACATCATTTTTTTAATTTTTCTGTTGTTTTAAGAAAATTTTTTATATATGCTTTTCCGTTAGAAAATTCCTTTTTCTGAACCGATGTTTCTTAAAACTATTTTTTACAGAAGTATCAGATAACCAAACGAAATCTTAGTTGCTGCATTATATGAAAAATGAAATTGAGGGTAAATTTCTCAGAAGTTTTATTTTCAATCAACATCAGTTTCTGATGGTTACAATGTTAGGCCTCGTTTCTGTTTTGAAATGTTAAAAGTAATTTTTGGTTATTGTTTGATTGTAAGCTTCGAGCCTGGTTTTTTTTGTAAAAGATAATTTTAGAAATGGTTGTTGAGAGAATGAAGGTTTAAGCCGTCCCAAACGAGGCCGTAGTACTTGTGTAAAAATATATTTTTATAAAATTTCATTTTTCTATAATAAGAAAGTACTCTGAGTTTTAAGAATGAGTTTCTATATGAGAGAGAAACCAAAATGCTCTAATCACCCACCATGATTTTGCCATTGTCGTCTCCCATCAAAATATACGAGACATTTCATCATCACCCATAAATACCGTTAGCGTCATGTTTGACGTATGAAGCTCCTCCAATGTATAATTTTTAGAGCTGAATTTTGCTTTTGCATTCATCTAATAGAAAACTATTACAAAACAGAAAGGTAAGCCTACTAGTCTAATCGGCCCCTACTCAAAAAAAGAAGAACAACTATCTTCCTCAAGAATTTCTACCATTTCTTGAGGAATACAATGAGTATCACCTATATTCCATGTAAAAGAACCCTCAATTGCCCTTTGAGCACAAAAATGGGCAGCTCTATTGTATCTTCTATAAGTATGTACAAAGAAGACTTTTTGAAACATCTTTATCCAATTCAGCTCTTCACCTTCCATGGGCTGCAACTTCTACTTCTCTCTATATTTGAAATGTTGCATATATATTTGATCACACTAGCATTATCTCCCTCTATAATAATGACTCCATTCACTTCATACATCCATTCATGAAGGATCTTACCAATGTACTGAAAAGCCATCAACTCTACCTGTGCGCTATCCCAATGGGTTAAACTCCAACCCGCCGCCACAATAACATCTCCAGTGCAATCACGGATAATAACTCCAATGCCCGCCGCATTCGAACTGTGCAAAGCTCCATCCAAGTTTATCTTAAGCCAACCTGGGGGGGGGGGGACACCAAGAGGAGGAATTAAACAATCCAAAGGATTGATTGATGTTCCGTTGCTCTAGGTTGACAGAAAAACAACTCTGGTCGATTGATTCCAAAGCGTTAGCAGCCATTGCAATAGGAGTAGTAACATTCTTGCCGTGCTTAACCGCATTCCGGTTCATCCAACTGTAATAAACGGCATGACAATAAAGTAAAACCCGTTGGTCTTTCACATTATTATTATTTCTCAAAGCATCCTGCAGTTCTTTGAATGAAGAAAACCTTGGAGTGAGGAAGCCCCATTTATCCAAATAATCCAAAATGTCCATGAGTTGCTTGCAACCAGTTGTAACATGATCCATGTTTTCCAACCCATTACAGCCCATCGGACACAATAGATTAACGCCCAGTCCACGTCTATGAAGCCAAACAGCAGTTGGAACAATGTCTTTATAGACTCTCCACCAAAACAGACGGACACGTGGTCTCAACCCGATCTTCAGAATGGTGCACACCGTATCCTCTTCAACCTGAAACAACTTATTATAGACAACAGCAGAAATCGTGGTCCCTAATTGACTTTTAATAAGTTCTAAGCAATCAGAACGTAAACTTCCCCAGATCTTAACATCACAAATTCTGTCCACCAGAATTTGTCCAAAACACAAGAGAAGTTTCGATCTGTTCCACGTCCTTTCCTCCGTAAGAAACTCCCTCCACTCTACAGTTTTCTATTAGAACAATATTGCAAAAAGTGGGCCACAATGCAATAGCCTTGTCTCATATCCAAACATGATTAAGAACATCAGTATCCTTCCAATTACACACTGATCTCCAGCGAGCAGTTTTTGACAAACTATCAGCTCCATTGCATATCACCTTCCAACTAATAGAATCTCCACGCCTAACCTCCTGATCCAACGGCCCGTCACCATATTTATGCCTCAAACTTCTCTGCAACAGATCCAAAGGCTTATCTAAGTACTCCCAAGCAGGCCTAGCCCGTAATGGACCTATCCAGTTACTGCTTGCATGAAAGCCGAGCCCCCCCCAAGCCTTCTCGGCCTGGAGATATTTTCCCATGATGCATAATGCAAATTCCTGTGGTTAGAGTCCTTGTCCCACAGAAAACAACGGCAGATCCTCTCTATTTCATTCAAAATACATTCTGGAACTATAGTATGAGTTACCAAATAAACGGATGAAGGCAGCAAAACAGAATTAATCAACGAGACCCTGCCGGCCATAGACAAATATCTGATCCCCCATGATAACGTGTTCGCCCGAGCTTTCTGAACAATCTGGTCAAAATCAGATTTCTTCAACTTCCTCAATGCAAATTTAATCCCAAGGTATTCCATCTCTACTACCTTACGGCAACCCGCAAGCTTAGCTAACCGGTTTTTTGTAGTAGACGACGTCGATCTGCTAAACAAAATTGCAGATTTGCTCTTATTTATCCTCTGCCCCGGCCACAAGCAATAATCCTCCAAGATGTACATAATCTTTTTAACATTTGGAATGGAAGCACCTGCAAAAAATAAAACATCGTCAACATAAAGGAGGTGGGAGTATATAATTTTTAGAGAGAGAGATTTAGAATGAAGAACCACAATACATAAGATACCCATTCACCTAAAAATTGAAAGCCATCCTTCTAAAGCACGCAAATCAATTCTCCAGCTATCTTCTGAGCTCTTTCTTATTCACCTGAGACAGATACGAAGAGTGCAGGACAATTAGTACAGCAAAATTGGAAAGTATAACAAGAAGCTTCGCCTTCCTATAGCATTTATCGGAAGTTTGTCCCATAAAAATAGCTTCTTTTGAATTTAAAAGCAAGCAGCAAGGAGAGAAAGGGATATAGCTGGTCGGAAATGTTTCTCGTGTGCAAAACCTTATTTTCGAGTAGAAAAGAAGGGCAGCGGTGTTATAGGCCTGATGTCGTCCTCCACACCAGTAGCGGCAACATCCCTGCTCATGCTAGCGTTCTGGTAAGCTTTTTCATCTCCCACTTCATTTCCGCCGCATAGTCTCGAGCAATTATTAGGTCCTTTCACTGGATGTAGAGGAAGGTTCAGTTTTAGACAAAAAAAAGTAAAAAAGTGCAAATACCGAGTTTTTTGAAAAACTCGGTATTTTTTCAAAAAACTCGGTATTTGCACTTTTTTAGGCAAAACCGAACCTTCCTCTAGGTCCTTGCACCGGACCAATAAAAGTTCCATAGTCTCGGGCTAATTTTGACGGAGCAGAAGACTGAGTGGTAGGAGTGGTATTTTAGAAAGTAAAAGACAGTTTTAAGTGGTAGGTGTGTTTAGGTGTTAGATGAGTAAATAAGAAACTTTTAAGTGTTATGTATGTAAAAATTTCATAATAAAATTTATTTAATATGTATAATTCTAATTATTTAATTTATTATTTTATAAATTAAAATTGATTTCTTAATAAATTTTTAATCAATGCAAAAATATTTTAAAAAAATGTTATAAATTTAAATTATATAAAAAAGATAATGTTTTAGATAAAAATTATACATATTAAATTAAAATTTTATTTAATTTTCTAATCAATTATGACAAAGATTATTTATATATGTAATTTAATGTAAGCATTCAATATGACAAAAATGTTATTCACATTTTAATAAAAATATTTGTATAAGCATTCAATATAAAGAGTGTAGATATTTTTTTTACATTTTATTAAAAAATGCAAAAAATATCTATATATATATATATATATATATATTACATTTTGTTAAGAAAACTCAAAAACATTTTACGTTTGCTTATAAAAATACGAAAATATAAAATATAATATATTTTTTGCATTTTTATATTTATACACTTTTTAAATATTCTTCTGATTATTAGTTTTTGTTTATTTAATTTTATATAATGATTTTTTTTTATTTGTCCTTTTATTTTATTGCAGAAATATAAATTTTAGAGTCTCGTGGACGAGGCGGAAGGAAAGAGATGGCGCCGATAACGGTAGGAGATACTATTTCCGATGGAACTTTACATTGGTTCGATGAGAATGATGAGCTGCAGAAGCTATCGATTCACTCAGTCGCCGCCGGCAAGAAGATCCTCATCATTGGTGTTCCTGGCGCCTTCAACCCCATCTTCAGGTCCTCTCTAACTCTTCTCGATGTAGCTGACATTTTCTTTGATTTAGTTGAATTTCGATCACTGGATGGATAGATCGAAGGGTTTTTGTAGATTCTGAGCTAAATCTGATGGAGATTCTGAAGTTGAATTAGTGTTTTAGTTGGGGTTTGGAGTGGAAGAAGACAGATCTGTGTTAGGAATGAATTTTACTTAATGGGTGATGAAGATTCTGACGGATCTTGTCGTCTCATTGACGAAATGTTGTTCATCGTTCTTAAAACCCATTCAATTTCTTCTGCACTGATTTTAGAGGAGGAAACAAGTTGATTATGTTTTTGTGTGGATATGCAGCGTGCAGCATCTGCCCGGTTTCATCCCAAGTGCTGAGAAATTAAAGTTTAAGGGTGTGGATGAACTTGTTCTAATTGGCGGTATATTTCTAGTTTTAAACTTAATTGTTCTCTTATATTAGCTCTAATTTCTTTCTTGTTGAAGAGAACTTAACCATTTTTCCCCTTCTTAAGCTCCATTTGGGACAACTTTTTTAGTGATACTTAAAGCTGCTTTCTAGTACTAAAATTAAGGGGTTTTTACATGTATAACACTTAAAACTGTCATATTTACCTATTAAACATCTAAAGTTACCTATTTACTAATATACCACCTTAAGACACACTTCGTTCCCTCCCGTCAAAGAAAAGCCCAAATAGCGCGGGAATCTCCTCTCTTCTTCGTTGATACTGGCGCTGAACCATCTCTCTCACATTCTTCTTCCTAGGTCGGAGAAATAGCGCTGGATTCTTACCTGTTTCGCGAATCCCACGCTGCCATTTTTCTCCCTTTCGCAACATTGCCAAGGTAAGAAAATACTAGGAATCAAAATCGAGCACCGCAAATATTCGAACGGAGTGAATTGATATCATTTACAAAGAACACTTGATGTATCGGTATCGGTTTCCAGCGGGGAACTCATGAACACCGTAGATAGCTAAATATTCTACAGCTTGATACATTTTATATGAATCCACAGCAGTGTTATTGATTTTTTTGTAGAACAAAAGTGTTAATGGTTTTTTTTAGAACAGCAGTGTTATGAATTTTTTCTATGAATCCAACAGCTTGATATATTTTCATCAACACCGGTTTCGGTTTTTGTTTTTACAGCAATTTTATTGTTTTTTTTTACACCTCTTGGCCTGGAACCTAGCGGTGAGTGGCGAACGTTTAAGAAGAGCCTGGCGGTGAGTTTCGACGGTGAAGAGGCGAACGAGTGCCGAGAGGGCGGATGTGCGAATAAGGGCGGAGTGGCGAATGGGAGAGGCGAACGAATGTCACGGAAGTGCTATAAAAGATTTATAATGAGAGTTTGAGGTGGTATATTAGTAAATAGATAACTTTAGGTGTTTAATAGGTAAATAAAGCAGTTTTAAGTGTTATACATGTAAAAACCCCTAAAATTAAATTAGCCTTGCTCATTCATTAGAATGAAAAAAACTATAATGTTGGATTTGGCCAATTGCCTAATGCTAGATTATATATATATATATATATATATATATATATATATATATATATATATATATATATATATATATATATATATATATATATATATATATATATATATATATATATATTCTCATAATCTTTCTATTAAAAAAACATAAGTCAGTCATGGCTTGGCTTGACCATATCCCGAGCTCAAACTTGTGTCAGAGCTTAGTCCAATCAAATCCAGAGCCCGATATCGAGCTCAAGCTTGAATCGAGCTTAGTCCAGTCGAGCTGGAAATTCTGTTCGAGTTCAAGCTCGATAAGCTCGGCTCACTTACATCCCTAATTTCGACCCATTTCTGTCCCTTCTGATGTCGGATTGGATCAATCATATTTAGAGTTTGATAAGCTCGGCTCACATTATTAGGCTAGTGCCTGTTTGGAGTTGCCACAAGTCTCCACCCAAACATCAAACAGAAACGCATTTTGCATTTTCTCTTCGTTATGAGCAGTACAACATCAATATGGACGTCCCACTGTTGAAAACACAAAAATGACGTTCGATTATTAGCCTATCAGCAACCAACTCTCAAACAAATCTTCAACTCTTGCGCAGTGAATGATCCATTGGTGATGAAGGCCTGGGCAAAGAGATACCCAGATCACTCGCGCGTGAAGTTCCTCGCCTATGAATCAGCAAGGATGCTCGGCCTGGAGCTGGATCGGAGCGAGAAAGCACCTGCAGTGCACTCTCACGGCTATGCATTCCTGTTGGAAGATCTCAAGGTGAAGGTGGCCAACGTTAAGCAGGGCGGGGATTTCACCGTCTCTGATGCTGAGGAGATCCTCGAGTCTCTGTAGTCTGTAATAATAATAAGACTTCGTTTGGGGCGGCTTTTCTCTTACTCTCTAAAATAACTTTATAGTACAAAAATTTCTTGAATTTGAATTTTTTGTATTAAAAATCCGTCTTAAAAAGCAGTACGAAAGTTGTCCCAAACGAAACCTAAAACTGCTGCTCTTTGTTGGTGTGAGCTTTCTACAGTAAGAATGCGGCGGTGGGTGCTTTTCCATTTCATCTGAATAAAAGCGCTTGTATAAGCTTCATTTGGTACAATTTTTTTACTGTTTTTTGAAGTAGTTTTTTAGTACAAATTGTTTTAGTTTAAAAAATTTTATAAAAAAATGCTTTAGAAAATAGTAAGAAAGTCATCCATGACGAAGCCTTAGTATTTGCTAGTTGTTGGATGGTGGTTTTTTGTCGGATTTTATTCTTGAATTTTACACCTATGTTAGTAATATCATCAGAATTTAGAAATTATTAATAATCTTTAAGTTTTTAGGACAATGGCAGTAATAGTAGATTGTTTTTTAATGGGAGGATTTAGATATGTTCCATTAATTTCTTTTAAATTTACATACCAAACTTTTAAATTTTCATTTATATATAATTTTAGATAAATTTTTATCATAGCATATATGAAAGAAGTATTTTATTTTAAAAAAAGTTAATATATATGATATTTTTTTTATGTGATTTAGATATTTGAGTATTAGATATATAAATTTATAAGTATTTTTGGATATGTGAATCACTCTTTTAAGTAAATAATAACTTGATAGGATAAAATTAATGAGTGTGAAAATGTTATTTATTTAAAATTAATCGATGTTATTTTTATTTATTTCAACAAAAACTTTTATTTAACCAATTTAACAGAATAAAACATTTTGAAACGTGAGAACAAAATTCCTATTTGAAACATCTCCAACCATTTTTGTGATGCAAACAATGCAACACAAATATTAACATTGCGCTACTCATAAACACCCTTTTTCAGGTAGAAAAAAAAAAACATAAAATATAATATATATATTTTGTGTTATAAGATTAGATTTGTTGAAGGTTAATTACTGCATTTTATAATATTATTATTTTAAAATAAAAAACAAAATTTTCAAATGAAGATGACCAAAGTAATACATTTTTTAGTCTTTTAAACAAGAGAAATTATTCTCGGACATCAAATGATTCGGAGTCTAACCAAAATACGCCATGCCACCCGGCACCAAACACCGATACCACGCAAAAAGATAACATAACACAATCTAGTTAGCTTCCGAACGACACCCAGTATGCGCACAGAATAATTAATCCCTAAACAGCTTACATAGGCCCTCACGATGCATGGTTTTATAAAAGTGGAAGTATTTTAAATTTTAAAAATGAAAAGCCCTCATAACACCCGCTTTCTCTTATTAAAAGAAGCATTATGATCTCCACCCACTGTCAATTTTAAAATCAAAATATTAATCATCAGCATTTACATTCTTTTTTTCTTTCAATTTAATGAGAACCCCTATATTCCTTATTCGCTGCATTATATGACCAGCAAAGCTAAGTCTGTGGTCTATATTTCAGAATTTTTGCTTTCCCATAAGTCAGTTTCTACTGGTTTTGATGCTGGACTTCTCCCCGCAAATCATAAATATTTCTTCTTGATCAAGCGCATATATTGACATAATATAATGATCTTTCGACGTACAATATTCTCTCTCTCTCTCTTCTCTCTCTCTCTAAAGAGAAATTATTTATGAAATTAAATAATAACCTACAAGTGCATTATTACAATTTATTTATTTACGTTCATAAACTTGTAGAACCACCTACATTGAAGAGCCACAATCTATGAGATAACCAATTCGCACCTAAAAATTGAAAGCCATATCCATCTGCAACTTCCTTCTAAGGAAAGCAAATCAGTTCTCAAGCAATCTTTTGAGCTCTTTCTTATTCACCTAAAATACAAATGAAAAGTTTAGGACAAATAGTAAATCGAAATTGGAATGTACCTGCAGCTCTTTTTAGTCTGTTGGTCGGATGCTTTGGCTATCAAGGGGTTTTGAATTTGAATTATACTAAGGAGTGTAAATATTTGACACGACCTAAAAATCTGACCCGAAAATTCTGGGTTAAGGTCAATCCGGACCCGAAACGGGTCGTGTTAGGGTTCAACAATTTGACCCATTTCAAAAATCGGGTCGGGTTGACCCGTTTGCAAAAAAGCAGGTCAGGTTTGAGTCCGAAAAATTGGCCCGTTTGCAAAAATAGGTCGGGTTCAGGTTGATCGAAATAGTGTCGGATTAATTTCTAATTCGACCTGAACCCAACCCGTGACAGAAATTGACACCCCTAATTATACATATGTGATGTGTATAAGTCCGGGTGCTATCCCTTAATTCTCCCAAAAAAAAAAAAAAAAAAACCGAAAGTTTAACAAGAAGCTTTACCTTTCCCATAGCATTTCTAGGAAGGTCGTCCCATAATAACAGCTTTGTTGGAATCTAAAAACAAGCAGCAATAAAAATTTCTAATAAGATCATCAACCAGTAAAATAAATCAAGAACGACATGTTTAACACATGATTTTATAATTCCTTGTGGATTTTAACCTTGTTAGGACAAATATAAGTTCCAACTTTAGTAAGAAAAAAATTTATTTGTTAATACTTTTCTTCCTTGAAGTATTCTATTTATACCTCCAATTATGATATATTCTGACATCCATAATATTTTTTGACTAACATGACAATATACATCATTAGCATCCCAAAAAATATAAATATAACAAATTAATTATTATTTGTGAATGTACCAGCAAACTTTGGCTTCATTTGGAATGGCTTTTTTATTGCTTTTTAAAGCAATTTTTTAGAACAAAATTTTTATTTTTTAACTTTAAAATTGCTTTAAGAAGCAGTAAGAAAGTAGTCTCAAAAGAAGCTATAGAGACTAAAATTTTCTTATATATATATATACACTTACTTATTGTACTACCTTAGGAAGCATATATAAGAAATAGGACCTTTGGATCACTCTAGCTAGAGTTAAGATTTCGTTTGGGATGACTTTCTTACTGCTTTTAAAGCAGCTTTTTAGTACAAAATTTTTACTAAAAAGCTGGTTTAAGAAGCGGCAAAAGCCGTCCCATACAAAACCTAAGTCGAACATGAAAGGAAAGAAGGTAGGAAGAGTTAACCTTATAAGGTGCCAGTCTCTCCTTTGACCACTTCTGCAGCTCCTCCAAGCTAATAGCTGGTTTGAACTCCTGATCAGCTACTTTCTTCTTGTTTTCGGTGGTCACAATTATTGCACACACGATCTCCCCATAATCCTTGTCTTGAAGACCCAACACACAACACTCAGAGACAACTGGGTGCTGAAAATAGCATGAAATACATTATAACACAATAAGAAGTCGCTCCAGCTATGAGCAAACCCAAAATACAAAGAATAAATACAAATAAAAAAACTTCCTTTATATTAAAAAAGAAGTTTTTTAAATCGTAAACCCACATTTAAAACCCATTCTCCCGTAAATAGCAAAAAGTTTAAGGTGTGTAATTTTACTAATATGATAGTCTTTTGTTTTAGCCATTAGAAAATAAGTGAAACCTATTATTTTGTGCATGAGAGCGAAAAGAAGATTAATGTACAATAAATACAAAATTATATATAGGAGTTCGTGCTACAGCCGCAAGGCCCGCAACTATAGATTTCACTATATGGAGAGTGACACCATAATTCCTTTCATGCAACCATAATTCCTAGCTCACATAATAGAAAAATTATTCTATGCGGACACCGAACGCCGTCTGGAGACCAATAAAAATGCACCACGTCGCCTTTTACTGTACCACGGCTTGGAACTGCTCGGTACTGCGGTTCGGTACCAAGACTCGGTACTGCAGCATTCGGACGTAGAGTTGCGTCCGGCGTCCGGCGTCCGTACAAAATAATTTCTCCACATAATAGGTGCAAAGATGGTTTATATACATGCCCTCCATTATAAGATTTACTAAAAAAACAAAGGCTGCACAAGATGACAAACTGAATTATAGACTTCCGGAAGTATTATTGAACAATATACTATAGAAATGATTTATCAAATTACATCACAACAAGCTAAGAATTATAATCTGGAAGAGATAATTCATTAATTAATGAGGCCAGATCCATAAAGAAGCATATGAGAAAAGGGATGTGTGATGCCTGGTTGCTACTTGCTAGAGCTTTGTATTTCTATGAAATCTGAAGCTAGAGAAGCCACTGCTTAATATGCTAATTGTGGTGGGTTTAGAGATGAGTACTTACCTCTAAAAGTACTGCTTCAATCTCCAATGCCGATAGTTTGTATCCTCCAACTTTCATGATATCAGCATTAGAACCTAAATTGTATATATATATATATTTAATGCCCAAGAAGACTAGAAGCAAACAAGAATATATAAATGTATCATGTCATTTATAAGTTAAACTAAGAAACAAAATATACCATGAAATATACATTATATGGCATCACTAACACCTAAGACTTAGGAAGAAGCAAAGATGATGCAAGCAAGGAGTAGACTCACAATCATTCGTGAACAGAGACTAGAAACTAAGGATCCATGATTAAATATTCTGATAGCAAAAATTAACGGAAGTTCAGAAACAGAAATTTTGATCATCATCAACCTTTAACCAGGCCTCACGGATATAAAACCGCAGAAATTTGAATTTAATGGCACATATTAATATTTTAAGAAAAAAGGATCTGGCAAACAGGGTAGCTAATCATCCAATTCATTAGCTCATCTAATAAATTTATGTTATTTCTTCAAGGACATTTCAGAAAGTTCAACTGAATCAATTACACACTCAAATTTGAAAATGGCATCATTATTCATGTTCTAGTGCGTCACAGAATAAAATAAAACATACATTATTACTCAAGTGGTTGCATCAATTGAAGGGCCTTTAAACTACTAAATATGCTTTGAGATTGTTGTTGCAACACATATTTTTATTGATTACCATATATTACATCCTAGAAGTTTTCAGATATAATTTACCATCCTCTAAATTTTACTGTAAGTTCTTATGCCTTGATACACTCATGTTAATAAAAGAAAACTAAAAAGGAAGTTAACCTCTGTAGACCAAAATGAATGGAACAAAGTAGTGTAGCCGAAAGTTTGTTAAATGTTATGATTTATGAACTTCTGATGAACGTTCACAAAATAAATAAAATCACAATCATGCTTGTGTAACTACATAACTTTCATGTAAACTATATGTGGGTTACACTCCCTCTTGCATCCATATAACATAGATAAAGTATGTATCACAGATATAAATGGTTAATCATATAAATATGATGCTTTCATTGCCAATTGTTAAATCCCAGCCATTTCCTCTTGAAGGTGATCCGAAGATCATGAAGAGCGATCCATGGGAAGCACGCAAGAATCATGCCAGCAGCATCGTATTGATTCCTTTCCATAATGTAGTAGTTGATTTAGAAAGGAATGTATTAAGGCTATTATGCATTAATTTGTAAATATTAGTTTCTTTATTAAGATATCCTATACAAAACTATAAATAGGGAAGAAATTGAGCAATGAAGTGTTGTTTTTCCCTCTCAAATTCCTGATTACGACACCAATAAAAAGGGAATATTTGTGTACATGCCTAATGAATATTGATTTTGGCAGCTAGTTAAATATTTTCCCAAATTATGACAGCAGCTTGATGCGTAGTTTATCTATATCCGCAAAGGTAAGGAAAAAAAAAAACTGCCATACAAGAAATGCTACTTTACAATTGGCAGGATTACGATCTAAAAGAAATTCAAACAGAAAATTGACCATCCATTAGTAATCTATATTTAATGCTAAATTTCAAAAAGTGAATTACCTTAGTTTAAATGAGAATAATAACAAGAGAGAAGACAAATTTCTTACGTCCTAAAATAACATAGTAACCATCTTCATCTACCATAACAGTATCCCCAGTCTTGAAGAATCCACCATCAATGAATGATTCCTTTGTCACCTAGGGTAACAAAAAATAAGGGATATTTAGGAACATAAAATTGAAATCTTCTTTATTTAGAAATTAAGATTCAGGTTATTTTCTTGCACTACTGAAATCATATATATACGTATGCCTACATAAACTTTATAAATAGTCATTTTGGATGTTCTGTAAATAGACAAAATGCCTACACAATTAAAAAAAGACTATTTCAAAAGGTGATAGACATATTTTTGCCCGCCCAAGACAAACCATCTTATTACTATATCAAAAGAATATTTCCCTAAAAAATTTTATGTAGATCAGTTTTAAGTTCAAGAGCCGAGTATAGAAATCATGAATAGTTTAAGGGTGACAAATATACCAACATTAGCAAACATAAAACGATACCTAGGACTGTTATGGTTTTTCAATTAGTTGACCTCCCAGAAGGCCATACTCAATATGATTCCATATCGACAAAAATAAATATAGTAAAAGTTACAAAGTTGAACTCCATGCAGGCACTAAGAGGAGTAATTTGACATTATGACCCGTCATGGAGGAAAAAATGTTGTAAAGGGCAACAAAAGTGTTCTAGAGGCAACAAAAGTGTTCTAGAAGCAACAAAGTGTGCAGTAGAATAAAAGCTTTGGAGGGATTATACTTCATTCACACTAGCTCCAAAAAATTGGCAAAAATGTACAAATTGACCAGAATCCCGTACAACAACAAGAGCAAATTGAATGCATGAATAACAGCATATGGAAAGCAATCAGAGTTTTCATATGACATCTACCAAACAACTGCAACAAAAGGATCAGTTTTGAGGCCACAAACATTCATTAAGATTAGTTTGAGATGTTGCGGGATATAGATGCACAAATTCTAGTAAGCATCTTAGAGGAATTGAAAATCTCAAAGGTCATAAATACCACATTAAACTATCCAATTTCAAGTATTAACCTTCTAAAGGTTAAGCCCCAAACAGAAACAGAGAAACCCCAAAAGGCATCAAAGAGTGCATCCTTAAAGTTCTTAGAAATGCAAAATGCCACAAAACTGTTGCTAGCGCAGCATAAAGGGAATAACAAGTGCTGTAAAGACAAAAGTACCCAAAAACGAGTGAGCACACCAAGCCAAAAGGCAAAAGAAAAAAAATTAAAATAAGAGGATAACTTGACAACCATGGAAATTGCTAGGCAGTTAAATGTAAACCACATGCTTGTAAAAACAGACAAAATGCAACAAGCTTGCTAAATAAGGATTTGTCGATTGGTTTGGATGGCTTGGCTCAAATTATCTTATTGAGTCAACAAAATACAAAACATAATCTAGGATCCAATTTGGATGGGTTACAAAAATCCTACATCAATCAAGCTAGGCTAACTAAATGATTATCAAATAACTAAAGAGAATATTTACAAATAACTAAACTAACTAAATGGTTATAATAAATGCATTTATTCCTTTACATGCCTCTACAAGATAGAGGACCGATCAGAAAGTTCTACTTTGATACTCAATATAGAATAGTGAGTTCATGGAAATGGCTTGGTGATAGCAACTGCTTGCTGATCCTAAGGATAATACATGGGCCACATCAAGGGTATTATTTCTATTTATACTTTATATCAAATAAAAATGATAATTAATAGCCATCCGTTTCATCCATAATGATAGAAAAAATTTGCACAAAGATGAGTGGCAACCACATGGTCAAGATAGTTCACCGAGGCTTGAGAAAGCTAGATGCCAAGTTTGGTGAGAATAGAGCATGCCCAACAAAGCTCAACAGTTGCGGTGGAAATAGAGTGGTACCAATCAAGTGTAGCGGGCTACAATACTTCATTTCTTGGCACTCTAAGAGATGAGACTTCAAAAAAGATACACGTGTGAGCACTTGTAGCAGTGGAGCCATCTTTAATACCTATTTAACTGATATCAGAGAATGATGAATTTGAAGTGGTGAGTCATGATGAAGGAGAATGCCAAACTAATAGTGCCACATAAAAACCAAAATAGCCATTTTGCTACAATATAGTTTATTTGATGTGAAACATACATGCGATGGAGTTACTTTAAGAAATTAAAGAGAGCAATTTTAACAAAATAATATTATCACTTATAGCAAAAGATTGATCCTTAGAATTCTTGGTTTTTAACTTGCTTAGGCAAAGAAGAGCAAAGCCGATTCCCAAACAATTCAAGAAACGCAAAGAGCAATTGTAAAACTACGACGGTACACAAGAATCCATGATTTAATAATGAGAACTTTCACCTTTGGAGCCCACATACGCTCAACTAGTCTAGGCTTTAGCGGAAGAAGAGTCTCCAACTTAGAATCGAGGTCGCTCCGAGGAAGAAGGAACCTTGGATCGTCGTTCTTGGATAGGTGGCCGGAATATGGAATTCTTGACAGCGATTTCTTGAAGGTGTATTCGGCGGCCTGGAATGTCCGGACAGTGTTTGAAGACCTTCAAGCAGGCTGGACAGCAAGAAAACATGTGCCAAATCTCCTAAACAGCAGGTTTCAGATGCTTGAAATGCGAAGCAGCAGACAGGAGAGGTCTGGACAGCAGATTGGCCCTTACGGGGTTCTGGACGGCAACATATAATACCTGTACAAACCTTGGACAGCTGCTATAGGGTGCTGGAAGTGTTTGGACAGCAGTTCTAGTTCTCCAATGGTGTAGGACAGCAGGCTGCCCTTGCTGGAATGCGTGAGCATATAGCAGATTTTAGGTGGGAGGGAGGAAAACCGTGAGGGGGAGACTTGGGACGGGAGCAGCCAGGTTTGTAACGGCTAAGGGTTGAGTGGGGGGAAGTGTAATTCGGCTAGGAGAGAGGAGGCGGGTGAGGTTATGAGGAAAACAAAAATCTGAATTTTTTTTTTAATTCAGATTTTCCAAAAGTGAGGAGAGATTAATTTCAGTTTTCAAAATTTGAAATTGAAATTAACTTAGGAGGGAATGATTAAAGGGGTATTAAAGAGAATTAATAGGGGGAGAGAGAGAGAGGGAGAGGGGGCCGGCCATGTAAAGAGGGTGATGTGGCTTGATGTTTTGAATAGGTGGGGACCACATACTCAATTCACAGATTTTACAAAATCTGAAATAAAATTTCAGAATTCTTAAGGGGAAATAACTTCCTAATATGAGGGTATTAATTAAGACCAATTGAATTCAAATTCAAATTCAAATCTAATTAATTTGGAGGCCTCAAATTAAGGAGCTAAATTAGGAAAGTATCAAAGCCTCATGAGAGCTTTGAATTTCAAATTCAAAACTCCAGGAGGGGCCGGCGGGTGGAGTGGTGGGGAAGGAAAATTGGGGAAGAGGGGGCGGCGGCTTGGACGAACTTTCAGGTGGTGGTGGCCGGCGGCCTGGGCGGCCCAAGGTGGCCGGCGGCAAGGGGCTTGGGAAAGAGGAAGGCGGTGGCCAAAGAATTGGGGAGAAAACTTGGGTAATTCATTCAAAGGGGATTCGACCTCATGCATCTCCTCCCATGGAACTCACAAAGAGATCCACAATGCGTCGTTATTAGCATGGCGGTGAATACATTGAGACATATTTTAATAATCATGAAGTCTATCTCTGGGCATGCAAGAACCATGCACGGTAGATTGCTCACAATAACTTTGTAATTAGTTATATCAGTGAGTGTAGAGCTACAATAAGTGAATACTGAGCATTGGTGAGGAAGAAAACAGTATAAATAAGTAGCATCTATCATTTTAGTACAAGCAAGAAGATCAAGCATGTACCAAAACTAAAAAAAAAGAAATCCTTATGGATGCAGAACAACTTCTACACCATTAAAATAATGTAAATGGCTCGAGATCCTTAGTTGAGAATCATTGGACAAGAAGAGTGACATGACAATATATAGTAATATCAATATTACTTATGATGATGAAGTCTTTAACAAAAAAGAAGATATATAAGTGTATCACTAGTATTGGAGACAAAGTAAAATATATCAACTAGAAAGTTAGTGAAATAGAAGAAACTAGAAATTGTTTTAGCTCATAATACCAGTAGGCAAAGGGATCTTGCTTGAGATCATAGATGGTTTCACAAAAACCGCAAACACATGTAGTATGATCTTTGTCAATAAACCTTGGGAGTCAGGCTATATGAAGATGTCCTCAGAGAGAGGACCAGGAGACAGGAAGTATTGACATCGAGTTGACATAGAGACCAATGTCGATTGACAGCTATGCTAAAAAATTAATTGTATAATGGCTGACTTCATAATAAGATAGAATTTTTTATGAAAATCTCTCTTAACCATTAGTGCAAACCTTTAATCACCAATAACTATTTATAAGTATAAATTGAGCTATGAAATTTATGTTTTATTCAAAAATCCACTTGCACAAAACTAGGTTTTGAGCTAATGTGCAAAGAAATTCCCATATTGGATGGTTTGAAAATTGCCACACACATTTTCTTATTGAGTTAACATAATATATAACATGATGGAGGATCCAATTTAGGTAGGTTATAATAATCTTATTATAAATCAAACAAAGTCAATTAAATATAATCAAACAAGGTCAATTAAATATAGATCAAATAATTGAAGTGAATATTTATAAAAAAGGAAACTAACTAAATGCTTACAATAAATGCATTTATTTCTTTAAATTGAAAGCCCTCTCAATAAGTTACAAATCCTATAAGAATTTCCTAAATTAAAACTAACTCAAATTCCAAGTCCAATCAAAACCAACTTATGGTTTTTTTAGTCATTTTTAGCTAAGAGTGACTCAGACACTAGTTTGAGTCAATTTTGAATCATGTGTAGCTCACTCGAAGATGAATCAAAGCAGTTCCAAAAAAATTGTAAATATTGATATTTGCTCAATTTAACAAAAGAGTTGGTCAGTTGTAAGAGTTTCTCCATCATGCACAATCTCTCAATTTCAAATTAACCCTAAAACTCTTGTTTATTTTCAATATTAGTCTGCTTCAAATAAATGACTCAATTCGAAATCAAATTGACTATAATGTTGGAACAACTAATAAAAAAAGATTTTAATTTCACATCACAATTGAACAGCAATAAAAAAGATTAATTATTTTTTTGTTGAAGTTAGATAAGGCGGCTTGAACAAGGCTTATTATTAGTTAATCAAATGAGGGAACCTAGAGGATATTGACAAACAAATAAAGGATTGAAACAAAATTTTACAATTAATTAAAAATTAAAGATAAAAGTAAAATATACAAATACAACATCTTATTATATATTCATTTATACAATTGTATTGTTAATTTTATCCAATATTCTTGCATATTATGACTTTCTCAGTTATTAATCCTCTTTCTCCACCAACACCCCTATGTTAAAATGTAGAGTTAGATTTCCTCAATAATTCCTTCGATAATCCTTGTAATTCATAGAAAATATCTGGTCAACAATATGTTGCTAGAATTCAAAGATTTGTTAGCAAAATCAAAATCAAAAGCTAAAGATGTGTTGCTAATTTCAATAACAGAATGTTAGTAGAACTTGCTTGTCTAAAAATCTAAAAGTTTTAAGCTTAAAATTCTGAAACAGATTTGTTTCCTAAATCAAATCTGAAGTTGTTTAATTGGTGATTGGTGATGTGAGGGTACTCTGACAAGCCTTTATAAGTAACTTAAAGAGCTCAACTACAAGTTCTTGAGCGGTGGCAGAAGTCACAAAGACTGGTGTGACCTTGATCAATAAGATCGGTGGTAGGCACAGAAGATGCATCCACAGGTGGCCTAACACCTCATAAGGTGATCGATAATGAAAAGCTGAGTTATTGTCATGATGATAATTTTTCTTGACGACTACACCTCGTATAGTATTACAGTTTTTCTATTGTATAACTCATTGCTCTAACTCCTGCTTTCTATCTCCCATTGCTTTCCCGCTACTATTTCTTATTTCTGATGTTATTTGTTTCCCTCTATGCTATTTTCACTACAGTTGTCACCTTGCTTTCCACCTATAAATGTTCACTCACCCTCCTCTGTCCTCCTATATGCATTGTTGCGAGCTAGAAATCATAATTGGTGTTTCACTCTTCCACACTTCAAGAATTATGTTGTTTTTTATTCCCTATTTTTCTTAGTCAGCTTAGCTATTGTAGCTTGTACCCGACACCTATATACTCATGAATTGGAATTTAAACCGGGAGTGAAATTTCTAGAGAAGGAATTGATGTTCTTGCAAGAAGGATAAATTGAAATCTACTGTATTTGAATGAATCTTAACAGATAATAAGAAATTTCTTATTTTAAGTCATTTCTAAGATACGTATAAGAACTTTGAGGAATGCAAAAATTGATCAGTAAGTATTACAGTGAAATTTCTATTTTCTTTGGTTCTTGTGTTTGGTGGTAGGATGTACATTCTTTGAGTGCTTTGTAGGTGTTGACAACTACTTCCGAGGGAAAGTCTCCTTATGCCAATGTGATGCCAAGTTCATTTTGGATTACTTTTAACATTCTTTTTTATTTTAATTTTTTACTCTAGTTTGTGGGTATGATTGAAATTTTATAAAATTGATATATATCGAGTTAGCTTTTCGAAGTTTGAACTTGAATTTTGCTTAAAATTGATGTTTGTTTACTATTTTTATTATGAAATTTCATATATTAGTTACTATTAGAATATTATTTAGAATAAACGATTTATTATTTCTATATGAAAATTGATTTATTTTTGCTAAAGTTACAAGTTGGTAAAGCGCAGATTGTGATTTTTTGTCTTTTCATTGTGTATGCTATTTTAGGTTGTATTAGTAACCCTAGAAGCTTAATTTCCCAACATCACTAGAAGTATGAGGCAATAAGGCACACAATGAGATTAAACCTAAGCGAACCAATAGTGGGTACCAAAAAATGCTTGCAATTCATAGAAGGTAATCCTTCATTTCTATAAGACCTCATCGATGCATACCAATGTAAAGACATAACAAGTTAGGATAGACTCTATGTCTAAAATTCAAGTTAAAAGGAAAAAGTTCAGACATGAAGCTTGAGAATTTGTAACTTAAAAAAAAAAAAAAAAAGGAAGGCAAAAGGCAAGGCGAGACAATTGAAAAACAGAAAAGATAGTTGAAAATAAAGTTATTAAATTTGCAAACATCAAACTTCAAGCAAGCAAGACGCTCAAATTAGTTAAGCAGGAAACTCCCAAATAGACTTCAATAAACTCCCTAAAGAACACCTCGAGCAAAGAAGCAGGTAAATTATTCAAACAAATAAGGAAGAGCAACCAAAATCTCAGACCTATAACATTAGAATTTTAAATATTAGTGCAATTTTCTGACAACATTCTACCAAAAGATGATGGGTATATAGCGTCAGCATCTGTGAGATGAGAGGATTTATTCTGCAGAAATATACCTTAGGTTGTTTCCAATATTCTTTGAAGAGGGAAGGGCTTCGAACACAAAGTTCTCCAACTCCATCTGTGCTATTTCCATCTTCTCCAATTATCTTAACCTGAAAACAAATAACAAAAGAAATAGCATTTAGGAAAACATAATAATTGTTATCAATTCAACATAATCCTCACCAGACAGAATTTGCTAAAGTATACAAAAGTGCACAAGTTAAATGAAGCTACAGTCAATTCAACACTGCTTAGAGAAATTCCAAATAATGACAATTGGGCAGCATCAGTACCAGTTCAGCATTCCAAAAGATTAGTAAGTTCTTAGGTATGAATCAAAGAGATTGGTTAATTTCATGCAAATTTAAGTTGAATTTTACTATTTGTTGTTTCATCCTGCACACATTGCATAAAAAAAAGAAAGAAAGATCCTAGCATACCGTCTATGCAAATGATTACAAAATTGTTTTCATATCATAAACAAATTAGACGTAAATGTAATCTCCCAACAATCTGATAGGAAATACTTGAAATCAAGTATTTCCTAATCACTTATACAACAAATCTTGATGCAAACTGCTGTTCGCAGCAGGAAAAACAGCAAAACAGTGGAAAAAACAGGGAAAAGCCGAGAGAAAATTGGAAGAACAGCTTGTATTTTACTAGTAGATGGAAGAAAAATAGCAAAGATACAAGGATCCTCTATTCGAGAGGAGGATCGCACTCTCCCAATCTCTAGAATTCGTTCTAGAGCCCAAGCCTCCAAGAAAACCCTAATTCAATCAATCAAAACATGCCCCCTCCCTCATTCACTCCTCCCCTTTAATACAACATATTTCCTATTTTAATTTCCCTCCCAAAGCCTCATCTCCCCACTCCGTTTGAACATTCAAATTCTTTGGAGAAGTGGGGCCCGCCCCCACTTAAGAAATCTCATTTAAAGGAGGCGGAAGCCTCCGCCTCCTATAGACCAGCGGCTGGAAATGCCGCTGGTTTTGGTTCTGGACCGGTTCACAGAGAACCGGTCTAACAATACCGCCCTCCCAAAGAACCACCTTGTCCTCAAGGTGAAAATCAGGAAATTGATGTTTCACCCTCTCGTATGGCTCCCACGTGGCCTCGTAGTCTGGAAGGTTCTTCCACTGGATCAACACTTCTTTAGTTCCTTCTTCTTTCTGGCGAACCCCCATCAGTTCTAATGGTTCCAAAACCACCTCTAAATCCTCCGTCAGAGTCGCTGGTAGCTCGGGGTTGGCTGTATAGTCACCAATGGCCTTCCTCAACTGGGATACATGAAAGACTGGATGTATGGTCGCCGTTGGTGGTAGCTTCAGTCGATATGCTACTGCTCTGATCCTCTCCAGCACTTCATAAGGCCCAAAGTACCGAGGAGCCAGCTTATCATTTCTTCTGTTGGCGACTGTTTTCTGTCTATATGGTCGGAGCTTCAAATACACCTTCTCCCCCACTTCAAATTGGATGTCCCTCCTATGCCCGTCTGCTTGCTGTTTCATAATCTGTTGAGCCCTCAGTAAATGTTTCTTCAATTCTTCTAGCACTTTATCCCTCTCCTCCAAATACTCCTCTACTGAAGAAACGGGAGTACTACTACTCCCAAAATGTACCAAGTGAGGAGGGTCCCTTCCGTACAACACCTTGAATGGGGTCATCTGTGCAGCCGAGTGGAAAGATGTGTTGTACCAGTACTCTGCCCATGACAACCACTTAGCCCACTGCTTGGGCGTATCCGACACGAAGCATCTCAAGTATGTTTCCAAGCTCCTATTGACCACCTCAGTCTGGCCATCTGTCTGCGGGTGGTAGGCGGTGCTCCTTTTCAGAACTGTTCCCTGCAACTTGAATAATTCCTTCCAAAAATGGCTAAGGAACACCTTATCTCTGTCTGACACGATTGCCTCTGGTACCCCGTGCAATCTGACTACCTCCCTGATGAATGCTGAGGCTACTGTCACCGCGGTGTATGGATGTCGAAGAGGAATGAAATGAGCGTACTTGCTCAATCTATCTACCACCACCAAGATCACTGTGAATCCTTCTGAACGAGGCAGTCCATCTATGAAGTCCATGGATATCTCCTCCCATACATGTCCTGGTAATGCCAACGGCTGTAGTAGTCCTCCTGGCGACATTGCCAAATATTTGTTCCTCTGACAAACTTCGCACCTTGCCACCATCTCCTCTACATCTCTATGCATCCCCTTCCAGTAAAGCTCGGCCGCCAGTCTCCTGTAGGTTTTCTGCACCCCTGAATGGCCCCCGACTGCACTCCCATGAAATTCTTGGAGCAAATTGGGGATGTGGATCGATGTTCGGGGCAACACAAATCTCCCCTGAAACAACAGTTTGTCTCCCTCTAATGAGTACCCTGGGTGACTACCATCCTCTTTCAGTAAATCTGACCTGATCTTTCCCAACACCTCATCCTTCGAGCTCTCTTCTTTGATTGCCTCCCAATCTAGCATCAAAGGAACAGACACAACCACTGTCTGTAGTTCACCCAATCGTCTGGACAAAGCATCCGCAGCTTTGTTTTCCCCGCCTGGTCTGTACTGAATTTCAAAGTCATACCCCAGCAATTTTGAAAGCCATCGCTGATACTCTTCCGTCACCATCCGCTGCTCCAACAAGTACTTCAGACTTCTCTGATCTGTTCTGACAATGAAATGCCTACCTAATAGGTAGGGTCGCCACTTCTGGATGGCTAAGACAATAGCCATTAATTCCCTCTCATAGACTGACTTCAGCCTGGCTCTGGCTGCTAATACCTGGCTGAAGTAGGCAATGGGTCGACGATTTTGCATGAGCACTGCCCCCAATCCGTACCCTGAAGCATCAGTCTCCACTATGAAGGTCTGAGTGAAGTCCGGTAGAGCTAGGACTGGTACCGTGATCATAGCCTTCTTTAGTGTCTCAAATGCTGCTGTGGCTGCCTCTCCCCATAAGAATCCATCTTTCTTTAGTTGTTCTGTTAGTGGCCAAGCTATAGTACTGTACCCTTTAACAAATCTCCTATAGTATCCTGTAAGTCCTAAGAATCCTCTCAATTCCTTCAGATTCTTAGGCAATGGCCATCTCAACATCGCCTCCACCTTTGACTGATCAGCTGCCACCCCTTCCTTGGATACTACATGGCCCAAGTATTCCACCCTAGATTGGCCAAAGCAACACTTCTTCAGATTGGCTCTCAGCTGATGCTCCTGTAGAACTTCCAATACCAACTTCAAATGCTTCATATGCTCCTCCTCAGTTCTACTGTAAACCAAGATGTCATCAAAGAACACAAGCACAAGCTTCCTGAGATACGGTCTGAACACTCTATTCATCAGTGATTGGAAAGTCGCAGGGGCATTGGTAAGCCCAAACGGCATCACCAGAAACTCATAATGCCCCTCATGTGTTCTGAACGCCGTCTTAGAGATGTCTCCCTCCCTCATCCGGATCTGATGGTATCCAGACTTCAAATCCAGTTTGGAGAATATCACTGCTCCATACAGTTCATCCAAGAGTTCATCAATCACAGGAATGGGAAATTTATCTGGGATAGTCTCCTTATTCAAAGCCCTATAATCCACACAAAATCTCCAGCTTCCATCTTTCTTTTTGACCAGTAATACGGGGCTAGAGAAAGGACTCACACTAGGTCTGATGATCTTTGCCTCCAGCATTTCACTAATCAACCTTTCAATTTCATCTTTCTGAATCTGAGGATAGCGGTAGGGTCGTACACTAATCGGTGACACCCCTTCCCTTAGTAGAATTGCATGCTCCTGTTCTCTGACTGGTGGTAACCCTTGAGGTGGCTGGAACACCTCGCTGAACTGTTGGATGACTGGTTGAACTACAAGAGGAATGTCTCCTTCTTTTCCCACACTAACTTTTTCCAATCGTTGCAGCTCCAACAAATATCCACCCCCAACCTCCTGGATGGTTCGGATCATGGACTTGAGAGACACCCCCGTCCTAGACAGGCCGACATCTCCCTGTATCACCATTCTCCTCCCTTCCACTACCAGTTCCATTCTCAGTTCTCC
Source organism: Dendrobium huoshanense (assembly GCA_016618105.1). Classification (NCBI taxonomy): domain Eukaryota; kingdom Viridiplantae; phylum Streptophyta; class Magnoliopsida; order Asparagales; family Orchidaceae; genus Dendrobium; species Dendrobium huoshanense. Next base: position 20,782,227 of record CM028359.1, on the reverse strand, counting down.
CCAGTTCACCTTGGTCTCCCCCAAAGTCTGCAGCCACTTCATTCCCAAAATCACATCAGTACTTCCCAATTCTAAGGGAAGAAAATCCTCCCTCACCTGTATCTCCTGAATGGTCAGCATCACTCCTCTACAAACTCCTCTCCCCATTTCCACCTTCCCCGTGCCCATCATTACCCCATAGCCACCGGTATCCACTAGTGCCATACCAAGCAACTCAACAAGCCGGGTGGAAATGAAATTGTGGGTTGCCCCACTATCTATCAGAACCACCACCTCGTGGTCAGCTATCACCCCTTTCACTTTCATAGTGTGACTCGAAGTGAATCCCACTACAGAGTTTAGGGAGACTTCTGCCACATCCAGGTGCAACTTCTCCTCCTCCTCCACTTCTGACCTGCTCCCACCTTCCTCTTCGTCTTCCTCGTCTTCGCAAACAAGGAGAACCTGAAGAGTCCGGTCCTTGCACCTATGTCCCGGCATGTACTTCTCGTCACATATAAAGCACAATCCCTTGGCCCTCTTCTCCTGCATCTCCTTATCAGTAAGCTTTTTAAAGTTTCCCCCAGGCCCTCCTCCTCCAGACCTCTCCTTTGGTACTTCTCGTGTACCCCCCGGTGCAGCTCCCTTGGATGCTAAAAACGTGGTCGTCATCCTGTGGGATCCCCCAGAGCTACTGCCTCGAGTCCCCCTCTCCAGATGCTTCTGGTCCTCGACCAACTGTGCCAACTCCATGGCCTCCCCCAGGTCGTGTGGTCTCATCACTCTGACGGCGGCTCTGATTTCTGGTCTGAGCCCCTTCATGAAGTTCCCTTCAAGCACGATATCAGAAAGACGATCCAACCTGCTAGCTAGGTACTCAAACCGGTCCCGGAACTCTGCCACTGTCCCTTCCTGTGTCAGTGCAAAGAACTGCTCATAGAAATCCCCTCCGCTGCTGGTTCGAAAACGCTCTAGCAGGCATTCCTTGAACTCCCCCCAGCTTCGAATAGGTCGTCTCATGTCCCGCCACTGGTACCATGCCAGTGCCTTCCCTTCTAAACACAGTCCTGCCGCTGTCAGTTTCTCCTCGTCTGTCAATCCGTTGACTGCAAAATACCGTTCCACTTTGTAGATCCAGCCATGGCCATCTTCCCCCTCAAAGATGGGCATCTTCAACTTCCTCACCTTCGGATCCCTTCCGTTACCCCTGTACTCCCCATAACCTCCCATTCCTCGAAGATGAGGTGCTCCCCAAGTGTCCCGGTCCTCCCTCCCCCGTTGGTATCCGAGTCCATCGTCATAATCCCCTCTTCCCCTTTCAGAATCAGCACCTCGACGCTGAAATTCAGCACCTCGACGCTGATATTCTCTTCTTTCGCCAAATTCTGCACTTCCTTCATATTCTCCCCTCCGGCCTTCAAAATCCATACCTTGACGCTGAAAATCAGCACCTCGACGCTGAAAATCAGCACTTCGACGCTGAAAATCAGCACCTCGACGGTCATTCCCCAAGCTCATCTCCTCTCTAGAAAGTGGCTCTAGAGGTGGCATGTCGTCGTCTCCCTCAAGGATCTCCACAGCCGGAATCCTCCTCCCCCGAGGCGGGTTCGGATTTCCTCCTACGCCATGGTCGCCGACAGTCTCTCTTGCATCCGATGCCGTCGGATTAGCCTTCATCTCAAGTAATTTCTTCATCATCTCTTCCATGGCCGTGAATTTCCCCTCCAACCTTTCGTTGTTGGTGGTGATTTGATTTTGAAATTCAAAAAATTTTTCTTCCAAATCGGTTTTCAATTGACCGATCTCGCCTTCCAAGACGTCCACCTTCTTTCCGGCCATTGCTCTCCTCACGGATCTCCCAAAATCTTCTTCCGGACAAGATAAACTCGCTGAAATTTCAGAATTTCAGCCGCCGGTGGTCTCAAATCGATGCTCTGATACCAATTTGATAGGAAATACTTGAAATCAAATATTTCCTAATCACTTATACAACAAATCTTGATGCAAACTGCTGTTCGCAGCAGGAAAAACAGCAAAACAGTGGAAAAAACAGGGAAAAGCCGAGAGAAAATTGGAAGAACAGCTTGTATTTTACTAGTAGATGGAAGAAAAATAGCAAAGATACAAGGATCCTCTATTCGAGAGGAGGATCGCACTCTCCCAATCTCTAGAATTCGTTCTAGAGCCCAAGCCTCCAAGAAAACCCTAATTCAATCAATCAAAACATGCCCCCTCGCTCATTCACTCCTCCCCTTTAATACAACATATTTCCTATTTTAATTTCCCTCCCAAAGCCTCATCTCCCCACTCCGTTTGAACATTCAAATTCTTTGGAGAAGTGGGGCCCGCCCCCACTTAAGAAATCTCATTTAAAGGAGGCGGAAGCCTCCGCCTCCTACAGACCAGCGGCTGGAAATGCCGCTGGTTTTGGTTCTGGACCGGTTCACAGAGAACCGGTCTAACACAATCTTCATCCTGAACGGATTCTGCTCAACTGAGATCTGCTGACCTAATTAAGCTGATTTTTTTGTCTCAGCCCTTACCTGTCCCGCAGGTCGCCCACGTCGAGTCCAGCAGGTCGCGCCTCTTTGTTCGAACCCACGCGCACGACCTAGCTACTTCTCTTCACTCCCCGAGCTCCTAACGCCCGCACTCCCTCGTTCTCCCATCTTCCCTCTCACTCTCTAGGCATCCCGCTCTCCTATATTCCAGAGACTCTCAACGACAGAGGAAGTCACAACTTGAAGTTCGCTGCAGAAGGCCTCGACAAGAGCTACGGCGCGTGAAGGAGGAACAGCGGTGATGTCCTCGGAGGAGGCAGCCGGCCAAAGACAAGCTCGAGCGCGATCTTGTAGACGTCAGTCGCGGGAGCGAGCAAATGATGTACGACTAATACCCCACTTCACGCGAAACCCTTAAATGTTTGCATAAAAAGTTGTATTAATTAATTAATAAATTAATATTATCTATAATTTAATTTTATTTATTAAATGTTTTCATTAATGTAATATTTAATTAATTGAGATAATCAATTCAATTAATGTAATTAAGATTAATTAATAATTAATTTGAGATTTGCATAATATATTAATTAATAACTAGATGCTATATGAAAATATAATAAATATGATTAAGAATAATTTAATTAATTTTATTGTAACGAGATAGTAATGTTTTAACCATTTTTATCAATAACTATTTTTAAAATTTTAAATCCTAAATAAGTACTCAAAAAATTTCTTAATCAAATTTAGGCTTCATTTGAGGCAGCTATCTTTCTGCTTCTTAAATCACCTTTTTAATACAAAAATTTTAATTTTTATTCATTTATTTTTTTACTAATAAATTACTTAAAAAAAAGCAGAAAGAAAGCCGCCCAAACGATGCCTTAATCTCTATCATATTAAATAATTTTCAAAATTTAACACCCTTAAAATTTAGTAAATTTATTCAACTAAATTAAGTAATATCAAGTCAATTTAATAAAGAAAGGCGGTTGTTGATATCTAGCTTTAGCTTATACTTCATCGATAAATAGCAATATAAATAAATAAATAAATAAATAAATAAAAAGGATTATCAGATCACATTGAAAAAAGAAAAATATTTGAAGGGGAGAATCATTGTTCGAATGTATCATACCTCCACCCGCGGTAGAGGTTTCCCAACAGTACCTGCCTTCCTAATACCATGCAAAGGGTTGGAGAGCGCCATGACAAACTAAAAAAAAATCACATCATAAATAAAATGTGCAGGAATTACTACTTTTTAAAGTGATTTTTAGTATAAAATTTGTTTTGAGTTATAAATTTTTATATTAAAATGTTGCTTTAAAAAATAGTAAGAAAGCTATTCCAAACAAAAGCCTTAGGTTTCATTTAAGGCTTTCTTACTATTTCTCAAAGCGGTTTTTTAGTACAAAAATTTTAATTTTTTTACTAAAAAGTTAATTTTAAGAAGCAATACGAAAGTCTTCCCAAAGGAAGCCTTAGTTATCTTCATTTACCTCTGTCATGCCGTAGCGTTCCAAAAGCCGGTGTCCTGTTATCTCCTCCCATTGTTTCATTATAGGATAAGGAAGGGCTGATGACCCGCACATCTAAGAAAAATGGCAAAATCAATGGTTATTCTCAGAGAACTAAATACAGGTAGCACAATATTTGAAATATTTAGATAGAAAACATAAATGAACGACCATCCAACAGCAGCAGTCTTGGCAAAAATCCGAGAAGAGAATGTAATTGAAGATTTTGGATCCTCTTCTTGTTGTTCTAGGTCCTGGTTAGAATTAATATGGATCGCATGGGAGTAACTCATGCCAACTTTTCGTACAAAAAGGTGCATTTCACAAAAGGAAACCCTTATGAATAGAGAGATTATTCTGCGCGGATACCGGAGGAGAAGAACCGTCCGGTTTTGTATCTCTGAACGGTAAAAGCGTAGTATGAACAGTAAAAGCTCAGTGAGCATAGAGACAAACTGGACGGTTCTCACCGATCGGTGTCCTGACAGAATAATTCATCTCTGAAATATCCCTATACCAAATTTAACAAAACAACTGAAACATTTGGCATAAATTTGTTCATGCCGAGTAATAGCTGGATTGAAATAGTTGATATGTGTGCTCACACCAGTTGCTGTTTTGAGCTTTAAACTTAACAAAGCTCACAGCGTTAGTTAAAGAGATGTGCTTTGTATTGGATGAATAAACTTTGGATTCTTCTTGCAGTTCATGTAAGGCCTAAGTCCAGATTCCAGATACAATGCATCAATTAATATGGTAGTTAAATTGATTAGTTACAGGCTGTATAAGTTGGTCATATAAGTTGCTTGCTGGTTGTAACGCGATCTAAAGAACGAAATAAGAAGTGCGGTGCATAATTTTCTGCTTCATTGCTTGCCTACTGATGAGGACATCGTCAGAGATTTCAACACATGTACCATCAGGAGACGCCGGAGATCGACGGCCACGATCATGAGTTTTATTTTGAGTCATTTTATGTAGTAGTTTATTTGATTTTTAGGTGTTTCCATTTTTGCCTTTATGGGTTTTAGTCGCTATTGTAGCTCAAGGGGCATTTTAGACTTTTGTTTTCTCTGTCATTTGGTGGCCTATATATATGGCCCTTTTCTCATGTAAGAGGGAGTTTTTGATGAATGAAAAATATTTACTTTGTGTTCTCTTTGTGAGTGCAAACCTCCACGATCTCTTAGTGAGTTCGTAGGAGAAGCTAGATCTCTTTGTGAGTTCTAGGTTTTTCTCGTTCTACTATTTTCCTTTATTTCTCTTTGTGAGTTCTAGGTTTTTCTCGTTCTACTATTTTCCTTTATTTCTCTTGGTCAATTCATCGTCGTGGAATTCACTTCCTCCCCTTGCTCTTGCCGCCGCCTCCTCCAAACAACCCCAAGCCGCCGGCCTCTTGGCATCCACCTCTCGCCGACCAGCCACCCCACCCGTGATCCGCCCCCTCCATTGAGCCCCAATTTTGAAATTTCAAATTTTCTTTGGCCATTAATTGTTTCCTAATTTAGCGCCTTAATTTACGCTATCAATTTGATTGATTTTCAATTTCAAATTTGAAATTCAAATTGTTTAAATTGATTGCCCTCCTAATTGGAAGTTTTCTCCTTAAGAAAACTGAAATTTTATTTCAGATTTTTTGTAAAATCTGAAATTAAATTGGTGGTCCCCATTGCATTAAAACCCAAGCCCCTCTCTCCTAGTCATGTGGTCAGCCCCTTAATGGCCCCCTCTCTCTCTCTTATTCACCTTAATAGCTCCACAAATTCAGCCCAAATCTTCTCCCCATTGTCGCCCCTCTCTCCCTCCTTGGATTAATTTGAAATTCAAATTAAATCCCTCTCCTAAACCACTAAAATCTGAATTTTATTTCAGATTTCCTGCATTTGCCTCTTAGCCCCACCATAGCCGACTCCCCCCCTCTTCTCCTCTTTTGCTTCAACAAGTGGTCAGCTCAAGGGCTCAGAAGAGAGTTCTCCACATCCATGGACGGCCGATCCCGACATCAACCATGGCTTCGTCTTTGATGATCAAGGAAGAAAGGATAAGACGTTGGATGCTCTCTAGTCATCCCATGGACTACCCGCCACCGGCTACCACTCCAACGGACTACACTTTGTGCGCCATTTGTCTCCTAGTGGCATCGCTCGGTTGCTCTCAATCTTCCTCCCTTAAAAGTGCCACCAATAAGAGAGTGAGTGAGAGACCCAAGGTGAAAAGTTCTATTTGTTAATTGTGGATTATTGTTTCTCTCCATAACATTACTATCTAATTCTATGTTGTCAATTTGATATTGTCCCATTAATCTAGTTGTAACCACATTCCTTACTTAATTTCGACTTGATAATTCCGAGAACTTAATTTGGGTAAGCATTAATTCTATAACTAACAAAGCTTTAACAATCTTATATTAAAATCCCCAAGCAGTTCTTGTTTCCATGCATTACGTTTCACATCACCTGCAGTGCTTTCATCTCCTGCTCCAGGGCTCTCATTGTTTTAGAGCCTGGAACCTGTTAGACCGGTCCAGCCGGTCACAGGCTCACAAGACGGATGCGGAACTCTTCCGCTCCTGCAGGAGTTGCGTGAGCCGCCGAAGCAAATGAAGCATTTTAAGAAGGATATTGAGGGATTTGGGAGGGAAATCTGAATGTAGGCACTGTTTAGGGATTTCCTTTTGATTTGTATGCATTAAATTCGTTGTTTTCCAAGGGTTAGTGCATCTTGAATTCGGCTGAAATTTGAGGTATCTTAGATTTAGGTTTTTCTTTGGGCTCTAGCGGCGTCTAGAGATTTGGGAGAGATCGAGAGGAGGATCAATTATATCTTGCTATTTTCCGTTTCCCTTTCATAAAAAAATACAAATTATCTACTGTTTTTGTTATTTTGTGCGGATTTTTGTGAAGAATTCTCGCTGTTTTCCGAAGATTTATAGGAAATACTTGAGATCTCCAAGTGTTTCCTATCAGAACCAAATGAGACAGGAAGAACTATAAAACAATTGTAATTGGTGTGCGTAGGGATGCAAATTCAGATATTTTTTTCAGGAACATGGCTGCCCATCCCTACAAGTTCACCCACTATATGAAACGGACTACAGTACAGGTACTCAGTTTAGCTATCCTTTCTTGAGTATGGATGCTTTCTGAAGTAGTAGCTGGACAATTTAATGATTGATAATGAGAATATTATCAAGATTTAAAAAAAAAAAGTTCAATTTCTTCATGTGCTGGTCTCACTCAGAAGAAATGAGGCTGAAAACAAGGGTTCATTTTTATGAGAAGTGGTATCCATGAAAATAGAAAATTTTAAAACAGTCGAGTGATAACATTATGGCTTCGTTTGGGACGGCTTTGTTGTTGCTGTTTAAAACAGTTTCAAGTACAAAAATTGTACTAGAAAGCTGCTTTAAGAAGCAATAAAAAAGCCATCCAAAACGAAGCCGATATATCTTTTTAGTGTTTGAGTAGCCAACAAACACACATTTTAAAGCTCTTAAATCAAATGTAACTATTGTAAGTATGCATATGCATAAGGAAACAATCAAAATTTTTAAGGGAAATGTTCCCAGATTTGTTGAAATACGGGTGGAAGTTCAAGAGAACTGCCATAGAAGTTTTGTATCCTATAGTTCTACAAGGAATCCTATTTATTTAGAATACAAGTGTTAGGATAGGCTTCTCCCCAAAGGTACTTAGGGACACTATTTAACAATGTCCTAAATCCTAATAATATTAAGAAAATGTCTAGTTTTTCGTTCAACCATTCTATTTTATTGATATATTAATACAAGATGATTCATGGATAATCCTGTATTTATGAAGGAGGGAGTTTGAGAGTAACTCTAAATTAGGTGCTTATCAATTTGAGAAAGATGGGAAAGATGTTATCATAATTATATTTCTCTTTCACAAGGAATAGCTAATTAATTCTAATATAACCAACATTAAATGACACAAATCATGTTGCACGAAGATGTTGAGAATCCGAGAAGGCCCACATATCTTAGTAATAGAGAAAAAAGACTAAAGGGTTTACAAATATTGTTAAATTCATAGAATTGGGGAGGGGAAATGCTTAGTTTTATTACACAAAACTATTCTTATTTATAGATCTATATAAGATATTGTAACAAGGAAACAAATATTTAGAGAATAATACATAATTGTACTAATATAACCCTTCTTGAATCAGCCACCCAAATAGGCAAGGAGAACGGCATGATCCAGGTGAGCCTCCCCCATGGATCCACATGCTGGCCGTGGGATCAACGGCTAAGGGACAACTGAGATTTAACAACATGATCCATTTGAGCCTCTCATGGATCCTCATGCTGGTTGTGGGATCAAGGGCCAATGGCCAATGGATGATTGAGATTTTTAACATTTCCCTCAAGTTTGGAAAAATAGATATGTCATTCCAAACTAGATAATTAGTCCAAAAAAAGTAGAATTATCAAGTCCTTTGGTGCATCATAGAGTACTTTTGATCAACAGCGCTTTGGGAGGGAGGAATTAGCTTTAAACATTGTTGCGCAAAGGATAGCGTGGAAATCTATCTCAATCAAGACTGCAAGGTGCAGAAAAGCAATGAAGGCTGCATTGAACAATAGCCCTCAAGATATCGGAAATGACAATAAAGACCAGAGGTGGGACTGCAGGGAAAGTGGATTAATTATCCTTCGGGTATGTCTCCCTATCAGTTATCAATGGAAGGTCAGCAATAAATGCACGACAATAAAAATGAAAAAATAATATTTTTAGGGCTGCGGCAAGCTTCAAGAATAGAAACAAAAACACGTCTCAAGCGACTCGACACTCAGTAGACAGATCTCTTCCTACCCAGGTCATCCGACTCCACCTGAACAGACTTCTGTTCGATCAGCCAGTACAGGTGCACGCAAGGCCTCCGATCCCTCTAGTCTAATCGTAGGAGGGAGTACAAGTCTTGCACAATTGCTTGTCCATGCCCCCACATGAGAGGGAACTCTTGGCTCTTTCCAGATGTATGCAGGAGGAGGTCATGCGCACACTTCTGCTCGGTCGACTCTGGATGTCGCATGTAAGAGGAGCCCTCCAACTCGTCTCTCCTCGGTCTTGGATGCATGAAGGTACTCAGAATTCTGACAATGAAAGTCGATGGTGGGAACCTATATTTCTCATAATTCCAGCAATAAAGCCCAGTAGAAAGACTAGTATTTCTCAGTAGTGGGAACCCGTATTCCTCAAAATTCAACCCTTGAGAACTTGTAATCCTCAGAATTTTGATAATAAAGGCCGGTGGTGGGAACATGTGGCAAAGTGCATGCCGACAGGATTTGACGCAGATGTGGAAGACGTGAGAAATTTCGGGGCTAGAGGAACGAGACAAAAGCTGTCCAGATGCACACACCCGCTCGGTTCAGACGCATGATCTCTCGTCCAGATGCAAGTTCTTGCTTGGCTCCTCTCAGTTCCGCCGCTACGCATGCGAGAGGAGGTTACCGCGTGCTACAAGCTTCAGGGACGCACGATCCCGCTTGGTTCCACCCTAGACACAAGCGCAGAATTTTGTGGCTATACGCCTCTCTTGTACTGTTTGGTCGCATGCGAGAGTGGTTCACGAGACGTTCGACTCTCTCAATTGAATGTAAAGACCACGGGGTTCTCGCTCGACTCCTTCAGACGAGACGCACAATTCGTTCGTGTCTCTCAATCAAACACAGAGACCACAGAATGAAGCACTCTCCCTCCTCTCAATTGAACGTATGTAGGAGGAACCCACTCCCTTTCCTTTCTGAAGAGGTGGGGCCTTCCCTTCAGAAAGTCCAATAATTAAAAAAAAAAATTCAGAATTTTGGCCAAGGCAATGAAGGGTCTGATATCATGTTAAATTCAGAGAATTGGAGAGGGAAAAGGCTTAGTTTTATTACACAAAATTATCTCTATTTATAGATCTATACAAGATATCTTAATAAGGTAATAAATAATTAAAGAATAATACATAATTGTACTAAATACTAATATAATCCTTCCTAAATCAGCTACTTAAATATCGAAGGAGATCGGCGTGATCTAGGAGAGCCTCCCATAGATCCCTAAGCTGGTCATGGGATAAAGGGCTAAGGGACAACTGAGATTTAACAGTGTGATCCAAGTGAGCCTCCCACAGATCCTCACTTGGATTACATCAAGGATTAGCTTTAAGCCCATATCTTTTGGCTTTATTCATGGATATTCTTACCAAACATTTGCAAGAGGATGTACCATAGTGTATGCTTTTTGTTGATGATATTCTTCTTGTTTACAAGACAAACGAAGTTGAAGGAAAGTGTAAAACCCGCAGAATACCGTTTTAGACCTCGCACGCTTTTCAAAGCATCAAGACGAGTTTTAAGTGAAAAATTCGAGGTTGTCGGATTTCGACGGGAATATTTTTATAAAATAGAGCACAAAATTCTGATCGTTTTGATGTATATAACCCATAGCGAATTTGAGTATTTTGGGAGTTAAAATTTTCGGAAAGTTCTAAATAACGATTTTGCCCTTGATGCCTATTGAATGGAGGGAGTTTAAGTGAGGGCAATTAGGTCTTTTGGCCTATCCCTTTTCTCTATTAGGTAAACTGAAACCCCCCTCATCTCCTCCATTTCCTTCGTGTATCCTGAACCGAGCAGAGAAGAAGGGCGCGGGTAGGAGCGGCGACGAGAGCTTCTTCGGGCAGTTTCTTACGGCGATTCGTGGAGGAAATTGTAGAGAACTTGTGAGGAAGGCTAAGGTAAGATGTTTCCTTGAGTTCTCTCTTCTTTTCCTTGAGTTCTCTCTAAGAAATGAAAACTAGGGTTTAGAGAAAACTTGAATTTCTTTGAGAAAAGCTTAGAGAAAGGTAATGTGATGTTTTTAAAACCCTAATGTGAGATGCTTTTATAAAAATATGAAGTTTTGGAAATTAGGATTTTGCTCAAAAATTGTTTCTTTGGAAATGTCTTCACAAAGATATTTTTATTAACCTAAGAAAGCTTTTAATGGAAAAATATTGGATGAATGACGAAAGTTTTGAGTTTAGAAATTTAGGGTTTTTCCCTAATTAAGGAATTTTTTATCTCTACGATTTTTATTGGTTGTTGGGAGGATTTTAGAGACTAATACATGATTTTTGCTTGAAAAATAATATTTTCTAATTTTTGATTTAATAAATTCCGAAAATTGATTTTATTTTAATTATGTTTTGAGTGTAGGTAGGGGTGAAGCATGCCTAAAACCTATGAATTTTGGCTAAATCCTAATTGAAAGAGAATGTGTTTGAGAGATATCACGAATTGGTGTGGAGGGTTTGAATTGGAACATAAACATGACATTAGAAAGAACACTTTTATTACTTTAGAATTAGGGTTTAGGATATTATATAGGGATTAGTTACTTATGCTTTTCTTTGTATGTCTCTTTTAGATATTAACCGTGTGGAGGGAAAGAATTTGATCGGACAAAGAAAGAGGTGCACGGATTGAGGTAGGTGGAATGTACATTCTTATAAATTTTAGACAACTTCTCTTTCATTGCAATTACATAGAAATAACAAATTCTTTTATGTTCATTATGAAACTCTTATGGCTCATGTTTCCTTGTAAGTTTATGGACACTTGAAGCAAATGCAAAAGTTCTCTTTATGCAAATGTACAACTCATGAATAAATCTCATGCTCATTCTTTTACTCTTACTACACATGTTTTCCTCTTTATATGCAAATGCACACATGAGCATAACAAGCAAGCATATCCCTATGAAAACATGCAATTGCATAGTTTATGGATAGTTTACATAAAACATCTCTTATGGTTATATAAGTAATAAATGTATGTGCATGTTGATGCAGGAGTATCACATGGTAAAGGAGGCTCTTATGAGCCATGGTAAAGGATGGTTCCTATGAACCAATGGTAAAGAAAATGATCAAATTTTATGTACCTGATCAGTACAAGTGATACTCCCGAGATGGGTGTTATATTTACATATTAAGCTATTATGAACATTTCATATTCATGTTATATGCATTTGAGACTATCATGTGAGGCAAAATGTCAAAAGGAAAAATGAAAATATTATGAAAGGAATAAGAACTTGAAGGTTGAGGAAAAAGGTATGCATCTCTTTGAGCAAAAGTTAATATATGTTGATGATTCTTTTGTTAAAATACTAAAGCATATTATAGTTTCCTTTTATTGACTCTAACTTTATTTGAATTTCATTCGCACCTATTGAGTTTATGACTCACCCTCGTTGTGGGAACACTTTTCAAGAGGATCTAGGAAAGGATAGATGGCAGACCAACTACCGCGCACTTACCGTCGTAGGGAGACGACGGACGACAGGTTCTTTTGAGTTTTGTAATTTTGTTGATAGATGGTTGTTTGTAGATTTTTATGAGAGTTAGATTTATTTTGGATCCTCTCTTATGGAAGAACTCTCTATGTATATGTTTCTTTTGAAGATGAATGAAAAATGAAAACTTATTTGGATTTACTTTAGTGGCTCTTTCATTTTATAGTTGAAGATGTTTAATTCTTGTTAAATGATTTGATGTTAGGCTTTGAAGGTTTTATTTTCATCCTGTCCGACCTCTGTTCCCGCCTCGCCCTTGCAAGCTAATCGGGCCGAGTCGTGACAAAGAGTGGTATCAGAGCAAAGGATTTGAGGATATTGATTTTTATGAAAGAGCCGATAGGATGATCATATAGGGTAGAGTAGGTATAAGGTGCTTGTGCTATATATTGCTTAGATTGTTTTGTTACTTTATGTCTCAAGGTTGAGGATCCTGAACCTGATGCCACTGATGGCAACACTGGAGAGGTCAGGAGGGAATTACCATCAGTAGTGGAGCCTCAAGGCAATAGCATTAATGCTACTTTAGATTCTTTCACTCAAATGATGGCGGCTATGACACAGATGATAAAGAGTACTCAGACTCAAGCAGGAGGCAGTGGAAGCACTGTGATGGACAAGAATTGAAAGTTATTCCAGGATATGAAGCCACCATCATTTGTGGGAGGTGGAGCTATAGAGGCGGAGGATTGGTTAATGAAGGTTGAGAAGATTTTGGAGGGAATGCTATGCCCTCAGGATAGAAGGGTTGCTGATGAGGACATCGTCAGCATTTTCGACACGTGTACCATCAAGAGATCGACGGCTATGATCATGAGTTTATTTCGAGTCATTTTATGTAGTTGTTTATTTGATTTTGTGTTTTTTCCGTTTTTGCCCTTATGGGTGGTTAGTTGCTATTGTAGCCCAAGGGGCATTTTAGTCTTTTGTTTTTCTTTGTCATTGTGAGGTCTATTTATATGGCCCTTCTCTTGTAATAGTTTTTAGTTTTTGATGAATGAAAAAAATATTTGCCACTTATGATCTCTTTGTGAGTTCACCCTCCTCGATCTCTTAGTGAGTTCGTAGGAGAAGCTAGATCTCTTTGTGAGTTCTAGATCTCCTTGTTCTACCATTTTCTTCCTTATTTCTTGTGATCGATTTGTCGTCGTGGAGATCCGGTTGAAGCACTTGTGGGAAATTGGAATTTGCTCCTTGAACTCCTATATTTTCCCTAACTCTTCCCCTCCCTTGCTCATTGCCGCCGCCCCCTCTGGATTACCCAGCCGCCGGCCTGCAACTCCCATCCGCCGGCCAGCAGCCACCGGCCAGCCCAACCCGCCTGCCAGCAGCCGCCGGCCAGCCCTCCAGCCCGCCAGCTCCCCTTGCCGCCGGCCACTTTGAGCCCTTTGCCGCCGGCCTCCCTTTAGCCCTCCTTGCAATTTGAATTTCCCTCCCTTAATGACCTTTCTAATTGAGTCCCTTAAATTAGGGAATTAATTAAGAGGAGTTACAATTTTTGAAATTCAAATTTCCTCTTATTTTAAATTGTGGGAAGTTACTTAAGCCACAATTAAATCTGAAATTAAAATTCAGATTTAATTGAATTTCTTACTTAAACTTGGGCCCCACTCTCATAACTCCTAAATCTCTCTCTCTCCTCCTTATTGGGCCGGCCACTTTTAGTGGGCCTCTTTTTCCTTCCAAATGACATATGAACACCACAAATTCAGCCCAAAGCTTCTCCCCATTTCGGCCCCTCTCTCCCTCCTTGGATTAATTTGAAATTCCAATTAAATCCCTCTCCTAAACCACTAAAATCTGAACTTTATTTCAGATTTCCTGCATTTGCCTCTAAGCCCCCACCATAGCCGTCAAGGAAGAAGGATATGAGGTTGGATGCTCACTAGTCATCCCATGGACTACCCGCCACCGACCACCGCTCCAACGGACTATGCTTTTGTGCGCCATTTGTCTCCTAGTGGCATCGCTTGGTTGATCTCAATCTTCCTCCACTAAAGTGCCACCAACAAGAGAGTGAGTGAGAGACCCAAGGTGAAAAGTTCTATTTGTTAATTGTGGGTTATTGTTTCTCTCCATAGCATTACTCTTTAATTCTATGTTGTCAATTTGATATTGTCCCGTTAATCTAGTTATAACCGCATGCCTTACTTAATTTTGAATTGATAATTCTAAAAACCTAATTTGGGTAAGCATTAGTTCTATAACTAGCAAAGCTTTAAAATCTTATATTAAAATCCCCAAGCAGTTCTTGTTCATCGCAGGTTGTATCACATCATCTTGGTATCAGAGCATGGCTAGCATGCTTTGCTAATGTTAGATGCATCCTAGGAAGTCCACTTTAGCTTGCCATTACTCATTTACATGCATAACATTGTTTAAAACATTTTATTTACTGCTTATTGTTGCTGTCCAGTAGATTCCAGCATCATATTTTCATGATTAACATGCATGTTTAAGTTACCCAAGTGTTAGTTTGGTCACTTACCACCCACCCCTTCACCTAAATCACTTGCTACACTTAAACTTCCTGCTGTCCAGAGTTTTTCCTGCACTGTTTAGTGACTTTTAGGTGCCCGTAAGCCCTTGTTATGTGCTGTCCACGCTCTACAACCCACACGTAACACTTGGGCAACCTAGGTCCTTGTGGTAGATTGCTGTCCTTTCATTTCCTGCATCATTTAGAGGGTTTTCTAGCGAGTTTAACTTATTTATAAGTGTTGTCCTCACCCTAGAAGTTAACCTAAATGCTTGGACAACTTCTCCCACCGCTGTAGTTTGCTGTCCACTCAAAAACTGCACCATTTAGAGGCGTTAGAAGCTTGTTTTCTTTGAGTTTAGGTGCTGTCCTTAACTTTACCACCTTCCTAACTGCCTAGATTTCGTAAACCACCTCTGTAGCTTGTTGCCCATTATTTTTCCTGCACTTTATAGCAAGTCATAATTATGTTTCCTCCTCGTAAAGTATTGTCCCATACACCCAATCTTCACTAGGTTTCACTTGACAGTTTTCAATGGACCCGATAAGACTCCGAAAGAGTTTAGATGACATCGTTAACCTAGTGGGAAATATGACTAGAATTATGACGGAGAAACCCGTTGACTATCCCCACTCTAATTACATGCCCCACTCAGCTTATCACCCGAGACCTGAGCCTAAGCCTCAACGACCTCACTTAGAGTCACCTTACCGTCTATCCACCTTTGATGGGTCCTCAGACCCTTACTACTTTAGGGAATGGGTTAGACAATTAGAGGACTATTTTGAAACACGACATATCCCAGAGTCCCACCAAATTAGCATTGCTAAATCTCACCTCAAAGGTCAGGCTCTTCAATTTTGGATGAAATTGGAAAATCATAGAGAGTCTCGCGGTGAGTACCTTACTTGGAGAGACATGAGACGAGAACTTAAGTTGAAATACCGACCCTCTACTAGTGATCGTCATCTAGAGCATCACCATACCTCGTTTGTTGGGATGACCCAAGGACCTTACTGTGGTCGAGACCACCCACCCATTAGTAACATCCGGGTTGCTGCTCCACCCTTTAGGTCCTCACTTAACCTTGATGGCCGACCCTCTACTGGGTCTTCTGTTAGACCAATCTCTTATGACTCCCCACTTGGACCCGATTCTAGCCGTTCCAGTCAACCTTTAGCCTCCCCAGTCCTTGACCCTGCAAGTGTACTTTTGATAGAGAAATGCATTAACAAGAAAACGTCCTCTGAACCTAAAATGGAGTGCATCCATTTCGTGGATGCTAATGATATTAAGGATAACGAAGACTTCTTTGATGAGGAAACAAAAGTGAATGAATCAGACTCGCAGCATGACTTAAATCCTGAGCTAGGAAAATTAGAACCTTTAAACGTCGACACCTTAGCCCACCCCGATCCAAGTCTCCTCGAGGATAACTCCTTGAATAAAGTGTGCCTGGATGATAGTAATGTGATCTTGAAAGAAGTCAATCTGACTTTGAACATATTGAATTTAAATTTGGAAGATCCTGACTTAGCTGTAACCCCTACTAAGTTGACTTTAAATAATCTTGATGATAACGATCTCGAGTCAGAAGTGGTTAAATTGAATTTACTACCTAATGTGAGTCCCAATTTAACCAACCCCGAGCCTGTCAATCTTAAGGTTATACCCAAATATGATTCTATTGATGATAGAAATATGAGTTCGGAAGACAATGATTTGATTCTGAAAGTTTCTGAGCCTAACTTGAATAATGGGTCTCATCTTATTTTATTGGAGTCTATTTTAGGAATCACTCATCTAGATTTACATTTTAAAGAGTGTGACTTTCGTGATTGGGCTTATCTCACCACTCATCGTACCGACTTTAATGTTAGAGAGAATCTTAACCCGCACTTTCATATCACCAATATAGCTGTTGTGCCCTCTTATGTAATGGATACCATACCCAATTTCTTAAGCCTCATACCTGCTGGTGACTCGTTTGGCTATTCTATTATGGTTGTAAGTCAGGAGCCATCATCTTATCTTGTTCCTGATTCATTTGTTTTGCCTACTATGTTCTTGTCCCTCCCGGTTAAGGACAATCTCTCTCCTAGTGGGATGAATTTACAAGATGACATAATTGACCCTAGGAGACAACCTACGACCCTAACTAAAACTTTCTATCAAAGTGTCGTGGTAGCTAAGGATGTCTTCATTGCTCCCCCTAAACCAGTTCCCTTAGACCTGAACACTTTAAGTCCCCTCAGTTAGTGACTCTTCCACGTTTATTTTACCGTGTTCGTGTGAGTTCGTATGTTGTGTTGTAGTCTGTTGTCTTCCTAATTTGTCTATGTTTAGAACTCTAGTTTGTAAGCTCATGATTCTTGTCATCCATCATGCACACCGAGTCTCTTGCATCTACATTTGCATCTCATCTTCAAGAACTGCAGAAGGATATTAATAAAAAGAATACCAACAGCAATGCCAGTTATAAACTTACTGCCGATTTCAAGAGACGGTTCAAAGAATTTGATATTAGAGATTTTGTATTGGTTCGGATTCGTCCGGAGCGGTTCCCACAAGGGACCGTTATAAAGTTATATGCTAGAAGCGTTGGACTGTGCAAATAAACAGCAAAAAGATTTAAATATTAATGCTTATGTGTTAGACCTTCTTAAAGGTTTTAACATTAATCCTATATTAACATCGAAGATCTTGTAACCTTCGAAGGTCCAGAGTGTAACCCTTCTATTTCACAAAATAATGAGCCTTGTGTGAACCCACCTGGTGAGATCTCCAGCCTAACTCCACCCCCAAAATTGCCTAATTTACCCATTACAGAGAAGATTGAGACAATACTGAGTGATGAACTCAAATCTCCATTAGAGATGATGGTCAATAAAGGTATCTAGTTCAGTGGGCAGGGAAACCGGAGACGGAGAACACATGGGTTGATCGTGACGAGCTGCAGCGAGTGGACCCTGACTTACTAGAGTGGTACGAGAGCTCTATAGACGCTTACTCGACGGGGTTGAGTTTTCTCCCACCTGGGGAGAATGATGAGGACATCGTCAGCATTTTCGACACGTGTACCATCAGGAGATCGACGGCTACGATCATGAGTTTATTTCGAGTCATTTTATGTATTTGTTTATTTGATTTTGTGTTTTTTCCGTTTTTGCCCTTATGGGTGGTTAGTTGCTATTGTAGCCCAAGGGGCATTTTAGTCTTTCGTTTTTCTTTGTCATTGTGAGGCCTATTTATATGACCCTTCTCTTGTAATAGTTTTTAGTTTTTGATGAATGAAAAAAATATTTGCCACTTATGATCTCTTTGTGAGTTCACCCTCCTCAATCTCTTTGTGAGTTCTAGATCTCCTTGTTCTACCATTTTCTTCCTTATTTCTTATGATCGATTTGTCGTCGTGGAGATCCGGTTGAAGCACTTGTGGGAAATTGGAATTTGCTCCTTGAACTCCTATATTTTCCCTACCTCTTCCCCTCCCTTGCTCATTGCCGCCGCCCCCTCTGGATTACACAGCCGCCGGCCTGCAGCTCCCATCCGCCGGCCAGCAGCCACCGGCCAACCCAACCCGCCTGCAGCAGCCGCCGGCCAGCCCGCCAGCTCCCCTTGCCGCCGACCACTTTGAGCCCTTTGCCGCCGGCCTCCCTTTAGCCCTCCTTGCAATTTGAATTTCCCTCCCTTAATGACCTTCCTAATTGAGTCCCTTAAATTAGGGAATTAATTAAGAGGAGTTATAATTTTTGAAATTCAAATTTCCTCTTATTTTAAATTGTGGGAAGTTACTTAAGCCACAATTAAATCTGAAATTAAAATTCAGATTTAATTGAATTTCTTACTTAAACTTGGGCCCCACTCTCATAACTCCTAAATCTCTCTCTCTCCTCCTTATTGGGCCGGACACTCTTAGTGGGCCTCTTTCTCCTTCCAAATGACATATGAACACCACAAATTCAGCCCAAAGCTTCTCCCCATTTCGGCCCCTCCCTCCCTCCTTGGATTAATTTGAAATTCCAATTAAATCCCTCTCCTAAACCACTAAAATCTGAACTTTATTTCAGATTTCCTGCATTTGCCTCTTAGCCCCCACCATAGTCGTCAAGGAAGAAGGATATGAGGTTGGATGCTCACTAGTCATCCCATGGACTACCCGCCACCGGCCACCGCTCCAACGGACTACGCTTTTGTGTGCCATTTGTCTCCTAGTGGCATCGCTTGGTTGATCTCAATCTTCCTCCACTAAAGTGCCACCAACAAGAGAGTGAGTGAGAGACCCAAGGTGAAAAGTTCTATTTGTTAATTGTGGGTTATTGTTTCTCTCCATAGCATTACTCTTTAATTCTATGTTGTCAATTTGATATTATCCCGTTAATCTAGTTATAACCGCATGCCTTACTTAATTTTGAATTGATAATTCTAAAAACCTAATTTGGGTAAGCATTAGTTCTATAACTAGCAAAGCTTTAAAATCTTATATTAAAATCCCCAAGCAGTTCTTGTTCATCGCAGGTTGTATCACATTAGTTGCCTTAGCTGCGTATGCCTTCAATGGGGAAGCAGAAAGATGATGGAAAAGTCAACTAGAAGAAACTTTTGAAAGAAGATCTAGCAGTCAAATAACATGGGAGGAGTTTGTCAAGGTGTTTAGAGATTGGTATGTACCAATGACTGTTAGGAGGTCAATGCAGGACAAATTTAATAGATTGGTGCAGGGAGATAAGACCATTATAGAGTATGAGGCTGAATTCACAATGCTATCTAGGTATGCCTCTCATTTAATCCCTAATGCTGAAGAGAAATGTCATCGCTTTTTAAGTGGCTTAAGGGATATCATTAGACAACCATTAGTCCCTTTTGGCATTGAGGACTATGTTACCTTGGTTGAGAGGGCAATGAGGATTGAGAGTGATTTGCAGAGTACTCAGAGGAGGAGAGACTTCCAGAAGAGGAAGAATGAAGATAGATCCAGACCTGCCCAATCTTTTTATTCTGGAAGGCCTAATTGGAAGAAGCCCAAGCCCAACACTTCAGAGAGCAGCACTCCTTATGTTATGTACAATAAGTGTGGAAGGGCTCATAGGGGAGAGTGTCTTTCTGGCACCAATACTTATTTTTGGTGCCATCAACCAGGGCACATGACAAAGTCTTGCCCTATCTTGGGACAGAAGTCTACTCCATACGCCAAAACAGGTAGTGCTCCTCAGATGACAGTTGGAAGGCCTAGGATGGTGGAGTCTACTGCATCAACTCCAACTCAAGGTCAAGCTCGACAACCTGTTCAGCCGAGGGTTTATGGTCTATCCCCACAAGAAGCAAAAGACTCTCCTGATATTATCACAGGTATGGACTTTATTTATGTTAATGAATTCCTTTATGATTTATGAGTAAGATGAGCTTTATGTTATGTTACATGCATGATATTTAGGAACAATCTTTGTATGTAACAAGCCTGTTAAGGTGTTGTTCGATACGGGAGCATCACATTCTTTCATTTCGGAGAAATTTGTTAAGTCTGTTGATTTGTCTTCCTCATTTATGCTCAAATCTTTGTCAATTTTGATGCCCAATGGGAGTCAGTTGGAAACCAACAAGGGGTGTCATGTGGAGTTGATTGTAGGTGATAGAAATTTGGGTGCAGATCTTATGTTATTGCCCTTAACGGAATTTGATGTGATCCTAGGAATGGATTGGTTGTCTTGCCACTTTGTGACCATAGTCTGTAATAAGAAAGAATTTAAATTCATGGGGGAATGAGGCATAACTTCCATGATAGTCTCTTCCTTGGTGGCATACAAATTGTTGAGGAATAGTCATGAAGGCTTTCTAGCTTATGTTAAGGATGAGAAGAAAGAAGAGAGGAGATTAGAAGAGATACCTATTGTGCAAGAGTATCCAGAAGTGTTCGCAGATGATTTACCTGACTTGCCTCCAAGCAGGGAGATTGATTTTACCATTGAGTTGGTTAGTGGAGCGGATCCTGTTGCTAAAGCCCCTTATCGGATGGCGATAAAAGAGCTGAAGGAACTGAAAGATCAATTGGAAGAGTTGCTTAATAAAGGATTTATTAGGCCTAGCACTTCGCCATGGGGTGCTCATGTGCTTTTTGTGAAGAAAAAGGATGGGAGTTTAAGGCTTTGCATAGACTACAGAGAATTGAACAGGCTGACCATAAAGAATAAATATCCTCTTCCGAGAATTGATGATTTGATTGATCCGTTGGAGGGTGCCTCTGTGTTTTCCAAGATAGACTTGAGATCAGGATACTATCAACTTAAGATCCGAGAAGATGACATAGCAAAGACAGCATTCAACACTAGATATGGGCATTATGAATTTTTTGGACTTACAAATGCCCCTGCAGTGTTTATGGATCTCATGAACAGAATCTTCAAGTCATTTATGGATCTATTTGTGATAGTGTTCATAGATGATATATTGGTGTATTCCCCAAATGAAGAGATACATGCAAATCACTTGAGAATGGTGTTAAATGCATTGAAAGGAAATGAATTGTATGTTAAGTTCTCCAAATGTGAGTTTTGGTTGAAGAGTGTGAACTTTTTGGAACATGTGATTAGTAGTGGAGAGATTTCTGTGGATCAGCACAAAGTACAAGCTATAGCAGATTGGCCTCGACCAGCTACCGTGACGGAGATCAGGAGCTTTTTGGGTTTAGCTGGTTACTATAGAAGATTTGTTGAGAGGTTTTCTCGAATAGCTATGCCATTATCTAGATTGACCCAAAAGGCAGTGAAGTTTGTATGGACAGATCAATGTGAAGAGGCTTTTCAAAGATTGAAACAGTGCTTGATGATTGCTCCAGTGCTTACTATTCCTTCAGGGACTGATGGATTTCAGCTTTATAGTAATGTCTCTCACAAAGGGTTAGGTTGTGTATTGATGCAGAACGGAAGGGTTATTGCCTATGTTTCAAAGCAACTGAAAAATCATGAAAGAAACTATCCAACCCATGACTTAGAGTTAGCTACAGTAGTTTTTGCCTTGAAGATTTGGAGACATTACTTGTATGGGGTTAAGTGTGAAGTATTTACTGATCACCAAAGTTTAAAATACATCTTCACACAGAAAGAGTTGAATTTGAGGCAGAGGAGATGATTGGAGCTTATCAAGAACAATGATTTGGATATCCAATATCATCCAGGTAAGGCAAATGTGGTAGCAGATGCCTTAAGCAGGAAGACTTCTAGTGCCAGTTGGATGATTACACAACAATATGAGTTGATCAGAGATTTGGAGAAGTTAGAGATTTCTGTAGTTCAGCCCAATGATGCAGAGTTTGTGGCCTTAAATCAGATGATCATTCAGTCAACATGAAGGACAGGATAAGAGAAGCTTTGCCACAATATGTAGAATTTGAGAAAATCCTAAATTTGGTGAATGTAGGGCACGTGGAGGAGTTTGAGCTCGATGAGGATGAGCTACTACGGTATAGAGGCAGAATTTGCAATCCTTATGTTGGAGACTTAAGGAAGGACATTCTTCAAGAAGCTCACTATTCAAGCTATACAATTCACCCATGAAGTAACAAGATGTACCAAGATTTGAAGGAATACTTTTGGTGGCCGGGGATGAAGAGAAGTGTAGCAGAAGTGGTGGCTAAGTGTACAGTTTGCCAGATGGCTAAGGTAGAACATCAAAAGCCAGGAGGTTTATTGCAGCCTTTACCTATACCGGAATAGAAGTGGGAAGATATAGTCAATGTTTAAAATTGCGTATTCGGGTATTGAGGCGTTTTTCATTCGTGAGGCGAGGCGTAAGCCTCAAGGCGTTTTGAGGCGTAAGCATCAAAATGAAAAAGATTGCGTAAACATAAAGTGATAAATTTTTTATATACTAATGAGTGAATAATATAAAATATAAAAAAAGCATAAGATATGAAGTGAAATCAAAATATCCCATTAATAAAGACAACATGAAATATAATTCAACTCAAAATTCTATCTTTCCCAAACCCCATTATTCTTTTTATTAACATATAATTCAAATTTCCAAAAATAAATAGCAATGATATATCACATAAGAACTCATAAGCTATCAGCACTGTCATCACTAAGGGGTTCTTCATTTAAATCATTATTATGATGAACTGCTATCTCCTCTTCCTTCTCTCCTATAGAGTCCAATGTTGGGCATTTACTTCAAGATTTATGTAAGTTTTAATATATATAGCGTGAGGCGTAAGCCTCATGCCAGTGAGGCGTAAGCCTCATGCCAGTGAGGCGAGGCGGGCCTCAAGGCAGACCTCAACCAAGTTGAGGCGCAAGCCTTATAAAAAAAACTCGAGGCGTAAGCATCGAGGCATTTTTTACTGGAATTGCGCAAAGGCGAGCCTCATATTGCGCAATTTTAAACCATGGATATAGTCATGAATTTTGTGGTTGGATTGCCTAGATCTAGAACTGGTCATGATGTTATATGGGTGATAATTAATAGGTTGACCAAGTCGGCACACTTTTTACCTATCAAGCAATCTGATGCTGTTGAGAAGTTGGCAAGTGTCTATGTTAATGAGATTGTTAGCCTTTATGGTGTACCAAGATCGATAGTATCAGATAGAGATGGGAGATTCACCTCTAGATTGTGGAGAAAGGTTCAAGAGGCAATGGGCACCAGACTTACTTTCAGTACAACCTTCCACCCTCAAAGAGATGGTCAATCAGAGAGGACTATTCAGACCTTAGAGGATTTACTCATATTATGTGTACTAGATTTTGGTGGCAAATGGGAGACACCTTCCACTGATTGAATTTGCTTATAACAATAGCTTCCAAGCAAGTATAAGTATGGCACCTTATGAAGCTTTGTATGGAAGGAGGTGTCGAACTCCTTTATGTTAGGCTGAAGCAGGAGAAAGAAAGATCATTGAAGCTGATTTAGTAGAAGATACTACTGAAAAGATAAGACTGATTCGTGACAGATTGAAGGCTGTGCAAGATAGCATAAGAAGTACCATGATGCCAAACATAGATCTGTTGAGTTTGATGTTGGAGAGTTTGTATTTCTCAAGGTAAATCCTATGAAAGGTGTGAAGAGATTTGGCAAGATTGGGAAACTGAGTCCAATGTATGTTGGCCCTTTTGAAATTTCAGAGAGAATTGATAGTGTGGCCTACAGATTGGTTTTGCCATCTCACATGAGTGGAGTACATAATGTATTCCACATCTCTTCCTTGAGGAAATGCGTTTCAGATGAAGCCCAGAAGATCAGTACTAAAGCATATATATCCAACCATATCTGACTTTTGTGGAAGAACCTGAGAAGATCATAGATTATGATGTTAAGCAGCTTCGAAGCAGAGAGATTACTTATGTTAAAGTTATGTGGAAGCATGGATCTGAGAAAGATGCTACTTGGGAGAAGGAATTAGAGATGAGGGAAAGATACCCTCACATATTTGACTAAGGTATGGTTTCTTAAGCTTGTCTTAAATTTCAAGAACGAAATTTTTATAAGTGAGGGAGAATTGTAAAACCAGCATAACGCCGTTTTAGACCTCGCACGTTTTTCAAAACATTGCGACGAGTTTTAAGTGAAAAATTTGAGGTTGTCGGATTTCGACGGGAATATTTTTATAAAATAGAGCACAAAATTCTGATCATTTTGATGTATAGAACCCATAGCGAATTTTGAGTATTTTGGGAGTTAAAATTTCTGAAAAGTTCTAAATGACGATTTTGCCCTTAATGCCTATTGAATGGAGGGGAGTTTAAGTGAGGTCAATTAGGTCTTTTGGCCTATCCCTTTTCTCTCTATAAGGTAAACTGAAACCCCCCTCATCTCCCCCATTTCCATCGTGTATCCTGAACCGAGCGGAGAAGAAGGGCGCGGGTAGGAGCGGCGACGGGAGCTTCTTCGGGCGGTTTCCGGCGGCGATTCGTGGAGGAAATTGTAGCAAACTTGTGAGGAAGGCTAAGGTAAGATGTTTCCTTGAGTTCTCTCTTCTTTTCCTTAAGTTTTCTCTAAGAAATGAAAACTAAGGTTTAGAGAAAACTTGAATTTCTTTGAGAAAAGCTTAGAGAAAGGTAATGTGATGTTTTTAAAACCCTAATGTGAGTTGCTTTTATAAAAATATGAATTTTTGGAAATTAGGGTTTTGCTCAAAAGTTGTTTCTTTGGAAATGTCTTCACAAAAGAGGTTTCTATTAACCTAAGAAAGCTTCTAATGGAAAAATATTGGATGAATGATGAAAGTTTTGAGTTTAAAAATTTAGGGTTTTTCCTTAATTAAGGAATTTTTTATCTCTATGATTTTTATTGGTTGTTAGGAGGATTTTAGAGACTAATACATAGTTTTTGCTTGAAAAACAATATTTTCTAATTTTTTATTTAAAAAATTTCGAAAATTGATTTTATTTTAATTATGTTTTGAGTGTAGGGAGAGGTGAAGCATGCCTAAAACCAATGAATTTTGGCTAAATCATAATTGAAAGAGAATGTGTTTGAGAGATATCACGAATTGGTGTGGAGGGTTTGAATTGGAACATAAACATAACATTAGAAAGAACCCTTTTATTACTTTAGAATTAGGGTTTAGGATATTGTATAGGGATTAGTTACTTATGCTTTTCTTTGTATGTCTCTTTTAGATATTAACCGTGTGGAGGGAAAGAATTTGATCGGACAAAGAAAGAGGTGCACGGATTGAGGTAGGTGGAATGGACATTCTTATAAATTTTAGACAACTTCTCTTTCATTGCAATTACATAGAAATAACAAATTCTTTTATGTTCATTATGAAACTCTTATGGCTCATGTTTCCTTGTAAGTTTAAGGACACTTGAAGCAAATGCAAAGGTTCTCTTTATGCAAATGTACAACTCATGAATAAATCCCATGCTCATTCTTTTACTCTTACTACACATGTTTTCCTCTTTATATGCAAATGCACACATGAGCATAACAAGCAAGCATATCCCTATGGAAACATACACTTGCATAGTTTATGGATAGATTACATAAAGCATATCTTATGGTTATATAAGTAATAAATGTATGTGCATGTTGACGCGGGAGTATCACATGATAAAAGAGACTCTTATGAGCCATGGGGGTAAAGGATGGTTCCTATGAACCAATGGTAAAGGAAATAACCAAAATTTATGTACCTGATCAGTACAAGTGATACTCCCGAGACGGGTGTTATATTTACATATTAAGCTATTATGAACATTTCATATTCATGTTATATGTGAGGCAAAATGTTAAAAGGAAAAATGAAAATGTTATGAAAGGAAAAAGGTATGCATCTCTTTGAGCAAAAGTTGATATATGTTGATGATTCTTTTGTTAAAATACTAAAGCATATTATAGTTTCCTTTTATTGACTCTAACTTTATTTGAATTTCATTCGCACTTATTGAGTTATGACTCACCCTCGTTGTGGAACACTTTTCAGGAGGATCTAGGAAAGGATAGATGGCAGACCAACCACCGCGCACTTACCGTCGTAGGGAGACGACGGGCGGCAGGTTCTTTTGAGTTTTGTAATTTTGTTGATAGATGGTTGTTTGTAGATTTTTTTGAGAGTTAGATTTATTTTGGATCCTCTCTTATGGAAGAACTCTCTATGTATATGTTTCTTTTGAAGATGAATGAAAAATGAAAAACTTATTTGGATTTACTTTAGTGGCTCTTTCATTTCATAGTTTAAGATGTTTAATTTTTGTTAAATGATTTGATGTTAGGCTTTGAAGGTTTTATTTTCATCCTGTCCGACCTCTGTTTCAGCCTCGCCCTTGCAAGCTAACCGGGCCGGGTCGTGACAGAAAGTTTGAATTATGGAAGTCAACCTTAGAGTCTAAAGTTTTCGATTGAATAAATCTAAAAATGAATACAATGAGTGTAATTTTAGTAGTAGTATATCTACTGGGGGGATTGTAACCTTGGCCGATAAAATCATTAAAAATAGTGCACATTTTAAATATCTCGAATATATTGTTCAAAGTGATGATGATTGGGGATATTATTAGTAGAATTCAATTTAAATGATTGAAGTGGAGGAATGCATCGGGCCTGGTATGTGATAGAAAAGCACCCCTCAAACTTTAGGGAAAATTCTATATGAGGGTGGTAAGACCTGCGATGCTTTATGACGTAAAATGTTTGACATTAAAAGAGAAGCATAAAATTAAATTAAGTGTTTTAGAGATGAGGATGCTTAGGTGGATGAGAAGCTTCACTCTTAGAGACAATGTGAAACGGGAATGTGAAAAAGTTGAGTAGCTCCAATGGTAGATAAGATTAGAGATAGTCACCTTAGATGGTTTGGTCACATAAAACGTTGACCTTCAAATGACCCGGTTAGGAAAGTAGTTGTATTCGATTCGGTCTATCATAAGAAAGGTATAGATAGACTTAAAAAGACTTGGTTAAAAAGTATTAGAAATGACATTTTTTATTAGATTTGAATAAGAATTTGACTCTTAATAGGACACAACAGAGATGAAGGATTCATGTGGCTGGCCCCATGTAGTGGGATAAAGGTTTGATGTTGATGTTGTTGTTGTTGTTGCAATATTTCATGTGTCAATTTTATAAATGGAAACCTAGATCCCTAAGATTTCTATGGTGCATACCTTTGATTACTACCTTGAATTGCCACTATGAATCCTTGGATTGTTGCCCGTTTCCACAAAGTATAGTTCTATGAATATGTTTCTCAATAATGAAGTTATTCTTTCAGCATAAATGATGACATAGATGGCTAATAGGAATTTTTAAGAAGCTCAAACATTAAAATTAATGATATTAGGAAAAGCACAACGGATGCATCAAAATAATAGGTGGAGGGAGGGAGAGAGAGAACTTGAAAAATTAACATTAAGTTCTGTGAATTAAGCAAAAAAAGGAGATATTGAAAAATACAAATAGGTTTACTAAATAAAAAATTTAAATGCTAACTTGGGAATTTTACTGGAGAGCCTAACAACAAAATATTTTCTAGAAACATCTCCAAAAACCTGACAAGAAAAAGGGACATTCTGTGATATACCACATAGAAATACAAATAGCTTCGCATGCCAAACTATTTTCAATAATTAAATATATTGTACAAGTGATGAAAAGATGCCTAGAACCCATTACCATAAGACGTAGTTGACGTGCAGCTGAAGCAGAAGCAGCTTTAAGATCTAAATCCATCGTCTCATAGCCCTGTAGCAGCCGAGTGTAGATTGTTGGAACCTAATAATCCAAGAATTAATTTGAACATTCATTAGCACCCAGAAGAAAAACCAGCCTTTATCTATAGAATAAGTAATAAAAACATTCAGCCTAATAATATGATGCTCAATTGACTTCATTGATAGTAGGCACAAAACCGCTCATCATACTATTATTTTTATTTAAAATATTATTTTAACCTCCAAATAGGAAAAATAAATGCTTCAAAACCTGATAATAGAATTTAGAAAGCCAAAAGGAAATTTGCCGGTATGACCTTTGGATATAAAACTAAAATTTTGCGCTTGGAACTGTGTAAATTAATGCTTTAACTACATGAAAAATAACCATTTCACTTATAAACCTTTTTCTTCCTCTCCTCCATTGTAAATCACACCTAATTCAATTGGCTAAGTAGGAAGATAACATGCAAGAAGCAACAAAGGTATTTATGCTCTTCATAGATGTATGCTTCCATTTCTACTTCTTACATGTTGGGCGTTAGCTTTTTTGACACAACAGAAACCATCCTAGCTAAATAAGTAAAAATAAGCATAATCAGAGACTCTAATAGAAGTCTTCATTAGAGTACAATGTCTTACCCCAGTAAACAAGGTAATAGCATCATCAACTTTACTTCCATTATCAGGATAAGATTCTCTCCATCTCTGCCAAACACCTCTTACACTAAATTTTGGCATAAATTCAACCTTCAAAAAAAGAAACCACAAGAGTTATTAAGAATCAATTTGTTGAAGGTTTGAAAAAAAAAAAAGCTAGTGTAACACAGCACAGCCCTCAGTTCAGGTATATTTTGAGCTACAACTAGTGCAAAAAGTGAGGCCTTTGAGAAGAAAGAAATAAGCACACGTGCCAGGGCCAAGACAAAGAAAAAAGTAATGCTAGAAAAGATCCTACTATTAAACAACATTCTCAAATATATCAATGTAGCAACGGCTAGTTTCCAAGATAGTAAATTGTGGAGTAGAGAAATATAAGACTATAAGAAAACATTACCACAGCTCCAGCATACAGGGGGGCAAGCAAACCATTGAAAAGCCCATGAACATGTGACATACAGGTTAAGGTTCCCATTGGAAAAGGGGGAAATAATAAAACTGGATGTAGATAATTAAGCATTTAAAATAAGATTTCCGTGGTATATAACATTGAAATGTTTGGATTATGCAAATCATACAGTGTAAAATATCCTATATCTTAACAGACTTTCAAGATTGGATATGATGCAACGGCAAGCAATGAAGAACTTGGTCAGTGCAAGTATATTCCCATGCTTCTGTTAGAATCTGGACCTGCAGAAAATGACAAACACTGTTATAAGTTTATTGCAGGCTCACAAATCAAGTAGTAATAAGTAATGAAAATATTATTCTTACTAAATTCAATTTTAACGAATAATTTGAGTGCATATAGTCTTGAAAGAAACAAGTATATGAAGAACGAAAGTTATCGCCTTTTACATCATGATTGAAGCTACATATAGTTAGACTTCTCGTCCTCAATTGAGTTTCAAGTTGGTTTTCAAATGCGGTGCAAAAAGATAATAGCTGCATTTCAAGAGAAAAATGTTTAGGTTGGTTAAGTACCCTGACCTCATCATCATCATCACTAGCCTCATACGAATGATTTGTGGTTGGTGAATCCTCATTCTTCATTGGCTTTTATTGAGTGCGATATGGGGAGACGACTCTCTTACACACAAATCTTTTACCAAATTTTTAATAATGTAAACTAAAGTATATACCCTTTTTCCTTCCAAAGCCTTCCAACATTAACTCTATAAAACCCAAATTTATTAGTACATATTCAACACTCTATTGTACATAAGCAAACCATCTAAGACTCCTTACTAATAAATGTAAGAGACTCTGGCCTAACTTTCTAAATTCATGAGGCAACTACTTAATCTGAACAGGAACTAAGTTGCACAACACATCATGCCCAGGCAACAACCAAGAGTTCATTCCCAGTACATGATAAAGGGAGAAGGAACTTTACATACATAATTTGGAGTGATCCGCAAAAATAATTTGAATAAAGAGTGAGAAACCCGATTAGCCTAAAAATAATTTCATTAATCAATAATTTAATATAACACGTTCAATTACAATCCATAAATTTCTACTTATAAAAATAGAGTTACAAGAATAAGATTACATTTTAAATTCAAAATAAAATATAAACATATCTTAAAATCAAATTCAAATCTAATATAATCTAAAAAGAAGATAATTATACCTAATAAATAGAAATTGGTAAAAAGGCTTGAAAACTAGTCAGCTCCTTGCAACCCGAATCAACTCATTTTGATTGATTTATGAGCTTCAAATCTTTTTTGGGCCAATCTAGTTTTATGAATTGCACCAATTCAATTGGCCCATAAAGGGGGAAGCAGCATAACCGGATCATCTGATGTATCAAATGTCCATGCAGTATACAGAATAGCAGGGGGGATCCCAAATAAAGTAAATATTTGAAGAATTGGGTGTTGGGCGGCTCCAAACTTCAAACACATGTAAATATTTTTGCTGTGGACTAAAAATGGATTAGAGTGACTGCACAAAATTATAATTATTTGAAATATTGTTACTATTTTAATATGGTGGAAAGTGAATTTGGAAATAGAATCTCAACTAAATCTTCAGGAAATACTATTTCAAGCTAAACAACATTGTCTACATCAAGCACTTCATCAGATATGTGCCCTGCTTAACCTCTAATAATTCATCAACCTCAGGCACAACAGCAAACTCAAGTACTGGTAATTAATTATCCTTAAGCTATAGCTCATCAAAAAGAGGTATATCATCCTAAACATCTTCATAAAAACCATCATCATAAATTTCATCATTAATAAGAGGTATATCATCATGTATGCACAAAAACGAACATAAATGGGGAAGAATGAAAGAGATTGACTATGGGGTGTAGGATGTGGGTCCAAAGTGAAAGGAAGCAGGATGCCTGTGAGGATGCATGAAGGTGCATCTTGGTTGCCATGGGAATATAGGCAAAGTGCGTACAAGAGGTGGGCGTGAGGAGTAGCTACAACAGTCTTTTTGATCGGTACCGCAATAGCTCTTTGGTTAGGTATTGGAGCAACTTTACCTATTGAGAAATCCCTAACTTTAGGTCTTTTTCAAATTGATTAAACCGCTACATACCACGACATATGTATCTAAGGAAGATACCCTTCTAGATCTTCCCTAGATACATCTATCTTATTATGATCTATTCTGCAAATATATGGACCGTGTCGAAGATTAAAACTCATTCTATTCTTTTTTATTTCTAAAAATTAAAAAAAAAAAAAAAGTCCAATGGATTTAAAATGAAAACTTTTTCTTAGGTAAGTAGCATGCAGGACTGACTCAAGCAAGATGTCACAGGGGCGAGCGTGTACGGGTTGTGAAAATTGGGCTTTCAAAAAATATCATTCATTAAAATAGTCTAAATTATAAGTCATCAATCTCTATTTATAAAAATATTGTTACAAGGATAAGGCTTCATTTTAAATTCAAAATCAAATATAATCCTTTAATATATGTGGACCTTGCCTTTAATACCGAAATTGATGGAGAGGGAGACAAGAGAAACATCATGTATACAACATGGAGCGATCAATGTACACAAGTTGGATAAAAAAAGGAGATTTTTTTTTGCCACGTAAAAAAATATCATTCATTAAAATAGTCTTAATTATAAGTCATCATTATCAATTTATAAAAATATTGTTACAAGGATTAGGCCTTTTTAAATTCAAAATCAAATGTAATCCCATCCTGAAATCAAATAGTCTTAATTATAAGTCATCATTATCAATTTATAAAAATATTGTTACAAGGATTAGGCCTTTTTAAATTCAAAATCAAATGTAATCCCATCCTGAAATCAAATTCAAACCTAATACTAGTAAAAAGAAGAAAATTGATAAAATAAATAAATTAAAACTAAGAAAATTAGTCAATAAATAGAAATAGGCCTAAAAAAGCATCAACAACTTGTTCAATTCAGTTACTTGATAGCTAAATTTGACTACTTTTGATTGGCTATGAAAAGTTCGTCATTTCCAAACTAAACTAGTTCATTTGGTACAGCATCGTTGCATGCCCAAATAAAAGCCTTGTGACAATTGCAAAGTACTCTTTGCAGGTAGCCAACTTCCCAGGGTTTTCCTAGAACTAAAACAATTTTAAAACAACGAGTGCGTAGAATTCAGAAATCTTCAACTATTCTTGAATTTACACTGGAAAAAGTAATTAAGTCTGACACCCATAAAAATAATAAAATAAAAACAGAACGTTCAAGTATGCCATGGCAGCATGGACATCAACCTCAAATTTAACTCTTTTAACTATGAATACTTCAATTACCTAGCACTGCTATAGTGTCAAGAAAAAGCTGTAGTCCAACAATCACAAAATCAAATTTTGTTTTGTTAACACACACAAACTGATTCAACTAAGGCATTGTTTGGGATGGCTTTCTTACTGCTGCTTAAAGCAATTTTTTCGTATAATTTTTTTAAATTTTGTACTAGAAAGCTGCTTTAAGAAGCAGTAAAAAAGCCGTCCCAAATGAAACCTAAGAAGAACCTTTGACCATTATTATAACATGAAGCTTAGGTTTGTTATGACCAACCAAAAATATTAAATATATCTTTGTGCTTATGAATTTAGAATAAAACAACCAAGCTTAAAAATTACATACATAAAAGTTTTACACTCTAGATGGATGATAAAAGTATCGAAGTTCTGAATTACAAGAGAAAATGGCCGG
Source organism: Dendrobium huoshanense (assembly GCA_016618105.1). Classification (NCBI taxonomy): domain Eukaryota; kingdom Viridiplantae; phylum Streptophyta; class Magnoliopsida; order Asparagales; family Orchidaceae; genus Dendrobium; species Dendrobium huoshanense. Next base: position 20,749,399 of record CM028359.1, on the reverse strand, counting down.
TATTTAAAGGAAATGATAACGTGAAGTTTACATCTACGTACCTGTGAAATTATACCCTTGTGTGTGTGAACAACACCTTTGGGCTTCCCCGTTGTCCCACTTGTATACAGAATTAAAGCAGGATCGTCACCTACAGAATAAAGAAGTTTTGACATAGATTTAATAAAATGTCTATTAAGCAGAAAGGTATGAAATTCATATGATAGAATTTTCTTTTTAAAAACTGGCATCATGGAAATCCTTCATAAGAAAATAATGAAGTGAAAAAAACATTAAACATTAAGTAGCATATAAATATAGCACTAAAGCTTCGAACAAGTTTTACTTTTTCTATTTCAAATTTCAGCTGCAAAGTGTGCTAAATAAGCTTATAAGGAAACCGGAAATAAGATAAAGATCAATGTTGAGAGAATAATACGTTTCTTTGTGAATCCTCATCTCAATTTACACATCAGAGCTACCAAAGAAAAACAAAAAAAGGGCACAAGGTCCACAAGGAATTGAAATCTCTTCCCTAAAGTGCAGTACAACAAGAGAGGTAATTGAACATGAGAAACACAAATATACTGTCCCCTCTAGCTTTGTCAATTGCACCCTTGAAAGTCAAGGATGCCAGTAACCGTAAAAGAAACAAGATTAATTAACTATACCAATTTAATTATAATTACAAGTATGAAATGCAAATGTACTTATAACCTTTCCTTATAAGTATTTATAAATGGAGAAATAAATTTTCCAATTTATAAATTATATCCATACTTCTTCAATGATCCTTTGCCATACATTAGTCGAAATCAAAACACTAAATATTTTTATCCTTTTGATAGAATACGCCAAAAAAGCCATTAATGCTGCCAATCAATTATCATAGCATAAATAATGAATCCCATGAATCATAATTAACCAATAAAGAAAAGGGTCAAAATGGTCGTTTGACTCTTTGTGAATGGCCAAAATAGTCTCCAACTATATTAAAGGACTATTTTAGTCCCACAAGTATTTAAAAAGGAATCAAAATAATCCCATAGTGATACTATTTTGATTCCTCTATAAGGAGTTGATGGGTCAAAATGATCATTTAATATCGTTGGGAACTATTTTAGCCTTTCATAAAGAGTCAAGGGACCATTTTGATCATTTTCTCTTAACCAATATGATTATGACATTTAACATGATAAGTACATTCAACAACAGCCATATGCAACTATGCCCTTCAACCAAAATTAACGTTTCTGACATTTTCTCTATGATTAGTTAAAAATATCACATAAACACTACAGAATAACACTAAAAAGTGGTGATTGAAAGATATCAAGAACAATAAATACATCATATTCAGATAACCTTCAAACTTTCTTGAATCACTCATTTCTTCTATCAACTTAGAAATCAGATGAAGCCGGTCATTCCCAGCAGCTTCAAGTGAATCTGTATTTGCAGGTCCACTGGTAACAGCAGGAAGAAGAGAAAAATTAGAAGAACACTTGGCAGCCACTTTTTCCATTAGTTCTTGATGTTCTTGGGTGCTTAAAACCACAGAGATATCCTGTATAAAAAAAAAGAAGTTTAAAAAACTACCAATGCAACAACTAAGAATTCCGTAAGAACAGTTCAAGAAGTAAAAGGTACAATAATATTCCAGAAAACAGCCATCGTATATCCTTCCTGAAATCAGAGAAATCCCCGTGCAAGTGGAGGAATATAAAAATCGACAAGAATTTCAGCAATGAACACAAAAACTTATGCGAAACATGCCTCTTAGGCATGATATCATGTTTTATATGAGCACTAATGTGAGAATATATAAGAAGCACAGTTACATCACTGGGTTCAAAGTTATTTGCATCCATTACAAATTCATATCCACAAAGATACACCACCAAAAAACTTATTAAGTTAAAAAAATAAAATGAAATCAAAATACCAGTCTAACACGTTAAAGATTTTTTTATGCCACTTTTTTACCGCAAATCAAATTTCATCATAGAATGAAAAGAGTACAACTCAAAGCAACTGTATAACATTGTCACGTGAAAAGAAGAACAAAAAATAAAAGAGTAAAAAGCTCAAATTAGTCCCCAGACTATCAATAAATGTCCAATTTAGTCTCAGAATTTTGTATTGTCCAATTTTAGTCCATCGACTATTAGAAATTGAGCTAATTTGGTCCCTAACCGTTTAAATTAATGGAGAGAGCCGGAAAGGTTCATTTCTTGGGGGCATTTAAGTAAAATACCTGCTCAATATTTCCTACTATATGTCATGCTTCCCGCTATACGTCCTGCACCCGTCATTTTCCCTACTTCCCGTTATACGTTGTGCCCACATTCTGCTAGGCGCCTGGAGACCTTTCTGCATAGGAGAAGCGAACAACCTAGAATAACAGGAGCGAGGTAGCCGACACGACAGAGGCATGTGACGTGAGCGAGTAGGCCAGGTGAGACGCCCTGCGGCATGCTTCTATACGAGCGAGACAGGCCCTTGACGGAGCTAGGTTTGTTGTTTCTCTTGGCCCGAATATTCTTCGTATGTTCTGCATTGAATCTCATATGCCCTAAGTTATGCATTGTGTAATGAAAGTGAATCATAAGTGGTTGGGTATGCCTAATGATAAAGATGAATATTATGAATATGAGGAGTGCCTAGAGAGAATACAAGTAAGAAAGGTGAAAATGGGTGATATATAAAGTATATTTAATTACTTGTAATTTAGAGACTAACCCCATTAATTGAATACACTCTTCTAGTAATGATAAAATAAAGCCAAGTAAGCAATTTTATCTCAACATCCACTTATATACCTAAAATACCCCTCCTATTTAACTTTTGGAATTAACTTTAACGCCTTTAGGCTCTGAGACCAATTAGCTCAATTTTCAATGGTCGGGGCACTAAAATGAGGCAATGCAAAATTTTGGAACTAAATTGAACATTTATTGATAGTGGGGGACTATTTTGAACTTTTACTCAAAAATAAAACAATTGACAAGGCCAACAAGTGGTCAATGAGTCAACTTTCAGAAAAAAATTAATAATAATAATAACACAAGGATCCTCATTAATAATGTCCCACTTGAAGCCTAGTATATTTTACAGAGTAATGATATAATTTTCTTATTTTTTTCCAACAAATAGAGAATCTGGATCAGCAATATCCAGCAACAGAATGATGATCAAAAACAAAATCTGAATTGAGCCTGGATCACTGGTTATGTATGTAGGCTTTGGGGCCATTCTCAACCATTATGCTAGCAAACCGATAAGGCACTATGATGTAATATGAGATGATTCCAGGAATTGTATTTAAGAAATTAAACAAGAGATTATTTAAGTAACGTAATTTCAAATGAAATCTCGTTCTCAATTCAAACTTTCCGGAAATCTAATTGTAACTATGGCTAGGCAATTATTTGCAAGTAAATTAGCAAGACCAAGAAAAATAACAACGTTGGTAACGTAAAACAAATGAGATGCTCAACAAGATCCCAAGGTTAACAAAGTGATTTTCACCTTGAGGCCACTCTCATTTACCTACCACTAGGATTGTTGGGAGAAGAAGAGCCACACGATGGATGAGATCACTCCTAGGGCGACGGCACCGTAGATCCGAAGGGATGAAGAGGTCGGCGCAATATGTGGAGGTCTTGCAAAGTGGCGTCCTCGGACAATCCAAGTATACTCTGAAAAGTGGTCGTCAACAGTCTCTATCAAGGTGGGTACAATCCGAGCCAAGTAATCCTCGACGGTGTCGTCGAAGTCAAATCCAACGTCAAAGAATGGGGACCGGATGATGTCGACTCGTCCTTGATCGTCGTATTCAAACCCGAAGTTCCATTCGGGTACTTCCATACCTCATTGAGAGTGGAGGGAGAAGTGTTCACCGGAATCTCCAAGGTGGAGCTTAGGAGCCGGCGGGTTGCAAGCCAAGGGAAGCCGGCGGGGGAGGGCTTTGGGTGAGATGAAGGGAAATTATGAGGGAAAATTTGTAGGGATTTAATTTCAATTCAAAGCAATGAAGGCTTTAATTGAAATTTAAAGGAAGGGAGGAGAAGGAGGAGGGAAATTAGGGGGAATTCAAATTAATTCCAATTAAGGAGGATTAATTAATTCCTTAAAGTGAGGCTCAATAGGGGGCCGGCGGGTCAATAGGAGAAAGAGGGGGAATAGGGGCCGGCGGTTCCATAGGAGGAGGAATAGGGGCCGGCGGTTCCATAGGAGAGGGAGGGATTTGTGGGGTGAGTTGTCTCTTACTTCACTTGGATTGATGACATGGACAAATAAGAAAATAAAACTTCAAATTAATATTAATTTGAATTTTATTAACTCATGAAAATTTCCTAATTTGGGAATTTCCAAATATAGAAAGAATTCAAAATTTGAATTTTCAAATTTCAAATTTGATGGGACATTGGAATGAATTTGGCCGGATGTGGAGGTATGGATGGCGGGAGGTGGCCGGACGTGGGTAGGGACGGCCGGTGGTGGGGAGGAAAATGGGGGGGGGGGGGGGGGGGGCCGGATGTGGAGGTAGGGACGGTGGGAGGTGGCCGGATGTGGGGTAGGGACGGCCGGTGGTGGGGAGGAAAATGGGGGGGGGGGGGGGGGGCGGATGTGGGGTAGGGATGGCCGGTGGTGGGGAGGAAAATGGGGAGGCCGGCGGCTCAAACTTGGAGAAGAAAATTTAAAACTTTTAGGGAGAAACTTACTCAATCAATCCACGTAATATGGAGAACTCACCAAGAGATCTCCTTCAAAGAACTCACTAAGAGATCTTTTGTGCACTCACAAAGAGAACAAGGGGAATATTTCATTTATCATCAATCAATGCCTCATACAAGCAAATCAAGCCTTTATATATAGGCTATACATGAGAAGAACAAGAACAAAGTCACAAATGCCCCTTGGGCTACAAAGCAAATCATCCCTCATAGGGGTACAAACGGAAAACACAAAATAACTAATAAAAAAGAACTAAAGCATCATAGATAAAGACTCTGAATCAGGGCCGTCGATCGTCGTCCTCGGCGATGGTACACATGGCGAAATCCGATGCCCTCATCACACTAATTCCAAGGTACAATCTAAAGTTGATTTGAATTTTATACACAACAAATCAGAAGGAAATGTAACTACCAGCACTGCATTAGAAGAATGGTCTTTATCAAATGAATGTTCTCCATTACTTTTATTCTCAAGATATATTACTAATATAAGCATAGTGTGGGTTAAATAAGGCACAACACATGAACTAATAAATGGTTTAATTTACTCTCTAAGAGCATGAGATGTCACAATCATTTATTTCTCAATGTTTCATTTATCAAATCAAAATTTGTTTTAAGGCTTTGATTGATGTGGGCATCCGACGGTGGACGTTAATCAAAGGATGAGACAAAGATCAACGGCATAGATCCCTCCATTTTTATCTTAGTTTATTAATTATATTTTTTATTTAATTATGCATTTTTCATTTTTACCCTAACTTAAGGGTCTTGTCTTATGTAAGTGATGCGAACATCCGACGATGGACGATATTCACAAGAAGAGTCAAAGATCAACGGCCGAGATCACTCCGTTTTATTTTAGTTTATTAATTGTATTTTGATTTAATTTTTCAATTTTTCCTTTTTACCCTTTTATTTAAGAGTCATGTCTTATGTAAGCCCAAGGGGCAAATGTGTCTTTTAGTTTCTTTTGAAGCCTATATATAGAGACCCCTTCTCTTGTATTAGGCATGATGGAATTATAATAAAAATTTGTGTTCTGCACTTGTGCTCTTTTGGGAGGACGATAGTGAGATTCCTATGGGAAGGAATCAGAGTTTTCACCATCCACAGGATGGGTCCGGGCTCGTGGTTTCAAGTCCCTTGGAGAAGGACAACGAATCACCCGTCAGTCTTCGGAAGAGTCCAAGGCTCGCGGTTTTATCTTTTATCTTGTGTTACTTTGTTTTTTGTTCCTTCTTGTTGTTCCTAGTCGCCATCTTCATCCTCTCCCTACTTCCACTAAACCGGCCTTAGCTCCATCTAATGTGAAACTACTAGGAGTTACCTTTAGAGAAATTTGAAAGACAATTGAATAAAGCTTTGCTCATGAAAATTTACCACTAGCACATAAAAGAAGATTATGAATATGAAGTAATCAACTTGCTTAGGCCAAAGAAGTGCAATAGAAATTAACCAAACAATTCCCTCAAAGTTCAAGGCAAGAGTAAATGCTAAGTACACATAACATAATCCAACGATTAACAATGAGAGGTTCACCTCAAGGGCCTTCTCACTCAACTACTTGTAGGCTTTAGCGAAGAAAGATGAACTATATGAAGAAAGCTATTACCACTAGGAAGACGGCGTCGAAGACCTTAGTTGGTGGAGAGGTAGCCGGTGGAGATGAGGGTGGTGGGTGGCCGACGATGATCCAATCGTAGTCTTGGAATTGATCGTCTACGACGCCCACGAGAGTAGGAAGGATGCGATTTAGATAGTCTTCCTGATGCATTTAGATTTTTGCATTATTTTTGTTTTGAACAATATTAGTTATATTTTCTATTTTTGTATTTTTATGCTATCCAATGATGGTGGTAAATCCTATGATCATGGTAGGAAAAGGTTTGGATTATGCTTACCTTGGGTTTCCTGATTTTGGGGTCCATCATGTCCTTTGGGGAAGTTTGCTGGTTTCGGATGGGCCTTGGCTGTTAGTGGTTTGAGCTTGGTTTATTGAAATTCTAGTTGTGCCAGCTCATTATGATCATATAGTGGTGAAGCTCATTATGAGCTAATGTTTAGTAATGAAATTAAAGAGAAAAGGAGCAAGATTTGGTGAGTGGAACTTGTTCTTTCATATTCCTTTTGTCTCTTGACCCGCTGCAATTTTTCCTGCTATTTTCCTCCCACGGTTTGCAACTGACTCTTCGGTTTGCTGCCTGTAGTCCCCTTTTTACCGTGAATTAAAATCTGGCTGCTGGACCCGATACTTGCCTGTTGGATTCCTGTGCTTGGCTGTTGGAACTGTGGCCTCCTCGAGAATTGTTGTGTTGTTTGGGATTTCTGTACACCGTGGCCTCCTCCTTGAGAATAGTTGTGCCGTTTGGGATTTCTGTACATAATTTGTTGGATTTTCAATTCCCCATTTTTGGTGGAATTGAAATATTCTTTGGGTTGTTTAGTTTCCCTTCTTTTGCCTATAAATATGAGAAGCTTTGTGATGAAAAGGGTTGGTGAATATTGAGAGCAAAGTTGCTATAACCTGCGGGTTCTTCTTGAAAAAGCTTGAGAGCTTTGTCCATTTCCTCTTCTACCACTTGGAAGGCTTGCGAGCTTCTCCACCCTTCGTCTGGGCTTCTAACCTCTTTCTTCTCTACGCAAGTTCCACTCCACTTGTATCTTTCTTCTAGTTCCATTGGTAAAGTTTGTTGGCTGTTTTGGTGGCATTTGCTGAAGAAGTTTGGAAGGAAGTTGGACCCCTTTGCAGTGGTGGACCCTTTGGTTTGCATATCTAAACATTATCTAAAAAATATATTCCTACAATCGGTGCATGTGAGGAGTTCTCTTGTAGGATGTTCTGAGGATAGCGTTTTTTTTTTTTTTTTTTTTTTTTTTTTTTTTTTTTTTTTTTTTTTTTTTTTTTGCTTTGGTTTGTTGGATGATCGCTTCTTTTCTATTCTGAAGTTTAGTGGTTTTAACTACTCTATTTTGTTCTCCAAGTGGTGTCTTAAATTTCTAAAAGTGAGTCTTGATTCTCTTTGTTGTTCTCTCTTTGTGCTTTTGTTTCAAGTTGAATACATCACTTCCACAGTGTCGTCGGAGCCAAATCCGACGTCCAAGAACGGTGAACGGGTGATGTGGATGTCGTCGTAGATGTCGAACACCAATCCGCTGTGAGGGAGAGCACTTGTGAGGGAGAACACCAATCTCGGGATCCGCCATTCATTCTTGCCGGCGTTGAAAGAACACCAATAAGGAGAGAGGAGGTATGAAGGGGTGAGGGAGAGCACTTGTGGGTTGAGAGGAAGGAAGAGAGAGAAGAGAGGGGCGACGGGATTTCCAAGAGGGAGCAATTAGGTTTAGACCAAGAGCAATAGATCTTTAATCCAAAAACCTAAAATTAATTTCAGGTTTTAGGTGGATTAGGAGGGAAATCCAAATTGAAATGAGGTTCAAATTTCAAATGAGGCTAAGGGGTGTAATGTGCAATTAATGGGAGTCCATTAAAGGGAGGCCGGCGGGTTCAAGAGAGAGGGAGGGGTTTAATGCTAATCCTGAAATTAATTTTAGGATTTGAGGGGTTTGGGGGGAAATTAATTTGAAATTTGAAAATCAAATTAATGAGAGAGGGGGGGATTAAAGTGGAATTAATGGGGAGCCCATTAAGGTGGCCGGCGGCATTGAGAATGAGGGAGAGGGGTTAGGGGGGGAGACTAAATACTTTCCAAATAAGTTGAGGTTAAATAGGAGGGAAATTAATAGCTCCACTCTAAATGAAATTTGAATTGGATTCCAATTCGAAATCTTTCCTTATTTGGAATTTTGCAAATAAGGAAAGTTTTTGAATATCAAATTTTGAAGAAAATCGGTAACTCTTTTATTTAATGCTAGACCTCAATCAAGGAGCCATTATGATGATTGATATCATCATCATGGTTTGGGGCAAGGTGGTGGCCGGCGGCCAAAGGAGGAGGAGGGGGCTTTGTCGTCGTGTTGGGGGTCTTGGTGGAGCTTGGAGTTGAGGTGGAGGAAGCTAGTGGGTGAAATGATGTGAGGGATAAGGGAGAGGATGTGTGGTCGACAGCTATGGGAAGAGCTAGAGCCGGCAGGTTAGGGAAGGAAAGAAGAGAGGGATGAAGGGGATAAACCACGAGTCACAGACTCTTCCAATGACTGGCGGGTATTGCTTTTGCCCTCACCTCGGGCTCTCGTTCTCCTCTCTAGTGCGCCACAAGAAGAAGAAGAAGAAGATAATAACAACAAAATTTCATTCAAATATTCATTAACCCATTACAACATATGAGACCACTATATATAGGTCTTCACTCATGAAAAGAAAAAGTATGAAATTGTCCTCTGTGCTACAATAACAAAACAACTCCCCAAAGGGGTAAAAATGGAAAACAGTAAATAACTAAATAACACATCATGAAATCTGAATCAAAAGTAGAGACGCTAAATCGTGGCCGTAGATCTGCGATTCCTCTGTCGATAAACATGTCGGTAGCGTCTGCCGATGTCCTCATCACCATCACCACTCACGGCCAAGCCACAAGCCGCCGGCCCTCCCCTTGGTTTCCCTCCCAACCCCCTTGCCATTAAGCCTTTCCTAAATTAGTTTTCATATTTTAGGTAACTATCTGAATAGTTGCCTAATTTATAAATCATATTTTAGGAAACTTACTAATTCATAGCCTATTTAAATTTTGAGTTAATTGGGATGAAATCTTTCATTCCAAATTTAATTTATTAATTTAGGAAAGCTTTGAATGCCTCATTAAACTCCCTCCTTTATTCCCTTTTCTTGCAAAATTAATTTGGGAAATATTTCCTTTCAATTCCCCCAATCCAAATTTGAAATTTGAATTATTTCCTTAAATAGGATTCTATTTTAGGAAAATCCTCCAATCTAATTCAAATTAACAAATAAATTAGATTGGAATTAATTCCCTTTTCTTAAGTTGGGGTTCTCAAAGAGGCAAGTAACTAAAGCTTTCCCCAATTCCCTCTCTCCCCAATTCAAATCTTCCCCATTAATTCCTAGGCCCATTAATGATCCTCAAATCAATCAATCAAAGCCCAATTAATTCCTTCCCTTAAGGCTGAGATTATTGTCAGACTTTTGAATCCATTTTCTTCCTTATTCAAGTTCAAATTTATTGGAATTAAATTCCTTTTTCCCCTCCTCCCTATTGTCGGCCACTTACCCATCTCCTTTCCCTTAAACTAGTGACCAAGCCCTTATTTAATCTCTCCCAACACCAATTCCTGCAGGTTTTCACATTGCAAGCTTGTTGTCCTGCATACAAAAACCTATCATTTGATGTCCCGAAGGAGATTAAGTGTTGTCCTGAATGTCTCATGGCTTCTCCTTGCTGTCCAGAATTCCTGTAAGCAGATTTCTCTCTGTTGTCCTCAAATTTCAGCAGGAATACTCGCTGTCCTTCTTACTCGACGGCTTTTCCCTTGCTGGCCAAAAAATTCTAGCCAAGATCCTTGCTGTCTAGTCCTTCGGAAAGGCGTCACTTGCTGCCACAAGCTCCGGTACATCAAATCTTGTTGTTCGTTCTACATCAGTAAGTCCAAGTGGCAAAGTTATCTTTTAGTTTCTTTTAAGGTCTATATATAGAGGCCCTTGCTCTTGTATTAGACAATGATGGATTAATAAAAAAATCATTTCTACAATTTGTTCTTGAGAGCTATGGGAGTTCTTAGGAGAGTGGAAGATCCTATGTGAGGGCAATGAAATACCTACCAGCCATAGGATGTGTTCGGGCTCGTGGTTGAAGTCCCTAGGTGAGAACATTGCATCACCCGTCAGTCGCAAGTTGTGTTTGGGCTCACGGTTTATCTTCTTTCCCTGTCTCTTTCCCTCCCTCATATGGTCGGCCCCCCTACCCCTTTCTTTTTCCCTCCCCAATCTATTCCCTAATTCCAATTAAAAGCCCCATAAACCCCTCCTAAACCGTTGGCCCCTAGAGCTACTTTTTGGAATAGTTTGGAGTTTAAATTATTCCCTCTTCCTCTCTTAGAAAATTCTAAAAAAAAATTCAGAATTTCTAAGTCTTTCTTCCTACCCCTAGCCCTACATCCTAGTCGGCCCCTCCCTATTCCCCTCTACCTTTCCCTTGCAACTCCGGCCACCTCCCCGTCTCCCAACACCCGCCGGCCTGCTCTCCCCAACCTTCCCCTCGTCTTCTTCCCTAACCGAGCCCTCCCCACCCATAGCCATCGGCCGCCCTCCAAAGCCGATTGCTATCCCTTGGCCCCCTTGCCACCAGCCGCCCCTCCAACTCCCATGAATTTTGAAATTCAAAATTCAAATTCCCCTTATTCACTTTCCTAAAATAGCCCCTTATTGATTAGGAAAGTTTCTACTTAAATTCAAATTAATATTTGAATTTAAAACACTTTCCTTATTGATAAATTAATTTAGGAAACCTCTTTATTTAAATCAAATTTGAAATTAAATTTGAAATTAAATTAAGGAATTGATTTCAATTCCTAATTTAAGTCAATGGCCCACATACATTGAATCTAGACATTTCCCTCTTCATGCAAAAGTTTGAATTTTTAAATTCAAAATAGCCTCTTCATTACCTTCCTAAATTAATCTTTTGTTAACTTAGAAAGTTTCTAATTTGAATCCAAATTAATTTGAATTTCAAATCCCTTTCCTAATCAATAGATATAATTTAGGAAGCCCCTCCAATCCCTCCAAATCTGAAATTAATTTCAATTTTAATTACCCCATCACATTTAGTGCTATGGCTCACATACATAGAATGTGGACATCTTTCCTCCTTCCTCCTTTGGCCGCCCCTCTCTCCCCTCTATCCAAATGATTTCCTTCCTAATTAAAGATCCCAATTAAGGAGATAACTAATTCCTCTCTTCCCTTCCTTCATTTCTTGTTTGAATTTCAAATTCAAATCCATTAATTAAGGAAAATCTAAGATGTAATGTTAGATCTTTAATTTTTATTACCCCTCTGTTCTACATCATTGATATGTGATATATAACAGTCGAACTTCATAAATCATAATCTAGTTAAAGGAACTGAAATAATACCTTACGACTTGATTAAACTTCATTTCAGCTGTCAACGACACCACCTTAAGCACAATGGAGGATACAAGGGGTGACAAGAAGCAATTTTGATATTTAGTCCTACAATCAACAATGTTGGTGGTTGTGTATGGCCATAGCTAAGTTACTTTCTCAACTGAAGACCCCAGACTGAATAACATGTGCTAGCAATAGAAGGATAGGTAAGAGGCGGTTATTAAACAACTTGCATCAACATCTCAAAGCTTTTGTAGCATAAAGGATGCCTTAGTTGACGATAAGATATGAAGTGCTCATTAGGGCAAAGCAAGGTGGCAAGGAAACACATAACATCCATGGTCACAACATATTTTGCTAACTTGGTAGATACCTCAACCCATCACCCCAGCTTATGGACAATATTGGAAAGACAAAAAAAGAAAAAGATAATTTTGAGTAGTCAATCTTAATCTAAAGCAATTCTTTGATGGGATTTAAATCGATTCATTAGTCAAGATCAACAGTTTATTAGATGTGAAATTTGGGTCATCAATCTTAAGATGAAATAAACTTATCTAGAGCATTTTAAAATATCCTATCAGTTGATTTTGCTTAAAAATCTATGATTATCTTTAAAAACTTCAGAAAATTCTCAAAATCCTCGTATCAAGCAAATTGATGATGTGCTGACTCTACGGATGCACACAAATAGGCATGGAGGTTTCATGGTAATGCATCCCTAACCAACAAAATACCCATATGATTGGTTGGCTCCCTTCCTTCTCTTTTTCATCTATTGTGTTAAGCTTCCTATTCTTTGAACAAAAATAGAGATGGCAAAGGACAAGAACGTGAAAACAATATAGGAATCTTTTGTACAAACGACCTTCATGAAAGCAATTAGTCATCCAGAACATTAAGTTCTTTTCTAATGCAATTTTTGAGATATCATAGTTTTTATCCACATGGAAATTTTTTTTTAAGCGGGTTTCATGGAGAATCAAATCATCTTCTTTAAATAGAAAAAGTGTTTTGTATTCACTGCATCATACAAGCTCATTTGATCTCTTGTGTGTACTGTTCGAGTGTTCTAAGAGTGAAAGGGGGATTTGTCCTTGCTCATTGGTGAGATGTCGTGTTCCTTAAAGGTTCCCTATAAGTCCATTTCAAATTCATTTTCACGCTCAATTTTGATCCCCTTTCATCACATGTATTGCATTCAAGACTTTAATTTTTGTTCTTGCTTTGCAATTTTACACTTTGTTAACTTTCATTCTATTTTGCATTTCAGACCAAAAGTTCCTTCGCTTTTACTCTAAATCTTTTGCAAGTTTGTTTCACTTAAAATTTGGCTAACCTCTTGACATCTAGCCCACGAAGGGGCTTCAACAAACAGTGCTAGATATTCTCACCATTCTTAAAAAAGTGCGTATGATCAAAATCATGCAACACCAAAACCAAGGGATCTTCATATCCACAACGCCTAAAAAAATACATATAAGCCTTCATCACTTGCACGAGAAAATACACAAGATTTCTCAACCGCATTAGCACTACGTGCACGAGTATTTAAGAACAAATTTCTGATGTGAAACGTATATGCCATATACTTGCCTAGGTGGCAAGATTAATTAAAGCCCAAATTAATTTGGGGAGAGAGAATGGAAATCTGAAATTAAGGAGTAATTAAAGCTAATTCAAATTCAAATTTTGAATTTGAATTGTCATTAATTGGGAGGATTAAATGATTAATTGATTTAAATCTGAAATTAAATTTCAGATTTAAATTAATGGTTATTGGCTTAATTGGAGGGACAAATTTAAGGAGTAATTAATGCTAATTCGAATTCAAATTTTAAATTTGAATTGTCATTAATTGTGAGCCTCTCCTAATTAAGAAATTTATTTATTCCAAGGAGGAAGAGAGGGGGAGGTGGGGGTTGGTGGGCGTCGGCCTAAGGGATGGCCGGCGGGTGAATTTCTGGACGGGCCAACAGGGCCGGCGGCAAGGAAAACTTGGGGAGGAAAAGCCCGAGCTTGGTAGAGGATGAGAAGTTTGGGGAAATCTTGGAATTTCTAACCTCACGCTCTTAAACTTCAAGATCTCAAAGGAGATTGTAGGGATGTCGGAACTCACACAGAGATCCACGAAACTCTCCTCAAGAACTCACAAAGAGATCTTGAGAATCTCGGAACTCACAAAGAGATCCGCGAAACTCTCCTCAAGAACTCACAAAGAGATCTTGAGAATCTCGGAACTCACAAAGAGATCCGCAAAACTCTCCTCAAGAACTCACAAAGAGATCTTGGGAAAGTCGGAACTCACAAAGAGATCCTTCTGAACTCACTAAGAGATCAACACGAAAATAAAATTTTCCATTATCAATAATCCATCCTCCAAATACAAGAGAAGGGGCCTCTATATATAGGCCTCAAGAGAAATTAAAAGACACATTCGCCCCTTGGGCTTACATAAAACAAGAGGGTAAAATGAGAAATTGCAAAACTAAATTAAAATACACTTAATAAACGAAAATAAAGCAAAGTGATCTCGATCGTCGATCTTCAGCTCCTCGGATTGGCATGGACGGTTGGATGTCCGCATCAATTTCTCTGTTATATTAGAACAACACACATCAATAATTATTTTGTATTTTCACTGCCACGTTGAAAAAAAACAGCATGAGTACTTAATTTTTGAGGTTTTTGCATTATATCTTGCGAGCAAGGAAATCGATGATGGCGAAATCCACTAGTTTTTTTATCTCTCTGCCCTTTTATTTGAATTCTTTAGTTTTTGCTTTATCTTTTCTATTTTTTCTGTTTTTTTTTTTACTTTTTTTAAGAGAGAGAAAGAGAGAGAGAGAAGGGTACAACAGAGAGTGGGAAAGAGGGCAAAGAGAATGGTGTGAAAGAAAGAAAATAGAGGTGGTACTAGTCGATGTTCGCACCATCATGAACAACAGTGGAAGGGGTTAGACATCAGTGTTTTGAGAGTTGGTGTTGTGAGGTGGAAACACGAGTTAGTTGATGGTGAAGAAGACGGATTGAGTAAGATTGGCTAGGAGCATGAATTAGGTGACGGAGAGGGAGGAGACGGTGTTATGGAATTGGGGACAGGTTCGAAGGCTTTTGCTAAAGCTGCAATCATGTAAGTCCAAGAGGGTAAGTCTCTAGCTTGGACTTGGGAAGGGACCATCGACTGGGGTGTATCAAAGGCTTTTGCTAAAGCTGCAATCATGCAAGTCGAAGAGGGGAGTCTCTAGCATGGGACTTCGGAAGGATCCATTGACTGGGGTGTAGGAAGAGAGAAACTCGATGGTTGAATTGGCATATTAGAGATCGATAGAGAGGAGTGTTACTAGCGATGTATTGTTGAGGTCAAGATCAATAAAGGGAAGGGACTGCGAGGCTAAGAGCCTTGGTACAGTGGGTCGTGTGCATGAGTTTGGCAATGATGCAAGTAGCAGGAGTGAGCAAACTAGCAACCTGCATGCAAGAACAGCTCAAGTACCAGAGAGCGAGCTCATGCTACATCCAAGTAATGCTAAATAACAAGATTGTGAAAACCGAACCGAACAATGAATCAGAAGGAGAGACTCACAATTCGATAGTTTAAGTGGATCAAACTGGGGTTGAACCGAATGACGTAATAAATATCAAAATTATTTAAATGTCATCTAAATAGCACAATAATGATATAATAATTATGAAATAAAATAAATTTGGGGCTAAAAAACAAATAATATTCATACATAAATAATATATCCTATAATTTTAAATTTGAACATAATTTATCTTTAAATGTAATTCATCTTTATTATAAAATTACTTTACATATAAGTTTATAAATTTGATATGAATAATTTTTAATTTATGTTCTAGGTTTAGATAAAATTTATACCTATAAATTTATATACAAAAATTACATTATATAATTTCATCTATAAATTCATGGTATATCATTTATTATTCAAAAAATAATAAAAATTATTTTTATATTATATAAATACAAATTATACATATAAGTGTCACAGAAATGAGAATGCTTAGGTGAATGAGTGGCTTCACACTTAGAGATAGAATATGAAATGAGTTTATACATTAAAAAATTGGAGTAGCTCTAAGTGGTAGATAAGATTAGAGAGAGCTAGAGGTGTGAGTCAAGCTGACTCGTGAGTCAACTCGGGCTTGGCTCAATAAATGGCTATGAGCCGAGCTCGATGAGCAAATGAGCCAAGTTTGAGCTAACCACGACTCGATTTGTTAGCTCGTGAGCTAGCTCATTTAAAAAATATTACTATAAAATATACTTAAAATATATTAGAATTCAGGATTTTAAGTACAAAATTATTGAAAATGTATGATAGATATGTTCATTTCTTTATATTGCGTTATTCTTTATTATTATTTTAAATAATTTATCATTCTTTTTGCCATTTTATTATGATAATTGTTTAAATCATAATTATTTTCTCTTTTTAATAATAAATGAGCTGGCTTGTAAAGCCGGCTCGAACTCATTGAATAAAGTTCAAGTTCAAGCTCGAACTCGATTAATTAATCAAGCTCAAGGTCAATCAAGGAGTGACTCGAGCACGGCTTGACTCATTTACACCCCTAGAGAGAGCCGCATTAGATGGTTTGGACACATAAAACACCAACCTTATGATGACCTGGTTAGAAGAGTAGATGTATTAGATTCAGCATACGTTAAGAAATATTGATGTATACCTAAATTTGGTTAGAAAATATTAGAAATAACTTTTTTTAATTAGATTTAAATGAGAATTTTACTTTTAACAGGACACAATAGAGAAGAATGATTCATATAGTCAGCCCCACATAGTAGGATAAAAGCTTGATGTTGTTATTGTTGTTGTATTACATTCAATCTGTAAAAAAAAAGTCGCAAATAATAAAATTTTTAATCCCACATACATTGCACATGGTTATCTTCTTGTATAATATGAAGAACCATTTGTTTAAAATTTTACCAAAAAACTACATACATGGGTAATTAGCAAGTCTTCCATTGCACATTGTGCACGTTGAATTCTTATCTAATTTAGGAAATATTTTAGATCTTTAAACTTAGATATAGGGTTAATAAAGCGAATGCATCGTTCATCTGGCTCCAACAGCCCAATTCAAAGAATGAGTTAAGTAAACAAAATGCTTGAAGAAATCTTGGTAAATTTCTAGGAACCTAAACCTGAGAGCAGTAAAAATTTCTACGAGATATAAAGGTTAATCAGGGCACTTACACAAAGTTTTAGTCGTTTCATTCTCTATAAACATGCACCAGCTAAATCAAATTATTGTATGAGCAACCCAACTAACTCCTGATCTTCTCTACTTTGATGAAAAATATTTCAAGATATGCTATTGTCACATGAAACCTTCAAAGTTTGATGGTATAGCTTATCCAGTGCAACATCCCAAATTATAACGCTAAAATCCAAGTGAAAGCCTAACCGCTGCCCGGTCAAGATGTGCAAAGGCCACGAGTTCATGTCATGCATTAAAATGGGAATGCTTGATGGAATTAAGTTGCAATGAGACAAACCATTCAGTAAATAGAGATGGACTGGAAGAACAATTTAGCTAAAGCTAAAACAACCCATTAAAATTTTTTGCATATATTTCAACTCTATAGCCATAGTCGAGATTAAAAAAAAATATACCACATTCCCATCCCAGACAGCAGATTTTATTTTAAAACAACCTATAAGAACTGTGAAATCAAAACAAGAAATAGATGGGATCATTACAACTGCATACGGTGGAATTGAAGAAGAAATGGTTGAATTGAAGAACAGTAATAAAATATTGCAATGAGAAGAATGCACTGGATGAATGTGCATATCACATATTCAGGTAGGTCAATAAGAGAAATAATGTACAATTACACACAAATGCAAGTTCACAGACTGTTTGTGGCATGTTTCTTTCCAATGAATCATTAAAGTTATGCAATTCAATAAATTGAGGGATCTGTGGACTTAAGTATGATGCACAAATTCTAATTTTAAAATTTTGAAGGCCAGCCTGCCATTGTCTCAGTATGAAAGTATCATAAAAACAAGAAAAACTGTTCCTATGAAAACCTGCACTTCATCAATCTTCGGAGAAGCAAAAGCAAAAACATGGAACATTAGAAAGATAAACGAAAATAAAACTAGGAGAAAGAAAGACATACCGAATCATTCATCACATGTAAGAGCTCTGTCTCTGGATAACTCAGTGCAAGTGGAACAGCAACTCCACCACTGAGCCAAGTGCCAAGAACCCCAGCAACAAATTCTGCAGAAGGCTTAGCGACAATTCCTATCCGTGCTCCATCAAGATTTTCTGATTTATTGTTGGTTTGAACGGAAGTTTCATATTTACACTCCTCAATACTCTGCATGTGATGATCAACAGTTGTTAGTGAAGTCCTGAGTTGTGCAATAAAACTCTTAAATACTTAATAAAGGCACTAAATCATACTTTTAAATTCAAGAACAAAGAAAAAAGTGGGATTTACATACATACCACTTTATTTAATTTTATTTACATATCTAACACCCAAAACTTTAATATTACATTCCTACCACTCATATAAAATTTTAATATCAAATATATCACTATTATATTTCATTCTTACCACCTAGACCATCCTATAAAATTTAATATTTCATTCCATGCAGCCATATTTGTTCTATGGGTGGTAATCATGTAATATTAAACTTTTAGGTATTAGATATATAAATAACATGAAATAAAGTGGTATGTATGTAAATCACTGAAGCAAAAAATGAGCAATGCTGCAATTTGGTCCATCATATGAGTTTTCTGTTACCGAATAGGAAACCCTACTTAACAGTTGAAGCACAAGAACAAGCTAACATGTGGTGAGCCAAAATAATGCCAACTCGTCATTGTCAAAAATGATATGACCCACCAAAAAAAAAGAAAATGGTTCCAATATCTCATCATAAATAATACAAACTCCTCAAACATCGCTCAAGTTGTAAAAAGGATTTTATGAGTAAACATAAGGTCTAAAGCAATATAATCCTTGTTGTGGATTACTGGTAAACGCATATGCAATTCACCAAACTAATCAAACTTACATTTTGTTGTTCTAGCTGAGATTATTATTATTTTGAATTTTCTCTAATAAGGCGGTGCACATCAATTCAAATTGGCTAGGCTGTGTAACTTAATCTTTAAGTTCACCATATTCATGCGCAAATATGCATAATTATACGTTGAGGCATTCTTTCAAGTTGTAGAAAACAGTGAAGTTACTGATCTTTCTCATGTTGGAAGAACATAAAGGGTTAGGAAAAAGACCTCCACTCATTACAACAAGCAACCAAAGAAGGCTAATAATCATTTTATCAAATTTAATTAGTGGAAAAACACAATCACATCATCGCAACATTGCAGTGATACTTTGTTCAATTACATGGTAAACAGACATGCTTACACTTTTAAAATTTCCATTGCGCAAATGATTGCAGATGCTCCATGCAGATGAAACAATCTCCGCAAAGCTGTAGCTGTTATTTTCTGCTCTTACAGCCACACTATCATGAGCCGTAGAAGCTCGCTTAAGAGTTGCTTTGACAACATCCATGAATGTATTAGGTGATAATCCTGCCCAACAATCATAAAAAAAAAAGCTTTTTTCATGATATAAAGACCAAAATCACAAACCACAGTCCATTCGCAAGCAAACAGAAAGAAACAAAGCTCCAAATGATAGACAAAAGAATCAAAATCGCCGCACCTCACTCTAAGCTACAAATGAGAAAAAAAATTGACGATAAAAACAACATTAGAAACAAAATCGGGCTTTGGAAACCAAATGGAAAGGGCAAGCCGTAACTCAGTCAGATCAGATGGGGAACGAAAAGAGAGGATCTGTACCTGAGAAGCAACGTGATCCGATGAGGAAAAACCCTAGAGGTGGTCGCCAATATAAGTGGGAATGGCTGAATTGGACGAAACGGTTGGGGGCTTTGAATGATTTCATAGTTAGGTGCTCCTCATTTAACAGCCGCGGGTTCACATGGCCATTTGCGGGCCTACAAATTTCGAAAAAATTAAATTAAAATATTTTTAAATTAAAGGACAAAAAAAAAGTAAGGGAAGGAAGAAACGGAAAACCCTTTCTTCGTCAGCAGAAGACATAGATTTCTCCATCGCGACGTGGATGGCTGAGGCCGTCGCGGATTCTCCCTTTTGTGTTTACTGTTTTAACTTTTTAAGTATATATAAAGTCTCTCTTCCAGCGGTGATGAATATCCAAAAATAATAACAGAACACAACTCTTCTTGGCCTATTGGTTGAGAGCTTAGGCTTTCAATTAAGAGGTCCAAGGTTCGAGTCCATATGTATGCGTTGTGTGTATGAGTTTGCCTTAAATGACCTAAATGTCCCAAAAAAAAAATAACAGAAGTGTTTTGCAGTAAAGATTTTTTAAGAAAATAAAAAAATTATTTTTAAACTAATAAGCTTCTGAAAAGCAAAATAATAAAAAAATTAAATAAAAATTGATTGATTAAAATTTAATTAGGATTTAAATTTGACCTTATAAAATAATTTTCTTACTCATACAAATTAAATAATTTTATAAAATCTCTTTCTTTTTAATCTAGAATTTAGCAAATATAAGAGAAATAGAATTTAAGACTTTACACAGTTATATTTTATTATGTCTCTTATTCTTTTCTATTTAAATTTAATTTTTTAAAGTATTTTGTTAAATAATTTATTAAGATTCAATTAAATTTGACATTTATTATATAAAAAATATATAATTAGAGTTTTCTAGAATTATTAAATTTAAATTTATTAATATTATGTCTTAGAAAATTTACTGTGAGATAATTTTATGTCCTAGCTCTGCACAAAATCTCGCATGCATACAATAAAAAAAGATTTCGAGTGACCTTAGAGTTTATATTAAAAAACTTGAGAAGATAAAAAAAAAATCAATGAGAATATTTAAAAGAAGAGAATGGAATATTACAATTTAATTATTAATACTTGGTTCCACCCCTGGGGTATGACATAGCCATCGACCATCCCCAGACCACTGAGGGTTCGTTGTCCGCTATCGAATCATCGCATGTCCGCCGATTATAGCCGGACCTCCGCCTGGCCGCCAACCACCATTGAACCTCCGCTCAGCTGCCATTTACACACCACACTGATCACCATAGCTCGCTGACAGCAGCCAAACCTCCGCTTAGCTGCCAGCATCGACACACCAGTCTGACCACAGTCGCCTACTAACTATGGTCCTTCCGACATTCATCTCCTGCCGATTATGGTCCCCTATAATCCCCCCAACCTCTATCACTAGCCAACTACAGTCCATCGAACTTTCGTCGCCCGCTGACTAAAATCCCTATGACCTCCGTCGTTAGTCAACTACAATCCCTTCAATCACCGTCGCCTGACTACGATCCTATCAACCAAATGAACAAATCAACTCTCTTGAGAACAATTCTTATAATATCATATTCTTCCAACTCCCACAATGTAATGCACTCTATATGATAAGTATTTTCTACATCAAGTCAAGACCTTCCACCAAATGAAGAGTCTCTTTTAAAATCAACAATAAACATTAGTATAATCAATTCAACTTGGCAAGACCTCATGATTTTTTTTTCTTTTCAAGATTTTTCATATAAAAATCTTAGTATCTTATGACTTTTACATCATCTCTCTTATCTTTCTGTGTGTTGGATCTTCATACAAAGCATGAATGTTAAACTCTATATTTCTCTACTATCACGAATGTTCCAGGACGCAACAAGTTAGACAACGATTGTCAAAATATTATAGTCGAATGAAAACAATTCGATGATAGTATTTAGATTATCATAAAAGTAATATTGGTCAGACTATGACAACTCTGCCATTGCAATCAAGGATGGTTGTTGCTGACGATGATCATAGGTATCAAGTGTATAGTAAAACACTAAAATCCTTCAGACCTCCAAGGCATCGCCCAACACACAGTCCACTTCGTATTGAGATTGAAGAAATTTATGATTTTCTCAAAATAATATATTGATAAATTTGGCCAAAGTTCATTAATACTTCATTGGCCAGCCCATATCAAGCCCTTTGATCATAAATAATTCATTCAACACTTAAGTGTCGTACTTGATTCATAATTAAATAGTCTTAAGCTCACTTGATTCATCTCGTCAAGATGCTCAACACATAGATTCGAAGATTATGTTATCCTTTAATTTAAGTCCCGAAGTTTTAAGACAAACTTCAAATATTTGATTTAGGCTCATTTAGACATATGAGATCACATTTTGTGTCATTAAGTTCCCTTCTGTAAGATGATCAATTTGACTATAAAACATGTTAAAAGCATAATTCAAAAGGTTCTAAATTTAATTAAAAAAATTTAATGTTATCTCCAAATTCATATTTGAACGGATGAATTTTTCGATCGAAAAGATTTATTAAATCTTTTTTAAACTAATTTTGAATTCTACCAGCTGCCAAAGATCCTTATTGTATTAGAAATTTGTCACCATTATTGGGGTCTCAAAATTAGGCAAAGATTAATAGGATTGATGTTTTTATTTTTATTTTTTTTTTTGTGACGAGGAAGCGCTGTCCTTAGGCCAGTGAAAATCCCGGTCGACCTAGCATGCAACCCACATCAATTTACATGAGCCAACACTTAAGGCTTTCACTGCTTGCCAAGGGATTCGAACCAGAGACCTGGGCTTTGACTGGTTGATTAAAATTGTTGGTCTGATCAACGTTAAAAATATTATCTTGATCGGGCACGAATATCAAGGCACAAGTTGGAAATTTATGAAATTAAATATGGGACCATCTTAACTCCAATTTCAGCAAACTTATAGTCGAACTAAACGTCTCAAAAATACGAACCCAATGACACGTAATTCAACTGAATTAGAGCCCAAATGGGTCCAAATCAAAGACTCGAAGCGCATTTGAAAAGTTCAAACCATAAATTGGATGACCAAAAAATTTCCAAACATAACATCCTTATAGTCAAATCAAGCGGCTCAACGAGTCTAATCCAACAAGCCCAAGATCATCAAATTTTGATATCATTAAGACAATCAAATGCCTAGTAAGTGATCTACAATCAAAGAGATCAATATCAGTCGTCTATCAAACCACTCTCAACTTATCCTTGATCTCCTTATACCCTAAAAAGGAAGTAAATACTAATTAACACAATGTTTTACGACACTAATTAAAATAAAAAGAAAAATTGTGTTTAAAAATTATGTTCTCCATACACTTTTGTATTTTTCATATGTAATTTCAGTACAAGAAATCCATATAAGCAAGTAGGATGATTCCATAAGGTGGATGACAACATGTGAACCATGTGAAGCTTGATCTAAAGATCAAACTGATGGACCGGAACCGGCCCATCCTTATGCTGGACCGGTTCACCCGGTCCAGCCGAACAAACCCGCGCGCCAGCCAAACAGACCCGCGCGGGTCTATTCGCGACGGAAGCGGGATCCGTCCGCTCGGCGAGAGAAAAACGGGTTGGGGAGAGAAGTAGGGGGAGTATAAAAGAGTCCTTTAGGGTTCTTTGGGTTTTTTATGCAAGAATAGACTTTCCTTTTGTTTCTTTCTATTGTTCTCTAGGGTTTGTAGTGGGAGACCTTGTCCTTCTCGAAGTGGACAAACTTATCTTCTTTTTTGTTTGGATTTTAATGCAATGACAATGTTCTTCTTTCCACTTCTTTTGTGATTGTGTTATATTGATTTGGTGGAGACGTTCTTATCTTTGCAAGGAGAAGACTATTGAGTAACCCTAAGGCGTATCAATTTGGTATCAGAGCTCTCGATCCTAGACGGCATGGCATCAAAGAAGGTAGAAGTCTTGGAAGGGGAGATGAGCCAATTGAAAGAGGAGGTAGGCGAGAAACTTTCGTCGTTGGACGAAAAATTTTCAAACCTAGAAGAAAGATTTGGGGGTATGGAAGAGATGATCCGGAAATTGGTAGAAGCCCAAGTTGTGCAATCAAACCCGAAGGAAAAAGGGAAATCGCCGGTGCCGAACTCTAACCCTAACCCTAATTTTCAAATTAGGGAAGAAGGAGGAATCCAAGGTGAGGGAGGCGTGCAGGGCCAATGGTCGAAGGAAGGGGGAGAAGGGTCCGGAGTGGGCGGTTTTTGGGGGATGGCCGGCGGTCAAGGGGGCCGACCATACATGGGCTCGGCAGGGCCCCATGGCACACGAGAGGGGTGGCCGAATCAGATGGGAGGCTTTCCGGAAGGGAATCGCGCCCCGTGGGAGCAAGGGGGACCCACGACTCACACTGGAGGAGGCTATGGAGGTAGAAGGGAAGACTACGGTATGGGATACGGGGAACTAAGAGAACCACCATGGGGAGGAACTCAAAATACCTACCATGGAGAGAGAAGGGGAAGACCAACAGGAGAGGGATTCACTCAAGGGACATGGGAGATGGAAGAACCTTCAACAGAGCCGATAACCGCATGAGGAAATTGAAGATTCCTATCTTTGAAGGAGAAGATGCTTATGGGTGGATCTACAGGGTGGAGCGCTATTTCGCAGTGAATGGCGTCACAGAAGAGGAGAAGTTGATGGCGGTTCCAGTTTGTTTGGAAGGAAAAGCATTGGCCTGGTTCCAATGGCTTGAAGGAAGACAACATGTGAGGAGCTGGGAGGAGTTCAAAGACCTCCTACTTCATCGATTCCGGATGTCTAGCGAGGGCACACACTATGAGCAGTTTGTGGCTCTAATACAGGAGGGCACAGTAGCAGAGTATAGGGAGCACTTTGAGCTGCTTTCCGGCCGTTTGAGAGGAATTCCGGATGACCTTCTGGAGGGGAATTTCATGAAGGGGTTGAAGCCCCACATCAGGGCAGCCATCAGAGTAGTTGATCCCCATGGTTTAGTGAAAATCATGGAGACTGCACAGTTGGAAGAGGACAAGCTGAAGCTGGAGCCATTGAGGAGATCAGGAGTGTCTTACCCCACTTACCGAGCACCATTCATGAGTGGAGGCCCAAAGGCGGCTATCGTACTTCCTCAGAAGGAGGTAGCCAAGGAGAGGACCACTACAGCAGTAAATCTAGGGGGGTTCAAAAGATTGACTGATTCGGAGTTGAAGGAAAAAAGGGCCAAGGGCCTTTGCTACCGCTGTGATGAGAAGTTTACACCTGGACATAGGTGTAAGGAGCGGACACTACATGTGATCCTCGTAGGAGATTCTGAGGAGGAAGAGAACGAAGGGGAGGCTCAGGAGGATGGAGAGGAGGGAGAGCACCCTCATTTGGCTATGGTGGAGATTTCCCTCAACTCCATAGCAGGACTGACATCGCATGCCACCATGAAACTGGAAGGGGAGATAGCAGGGTACAAGGTGGTGGTTCTAATTGATAGTGGGGCCACCCACAACTTCATCGCTTGCAGATTAGTGGAGAAGGTGGGTCTACCGGTGACCCAAGGGAGAGGCGTAGGAGTCATTTTGGGCACGGGGAAGAAGGAGCGCTGCAAAGGGCATTGTAAGGGAGTGACCCTCACATTGCAAGGAGAGAAGACAGAGCAGGATTTCTTACTTTTGGACTTGGGAAGCACTGACGTGATACTGGGGATGCAGTGGCTCCAGTCCTTGGCGAGACGAAGGTGAATTGGAAGAAGTTATACATGGAGTATGGGCAGGGGGCCGGAAAGTGACATTACAAGGAGACCCCAGTTTATGCAGAGCAAGAGTGGCCTTGAAGTCCATTTTTAAAAATTTGAGAGATGAAGGGGAGGGCTTCTTGATCGAGTTACAGCAAGTAGGCACGGAGGCCGAAAGAGAGCCAGAAGTCATTCCTGAGGAGATCCAGGAACTTTTACAGCAGCATTCCACCGTGTTTCAGATGCCCAGGGTTTACCACCCGTCAGATCCAGGGAACATGCTATTGTATTGAAAACCGGGTAGCACCCATCAGCGTGCGGCCCTACAGATATCCTCATGCTCAGAAAGAGGAGATTGAGAGGCTGGTAACAGAGATGTTGGAGGCACAGGTGATCCAGCCCAGTGTGAGCCCATTTTCTAGCCCTGTACTCTTAGTGAAGAAGAAAGACGGTAGTTGGCGATTCTGTGTCGATTACCGGGCCCTCAATAAGGAGACTGTGTTGGATAAATTCCCCATTCCGGTGGTAGACGAACTTTTGGATGAGCTTGGGGGAGCGACCATCTTCTCAAAGGTGGACTTGAAGTCAGGATATCACCAGATTAGGATGAGGGCTGAAGACATTCAGAAGACAGCCTTCCGGACACACGAAGGCCATTATGAGTTTTTAGTGATGCCTTTCGGGCTCACTAACGCTCCCTCCACTTTCCAAGCCCTGATGAATCAGGTCTTCCAGCCATACTTGAGGAGGTTGTTTTGGTTTTTTTGATGACATATTGGTGTATAGCAAATCTCTGCAGGACCATCTCCACCATCTGGGAGTGGTACTCTCGACATTATTGGAGCATCAGCTATATGCCAACCAGAAGAAGTGTTCGTTCGCTCAGAAAGAGGTGGAGTATCTGGGACACATCATTTCAAAAGATGGGGTGGCAGCTGACCCCGCCAAGATAGAGGCCATGGTGAATTGGCCTTCACCGAAATCCCTTAAAGGACTACGGGGATTCTTGGGACTAACGGGATACTACAGGAGATTCATCAAAGGCTATGGTTCCATAGCGGGTCCTTTGACTGATCAGTTGAAGAAGGACAATTTTCAGTGGGAAGAGAAGGCAGAGGGAGCTATGAAGAATCTGAAGGAAGCCATGACTAGTGCTCCAGTTTTGGCACTTCCTGATTTCACCCAACAGTTTGTGGTTGAAACTGACGCTTCAGGAGTGGGATTGGGAGCAGTACTCATGCAGAATCATCGGCCGATTGCCTTCTTCAGCCGGATCTTATCAGCTAGAGCGCGGTTGAAGTCAGTTTATGAGCGGGAGCTGATGGCCATTGTGTTAGCTATTCAAAAATGGCGGCCTTATCTGTTGGGGCAACGATTCATAGTTCGTACTGATCAGCGGAGTATCAAGTACTTACTAGAACAACGATTGGTGGCAGAGGAACACCAGAGGTGGCTAGCCAAACTCTTGGGGTATGAGTTCGAGATTCAGTATAAACCAGGGGTTCAAAATAAGGCGGCAGATACTCTTTCCCGTGTGCATTGTTCACAACTTCTGGCCCTATCTGTACCCCAATGGGTAGACTGGGGAGAATTGGTAAAGGAAAATCAACAGGCGGAAGAGCTAGAGAGGATTCGGGCGGCTATCCAGAAGGGAGAAGGAGGGGTCAAGGGATATCACCTGGAGAACTCCCTATTACTGTACAAAGGGAGGTTGGTACTACACCATGAATCAGCATTCATCCCCATTCTTCTACGAGAATACCACGATAGCAGTATTGGTGGACATTCAGGGGTGGAAAAGACCTATCGGCGGGTGAAAGCCGAATTTTTTTGGAAAGGGCTAAGAAGGGATGTCGAAGACATGGTGAGCAAATGCGATATTTGTCAGCGGAACAAATATCAAGCTTGTGCCCCTAGTGGTTTGTTGCAGCCACTAGTACTGCCAAATAAGATTTGGGAAGAAGTCACTATGGATTTCATTGAGGGGTTACCCAAGTCTGATGGGTATACAGTCATCATGGTGGTAGTGGATCGGTTAAGCAAGTATAGCCATTTCATTCCACTACGACACCCATTTTCTGCTCCTACTGTAGCCTCGACGTTCATCAGAGAGGTGGTGCGACTGCATGGGGTCCCCACATCTATTGTCTCAGATCGAGACAAAGTATTCTTGAGCTCTTTTTGGAAAGAGATCTTCAAGATGCAGGGTACAGTCTTAAAGCGTAGTACAGCATACCACCCGCAGACAGACGGACAGTCCGAGGTGGTGAACCGGAGCGTGGAGACTTACTTGAGATGCTTTGTTGGGGAAAGGCCGAAGCAATGGGTCAAATGGCTACCATGGGCAGAGTATTGGTACAACACTTGCTACCATACCGCATCACAGTTCACACCTTTCAGGATTCTTTATGGAAGGGATCCACCTCCGTTGGTGAATTATCAGAAGGGGACAGCCACTGTATATCTAGTGGATCAATACTTGGAGGAGAGGGATAGGGTGTTGGGAGAATTGAAAGAACACCTAGTGAGAGCCCAGCAGATCATGAAGACGAAGGCAGATGCTCACCGCAAGGATGTTACATTTGAAGTGGGAGAGATGGTGTACTTAAAGCTACGGCCTTACCGACAAAACTTTAGCCAGCAGAAGGAGTGAGAAGCTCTCTCCACGCTACTATGGACCTTTCGAGATAGAAGGGAAAGTGGGGATGGTGGCCTACCGTCTCAAGTTACCTTCTCAGTCCTCCATCCACCCTGTATTTCATGTATCATTATTGAGGAAGTGCATAGGGGATCATACTATGGCAACTCCTACTCTACCCCAGGGCCTTACCGGAGATATACAATTCTTGCTGGAGCCACTACAAGTGAAGGAAGTGAGGAAGAACGATCAAGGCGAGAGGGAGGTGCTCATTGAGTGGAAAGACTTACCAACACATGAGGCCACTTGGGAGATATACGAAGCCATGCGGGAGCAATTTCCAGACTTCAACCTTGAGGACAAGGTTGATCTCCTAGAGGGCGGTATTGATGGACCGGAACCGGCCCATCCTTATGCTGGACCGGTTCACCCGGTCCAGCCGAACAAACCCGCGCGCCAGCCAAACAGACCCGCGCGGGTCTATTCGCGACGGAAGCGGGATCCGTCCGCTCGGCGAGAGAAAAACGGGTTGGGGAGAGAAGTAGGGGGAGTATAAAAGAGTCCTTTAGGGTTCTTTGGGTTTTTTATGCAAGAATAGACTTTCCTTTTGTTTCTTTCTATTGTTCTCTAGGGTTTGTAGTGGGAGACCTTGTCCTTCTCGAAGTGGACAAACTTATCTTCTTTTTTGTTTGGATTTTAATGCAATGACAATGTTCTTCTTTCCACTTCTTTTGTGATTGTGTTATATTGATTTGGTGGAGACGTTCTTATCTTTGCAAGGAGAAGACTATTGAGTAACCCTAAGGCGTATCACAAACATGACATCTCAACTGCATGTACATAGAATTAGATCCAAGTTGTCTAAATCACATGTATGATCCAAGGAATATATGCACTATTTTATAAAATATATATGAACCTTTATATGATGTATGATCATCCAAAGAGCAAAATAGTGCGTTGGAGAATCACTTTGGTGCCTAATTGTGAAACATCACAAAGTCACACAAACATAAAGATAAAAAATGATTTTTAAATAACTCAAAATCAACAAAGTGTTCATGGTTGTACGTTTAAAACAAGGCTTTGAAACCTGGACAGTACAATAGACTGAAAGAAAGAGAGGTTAGCGGTTCCATGATTCGACCGGGATCCAACCGGATGACAAAATAAATAATTATTCTATTTAAATATTATAATAATGATACAACTATTTGTAAATATATAATAAAAAATGAACATAATCATAATATAAAGCATAAAAAATAACAAATAAATTGAATAAATTTAAAATTAAATATATTATTATTTTAAGAAAATAACTTTATGTTATGATTATACATACTCTTTAAATTGACAGTTGTACATAAATATTAATATAGTGTAAGATTATACATATTCTTCAAATTTAGATTATACCGAACATATACATAATCGTTGAGTTGTTGATAGTCCAAATAATTCCGTCTCTTTGAATGAATATGTTCAAAAACACTCCAATTTCCCTCGCATCCTGATAAAGATGAAATATGGCTTAAAGTCTTATAGCTACTTTCTACAAGTTTGGAGCACTTGATAATTATAAGCTTTACCTTAATTAATTGGAGGCCATCCGATTTGGTCTGAACGGCTCAAATCATTTTTCAAATGAACCGACTGATTATTCAAAATTGGGACCAATTTTACGGTTTGACAATCAAACCACAATTCGAACAGCTCGATAGCAGTTTTGTGGGAAACCGATTTTATAGTAAATCGTACGTAATCGATTGGCCGATCGATTCGCGGTTCAATTGGTTGAACTGGCTGGTCTCGTCCTGTTTTTAAAGCCTTGGTTTAAACTATACATAGAGCTACATATATGGCTACCACACAAAACTACTGAAAAGTTTTATGGATCTTAGTTCCTAATTAACCAAAATTATCATTAATCACTAATAATTAAGAAATGATTATAAAACTTATAGTTGTTTAGTCATTTAGCATCATAATTATGCAGACTTATGTAATGTTTATAAATTATTTTTCCAAAAAAAAAAATGGCAAAGCTAAACATGACGAAGCCAAGAAGGCCCAAACTACTAATTGCACTCCGAACATTTTAATAAAGGAGCAGTGAAATTTCTGGTTGACATTCAATTCATATCATTAAAGATAATGTACCATTCTGAGTATATACTGAGCTCCCTATTGACCCAACGCCACCTTTAATTGAGCTCAACCACTTTATCATTCATAATTATGAATATATTTTTATTTTAGATAAATTAGTAATAATATTATTTCTAATATTATTTTAATATTTAAGTATTATATAAATAAATAGTAAGCTTTTAATATTAGAAATATAAATATATAAAACTTTATTAAATGTATGTAAATCTATCAAAAAAATAATATAAAACAGTACTTAATTTCCCACACTACACCATCCAACCTACCTTATTAGGTAGGTAAGCATTAATTTTGTATAATATTATTTAGACTTCGTTTATTTATTTATTTTTTTTATTATAATTATTTAATTATTTAAAATAATTATTGATACATCGTCAAAAAATTATCTTAATCGGGCGCTAATCTCGATGCAAAATCAAATTGGAAATTTAAAAAATTAATTCGGAGACCATTCGAACTCCGATTTCAGCAAACTTACTGTCAAATTGAGCGTCTCGAAAATATAAACCCAACGACACCAAATCTGACTCAATCCGAGCCCAAATGGATCAAAATCAAGGACCCGAAGGGCTGTTGGAAGGTTCAAA